>CM023452.1:128787228-128887228 GCA_013339765.2 Haemaphysalis longicornis | reverse complement strand
TTGCTTGGAACGATTATTCGGGTAAAGCTTGTGGAATATGTGGGTTGGTGTGGCCGACCCAGCCAGTATTCCGGTGTAGACCAGCGCGCTAGCTCTCGGCGTGCCAACTACGTGGGCTCCCGCACCTACGGCCGCCCAGGGAGTTTCGCTAAAGCGAGAACACAGTAGACAGTAGTACCAAGCACAGCCGCTTATTTAGGAACTCCCGAACCATGCGAGCACAAAGCGAAATGTCGCTCACGAATCGCGGCGTCCTCGTAGTGATTGCGAATGGGAGGCATGGGCTCAGGGAGTGCGACAAACAACTGTTCCTGCCTGAGATACATACCCGCCGCCATTATCGCACTGTTCCGCATATGCTATGCAGACCGGACCTCCGGTAATTCTCTCTGTCTTCCGGGCGCGCCTGCTCGCAAAGCCCGAGCGCCTATGCCGCACTCGGTCCGGTGGTGCCTTCTCTAGGGGGCGACGACGAACCCCAAACCTGACTTTTGCGGCATCTGCGGAAAGGCGGTGCCGCTCACGGATGGCGCCCGTGCCCCACATGAGTGTACGCCCAGGTGTGCTCTGTGTGCTGGTTCCCACGTCACCGGGGACCGGCGCTGTAAAGAACGCTACAGGGCGCCGCCACCCAAGACGTCCACTCCTCCATCGGAAGGTCAAGCCGGCCGCAAGAAGCGAAAGCGTCGACGCCTTAAGCGAGGAGAAGCTTAAGCGAGGATCTCGTTCTCAAGCATCCCGGCCCCTTTCCAAGGTGGCCGAGGTAGACCAGCAGTCTAACAGTTCGACTGCGACCTCGGAAGTGAACACCGGATCGAGCAGCGGAGCCCCTATGCAGCCCTTTGCTCTCCTGGAGGCCCCCCACACGTTTAGTTCTAACGATGGCGGGAAACGGCCCTAGATCGCGCCGCGACCGTGCAAATTCGGCTATTTTTACAATCCTACAGTGGAATTGCCGCGGATTTAGGGCACGCAATAAGCGGGCTGCTCTCCGGCTGCACTTAGAAACCTATCCGCAGTTGCCCGCGGTAGTGGCCCTTCAGGAGACGGGCGAGCACGTATCTCTCACAAATTATACTGTGTACCAAAGGGATGCACAAACCGCACTCTGCGTACATCAGAATTACACCGCTAAACTGGCAGATCTCGACTGCGATCCGCTTTATTCATACGTTATGGTGACTCTCCTCCCGCTTAGGAAGCAAGATCCGTCCCTACACATCCTCAACATCTACAGTTCTCCCAAACTGCCTAACGTAACTTACGCTGATGTGTTTACCAAAGCCCTTACGGTGGCAGGCAGGGAGCCGCTTGTAATTGTAGGGGACTTTAATGCCCCTAGTCCTCACTGGGGTTACCGTAAGGAGGAACGGCGTGGTAGAAAGTTGGTGGAACTTATTTCCACCTTGGGCCTCACTATCCAAACGGACCCCGCACACCCAACCCGCATTGGCAACTCTGTAACTCGGGACACATGTCCTGATCTCACACTTACCAAGCACATCAGGCATGCAGAATGGCTCAACACCGATGAATCTCTCGGCAGCGACCATTGCATTCTTCTCACTACAATTCGGACGCATCCCCTTACCCGTCCCCATCAACAAGCGAAACTTCCGGACTGGGACAAGTTCCGTTCGGAGTACACGACTTCGGCCCCCATAGCTCAGCAAGGCTACGCCACTTGGTCTCAACACCTTGCGACGTCGCTTCGCCAAACTGAGCAGACGGTTCAGCTCTCAGAGGCCACGCCGGCGGTGGATAAACATCTCCTGCATATCTTGGAGGCTCGGCGTAGCCTAGTCCGCCGCTGGCGCCGACAGAAGCATAACCGTAAGCTCAAACTCCGCATAGCAGCCCTCACTCAGGAAGCGGCCGAGTACTCGGCCCACCTCGCTGACTCCAATTGGGTAGAACGCTGCAGCAATGCCGCCAAGCATATGTCCCACCGCAGCACGTGGCGTTTCTTCAGGGCCCTCATCGACCCTAGCAAAACACGCACAGAAACGCAAAAACATCTTCAACGCGCGCTCCACGCTTACGCGGGTGACGAGGATAAATTGGCACAGGCTCTTAGGGATAAATATATCTGTGGCCCGCAGGACTCCATCGAACCGGCGTTTTCATATGCAGGCTCGGAGAACGCGGACTTGGATCGTTGCTTTCAACTCCACGATCTGAAGGCGGCCCTGTCGAAAATGAAGCGAGGAACGGCGCCGGGTCGGGATCAAGTGACGGTTAAGCTTCTAGCCAACCTCCCAGACCCAGCATACCTTCACCTCCTCGACTACATCAATCAAATTTGGGAGGGGCGCGAACCGCTACCAATTGATTGGAAAACGGCTCTGGTAACTTTTATTCCCAAACCGGGCAAGTCTATCAACATCGAAAATCTACGCCCCATTTCGTTAACCTCGTGTGTGGGGAAGCTTATGGAAACAATGGTTAGGGATAGGCTCTCCGATTACCTCGAGGTCCAGCACACTTTTGCCGACACTATGCACGGCTTTCGTCCACATCGCTCTGCTCAGGACATTCTCCTACAGCTCCATCGTGACGTCATTGAGCCGATCGAGCATCCAAGTAACGATAAGGTAGTCCTCGCCTTAGATCTTAAGGGGGCTTTTGATAACGTTACCCACGAAATCATTCTTACCCATCTGTCCCAAACGAACTGTGGGTATAATGCTTTCAGGTACATCCGTCAGTTCCTGACTGAACGGCAGTCGTACCTCCGCCTTCAAGGCAAGGAGCATGGCCCATATCCTCTGGGTACTCGAGGAACACCACAGGGAGCGGTCCTCTCTCCTCTTTTATTCAATCTCGCCATGGCTCATCTCCCCCCACTGCTGAAGGATATCCCCGGTGTACGGCACGCTCTGTACGCCGATGATATCACGCTGTGGGCAACCCAGGGTTCCCTTGGCAGCATTGAGGCCAGCCTGCAGCATGCAGCATCGGTCGTAGATGAATACGCCCGCCGCTGCGGCCTCGAATGTTCCCCTGCAAAATCGGAGTACGTGCATCTTCGCCCCAAACCAAAAGACACGACTCAAATCGCATTTTCCTTGAGCACCGGGCCAATCCCGGAACGCGAAGAAATCCGCGTCTTGGGACTCTTCATACACAAGAGCAGGAAAGTCGACACAACCCTGCGCAAGTTACGTATGGTCGGGGATCAAGTGGGCCGCATGGTCCGTCGGGTCTCAAACAAGCGGGGGGGTCTCAGAAGCCGCGATGCTTTGCGCCTCGCCAACGCTTTCGTGACCAGTCGGATCCTCTATTCGACACCATACCTACGTTTGCGCAAATGTGATGTGCACACGCTCGAAGGCATTCTCCGCAAGATATACAAGCGCGCCCTCGACCTCCCGATCTCGACGTCTAACCAGCGTCTTGCAGATTTGGGCATGACCAACACGTACGGAGAACTCAAAGAGGCCCATCTCCATAACCAGTACCTGCGGCTTACCAAGTCGCACGCTGGGAGATGCCTCTTACAACGCCTCCACATCTCCTACACATATCAGGCAGAAGAGCGAACCACAATCCCAGAGGACTGGCGTCGTGCGCTGGATATCCAGCCTCTACCCTAAAACATGGCAAGGGGGACTCACGAAGGCAGGCGAACTGCGCGGGTTACAGCCTTGCAAGGACGCTATGGGTCCCGGCCTGGAGTATTCTACACGGACGCGTCTGGCCCTCACCACGGGGGGTGGTACACGGCAGCCGTAATCCATCAAAACGTGCCTGTTCAAGGGCTCACTTTTCGAGCACCGGACATTTCTCATGCGGAGGAAGTCGCCATAGCTCTCGCCGCAGCGGATCCCGCATCTCGGATCATTATTACCGATTCGCGGAGTGCGT
This sequence comes from Haemaphysalis longicornis, assembly GCA_013339765.2. Lineage (NCBI taxonomy): Eukaryota > Metazoa > Arthropoda > Arachnida > Ixodida > Ixodidae > Haemaphysalis > Haemaphysalis longicornis. The sequence goes on along the minus strand of CM023452.1, from coordinate 128,883,361 downwards.
GCCAAAATCTTACCAAAGGTCGCATCACCATTCGCGCTGCTCGAATCCTCAAGGGCTGTTATTATATGGACCGCCCAAATACACGTTCCGTCATCTGGACTCCAGCTCACGCAGGACTAGGTGGTAACGAGGCTGCCGATGCCTCAGCCCGCGCGCTTGATTCCCGGGACCCTCCTCGCCCTCCATCTCTTGACGATCCAGAACCTAACCCGGTCAGCTCATTTCGCGACATCACAGCGATGTACAAATCGAACAGGCTCCGATTTCCGCCTCCGGCGCCGGGCCTGACTAAGGCTGACGAGCGCTGGCTCTTACGGCTATACACAAACACGGTATTGTGCCCGGCGATACTTAGGCACTTCAATCCGGCCTTCTCCGGGGAATGCCCACACTGTGATCATCCGTTTGCGGATACTTTCCACATGGTGTGGGCATGCCCATCCAACCCGGCGGTCCCCCCAATCACGTCCCTTTCCCCCCCTACCCGTGAGAGCTGGGAGGCTGCCCTGCTCGGCTGCTCGACCTTGGAGGGCCAAAGAGCCCTCGTGGCCAGGGCGCGCGCCGCCGCGGAAGCCACAGGGGTCCCGTACTAGGGACTCCTCCTAGAGTTTGTACAGGGTCGGCCCTTAAGGCCGCCCCTATCTCTCACTTGTACATAGTCTTAATAAATGTTTTTCACCACCACCACCAACAGAGTAGTAGTAGTAGAAAACTTTATTATAAAGTCAGGCTATCTAGCTCTCAGAGGGTGGTGCCCTTAGTCCAGGGCCCCGTTTGCTGCTGCGATCCGTCTTGCCTGGTCGATCAGTCCGCGCTGATCGTCCAAGGCTGAGCTGGAAAGAACGGCTTCCCATGCGGAGGGTGAGGGGCTGGGTATAGGCAATTGGGTTGGGGGTTTGGGGCATTCCCATGTGGAATGGTACAGGTTCGGGTGTCCTCCACAGGAAGGACATCTCTCTGGGTACAAGGTACGGTAGACTTTGTGCCGGAGCGAGAAGCTGGGAAACCTGTTAGTTTGTAGCTGGCGCCATGCAGCGGCTTCCTCAAGAGTGAGTTGCGCGTGTGGCTGAGGAAGTGTCCTACGGGAGAGTCTGTAGTGTTGTAGTATATGTGTGCATGTGAGTGGGATATTTTTTGCCTTGTCTGGTTTGGGTTGGTCTTCCACTGGCGCCCGGAGAGTGAGGCCTCAGGCTACCGCATGGACGCGTTCATTGCCAGGGAAACACACATGCCCAGGTGTCCAGATTAGACGGACTGGTGGAATCAGTTGGTTTCGCTGCAGGATATGATAGGCGGTCGGGGTGATACGTCATTGCGTATAATTTCGGCATGCCTCTTGTGAATCGGATATAATATTTATTGGGTTCCCTGAAGGGCGAGTGCTGATAGCGAGTGCTATTCCACACTCTTCCGCTTCCGTGCTGTTCCCGGAGCGTATGGTGGCTGACGTTACCTTCTCACCCCTCCAGTCGGCTACCGCTGGCACCTTAGCATTTATGGCTGGATAATCTGCTGCATCCGTATGGAGGGTGTTGGGGTTACGACCGTATATGCGATGCAAGGCCTTAGCACGCGCGGCACGCCTGCCGGCATGATGTTCTGGATGCATATTTCTGGGTATGGGTGATACTGTTTTTCCCGCTCCAACTTCCGGGGGTATTGGTTTGAGTTTGCGAGGGGCAAGTTCAGACGTAGAGTACCCTAGTTGTCGGAGGACGTGTCTCCCTGTTGGGGTGAGTTTCAATCTTTCTATTGACAGATTCTTGGTGCTTCGATTAATTCCATCGTGGTATTATGTAGGCCCAATCGTAATAACAGGTTCGTTGAGGCGTAGACAGGGATGCCTGTCGCCGCCTTTACGGCGGTGCGGATTAGTGTGTCCAGCTGCTTAGTCTCTGCCTGGGTAAGTCGGTGGTAAGGTACATGATTGGTTATGCAGCTTATCATCAGAGCCTGCACGATGCGTAGTACGTCCGCTTCTTTAAGGCCGTGGCGGCGGTTGGTTATCTTTCAGATCATGTGGATTATTTGATTAATTTGTTTTTTCAGTAGTCTTAAGGTGTACGTGGCCTTCGCGTTCGTTTGCACATGCAACCCTAGCAACCGTAGCATGCCTACTCTGTTAACTGGCTCGCCTTTACAGTGACCGTAATGTCGGGCGGTGGGTCGGTTTTCCGGCGGCGTTTTCTGACTATGATCAGTTCTGATTTTTCTGGGCTGCAGGTTAGTCCCGCTGCCCTTGCATACTGTTGGGTGAAATTTGCTGTTTCCTGTAACACGTCTTGTATTTCTCCATCAGAGCCGCTGGTGGCCCAGATGGTAATATCATCCGCGTACAGCGCGTGTCTGATTCCTGGAATGGCATCTAGAAGGGGGGCAGTCGGCTCAATGCTGAGTTAAACAGCATCGGAGAAAGAACTGACCCTTGTGGCGTGTCTTTTCCTTCTGGAGGGATGGTGTCTGAGCGAATGTTTCCCACCCCTATTGTTGCTGTGCGATATTTGAGGAAAGCTCGTACGTAGTCGTACGTTCTTCGGCAAAACTTGGTTCCGGCGAGGTTGTCGAGTATAAGGTCGTGGGCCACATTGTCGAAAGCGCCCTTAAGATCTAAAGCTACTATGGCTTTCGTTTGTGTGCTGTTAATTCGATCTATAACTTCTTTAATTTGTATTAGTACATCCTGTGTAGACAACCCCGGTCGAAACCCAAACATTGTGTGCGGCACTGGCGCGTGTTCGTCCAGGTATGGTTGCCGTCTGGCTGAGACGATAGACTCAAATAACTTTCCCACGCCCGACGTGAGGGAGATGGGCCGCAGTTGTTTTAGGGACGGTGGTTTGCCGGATTTCGGTATCATGGTTATATCGGCGTGGCGCCACTGTTGTGGTAGCGTTCCCTTCTGCCAGTGGTATCGATAATCGGCGGTTAGTTCCTGTATTGACGTGTCGTCGAGATTTTTTAGAAGAAGGCATTGTATGCCGTCTGCCCCCGGCGCAGTGTTTCTCGTTATACGGTGTAGTGCCGCTCTGACTTCTTGCTCTGTTATGTCCCTGTCTGATTCCGTGGTCTCCGCGTGTGGATAGTCTTTGTAGAACGGAGTGGCGCCAGCGCCTAAGTAGGTGATCGTTATCTCCTCGATAATGGCTGCTTCGTCCCCGGGTGTCTGTCTCAGGATCTTTTGAAGAGTTTTGCTGACCGTTGCTTTTGTTTGATTGGGATCAATAAGGGTGCATAGCAGCGCCCACGTTTTAGCCGTCCCGAGGGATCCCTGCATGCGATCACAGAAGTTTTTCCAATTGTTTCTGGTCAGTTTTATTGCGTAATTTTCTGCTTGTGTTGTTATTCCGGCTATTCGAGGCTTGAGCTTTCTGTTATGTTTTTGCCTTCGCCATTGTTTTTTCAGGCTGTTGCGGGCATCCCAGAGGTGCATCAAGTGCCGGTCTACATCCGGGTGCTCCGGGGACGTGTCTATGACTTTGGTTGTTTCGTTTAGGTCTGTTTGGAGCTGACGCACCCATTCCTGAAGAGTTACTCCATTTGTTTCATCTTCGCCTGGCTCGTTATCACGTTGGAGCTCGCGCAGTTCCCGGAATTTGTCCCAGTCGGTTATTCTTACTTTTCGCTCTTTGATTTTCGTTCGCGCTGCAATAAGTTCATTTTCTATAATATTATGGTCACTGCCTAGGGTCTCGCCTAGGTTGCGCCATCCCTGGTACCTTAGATCTGAGACGAGTGTCAGGTCCGGGCACGTGTCCTGACTGACACTGTTGCCCACCCTTGTCGGCTGTGTGGGGTCAGTTAGGATGGTCAAGCCTTGCTGTGCAATCGTTAGAGCTAGCCGCCGCCCTTTGGGTTTTGTGTCTGATAATGTAGGGTGGGCTGCATTAAAGTCTACAAAAATATTAACCTTTTCCTTTGCTTCCTTTAGAGCATATTTGAAAAGTCGTTCAAAGGAGTCTGTCCGTTCTATGGGCGCACTATAGACGTTGAGTACAAAGAAGCTGGACTTATTCCTATCCGCAGGTGAGATTTCAGTAAGCACGTGCGGTATACGTTCGGTGCTGAGCGTGTGGTCTATTACCGTAATTTGTTTGAAACCAGTGTCGCCGCTTTAATAGGAGTTTTGTGGGAGCCTGTGTAGACGAAACTGGTGTAACCTTGTAATTGTGGTTACACGTATGTTTCTTGTAATGCCAATATATCCGGTATGTGTGCTTGTGCCTGTATGAATTGCGTGAGACTTACGCGTTTCTTTCTATAACTGCGACAGTTCCACTGCCAGAGTCGGAACGGTTCTGTCTGTACATCCTTTTTATGTGTAGGCATGGTTTGTTGCGTGCTAGTTTGAGGGTGAGGGCGTGTGTATGGGTGTACCCGGGTATCCTCACGTGTATCCTGCGTGTTCATCCGGCTGCGACTGTTGGTGTTGGCGTAGAAGAATGTTTGCTTGTCGTCCCGTATCTGTTGCCTAATTTCTTTGGCGAGATCCACGAACATAGATTGGAGGATATTTTTGAGTTCTTTCTGAAACTCCTGCCTGTATTGTTGAAGTTCTTGTTTCAATTGCTCTCTGTCATGTTGCATATCGTTTTTGAACCGTTGCCTATCTTGTTGCAGCTCGCCCTTAAGTTGATGCAATTCCTCTCTTAGCGAGCGTGCCACTTTGTCGACCAATGTCCTCATCTCATGTCTAAGTGTTCGGGCTATGTCGTCGATCATTTCTCGTACCTGCGCAGTAGTGGTAAAGTTGCTCTTAACAGGGGGCTTATCTTTGTGTTAGATGCGCGTCGGTGTTGTAGGGAGTGGGGGAAAGGTGGGGATGTGGGTATGTGAGGGAGGAGGGCTGGAAAGCCGCTCAGCCCAGCTTACCTTTGGCGCTTGCATTTCGGGTCCACCCGTGACAGTAGTCCCTCTGGTCTTTTATGTCTCCGATGCCTGGGTTGGTGAGCTCAGTTTCAGTTCGTGGCCGCTTGGTGCTGGCTCATTCCCATCTTGCCTGGGTGTCTTCGCGCGGGGGCAGTTTTGTGATCTGGATCTGGACTTGCCCCTGGACTTGTCCCTGGATGTGTCTCTATATTTGCCTTTTTTCCTCAGAGATGGTCGGGGTGATCGTTCTCGTACTGCGTTAGCTGTCTTAGCAACTTGCGATGACATTGGCTCTTGGAGCCGATGGTAGCCGTTAGTCATGGCGCCGCTGTCATTACAGTTGCTGACATTTCTGGCGTTTTGGAGCAGGTGTGACTTGTTATACGGCTTGCGTTGTCTGGCTGGGCAGGTGGGGTCGGGGGCCGGGTGTGCTTCTCCACACAGCACACATTTTGGTTGGCAGTCGAGTGCCTCCTCTGGGTTTTCGTGTCCGCACCTTGTGCATGGGGTTTTCTCCGGCGTGGGGCAGACGTCCGCTCTGTGTCCCTTCTTGAGGCAGAGGCTGCATATGTGGCATAGTGGGCGGTAGGGCCTACATCTCAGTTCTCCTCCGTAATAATAAATTGCTCTCGGGACTTCCAGACTGTCGAAGGTGATCAAAACGGCCTTAGACTTTCCCAGCATGCGTCCGTAAAGTAAGGGTACTCTCGGGGAGCGTAAATTGGACATCAGTTCGTCGGAATGAGTTCCACTGTCGATGCCGGTGACAACACCCTTGCATGACTTGTCGGGGGCTGCCACGTATCCGGTCACTTGATACATCTTATCGCCAAGTTGAATGGACTTGATTTGCCGGATGGGGTCCGCCAGCACTTCGTTTGGCGTGCTGGCACGGCTATATTCTAGTCGTCACGAATTCTCAGCGTTAGTGCCTGAAATTCGGTTGCAATGAGGAGGCCGATTGGCCTACTGCTCGAGCGACGTGGTGGCTTTGCCACTTGCCGAAGTTCAGGCCCTCTCGGGGACGCAAGACTACCTTGTAATCGGATGTGGGAAGTGGTGGAAGTCGGAGTTTTCGTGCCTGTTCTTGGTGGCTGGAGCGCGCAGAACCCGCGGTCATGGTTGTTGCCATCGGTGACTGACGGGCTGGTTTTCGGCGTTTGCGGGCCACGGTGAACCAATCTCCCCCGTCGTCGCCTTCGGTGTCGTCTCTTTCGCCTTCGGAAAGGGCTGCGGCGTTCGTTTCCATTTCGTCTGTGCATTGGTTGTCTTCATGGTTGGTGACCTCTCGGGCGATTGCGCTGGGCTTCATGTTGACTATGCTTAGGCTTAGCTCGAGTACGGCAGGCAGCAGGGCGCCAGGCCGCGCCGTGGACCGGCAGCGCTGCGATCGCTCCCGTAGTCGTCAGTTGTTCCTAATAAGCCTAGCCACCTGGAGTCTTCAGAAGGCGATACTTTGATGAAAACTCAATGCCCGAGTGTTTGCCAAGTATCAATGTGATCACGTTCCGGAGGGAAGTCGATTGATTTCACTCACAGCTCGCTGCGTGGTCGAAATCCAGAGTGCGCTGGACCGATTTCCGCACAACACGCTATCCCCGAGGAAAGCGCCGGCTCGGGATCGCGGGAAGCAGTCCTCCTGGATTCCCACAAACTTGCGACTAATTTCTCGTGGCACTATACACCCCTCCACTAACACAAAGATAATAAAACATCACGGCTCCTGACTATCTATGACGAGTTTCAAGCAAAATCAACTTGTATTCTAAACAACTTCCCGACATGGAAAGAAATGAACTGCAAATATATGTATTAGACATTCTACCCCAGTAATAGCTACCTTTAGATCAGAACAAAATTTAAACAATGTGATAAAGAATTAGCACTATCATAACAACAAGAAAGTATTGAGCAGAATATTTCTAGCGTTGCCCTATTTGCAATGACGCGCATGAATTACAGCTGCAGTTATTCCGGCTTAAGAACGGCATTAGTGGCAGCATGCAGTGACCCAACTGTCTATGTGCAGAATTTATTTTATCAAAGATCATTGGGAGCTGCCCACGCAGAAAAGTGCGGATGGTTATGTTTATTAAAGACGATAGTCTTTCTTGGGCTCCTTAAACCCAGAAATTTTGGTCTGTCTGTATGTCTGTATGTCTGTCCGTCGGTCTGTCTGTGACTCGATTCAGCCACCCGGCCAAAGCAAAACAATGCCTGCCCATTAGTCTTATATAGTCACAGCTAAATCTACCCGTCTATGTCCGGTGTAAGGTTCATACTTGTCAACATTGTTGGAGAAGAACAAGACATTACGCAAATATGAGACAGCAAATCAATACAGAAGTGATATTTGCAGTGTTCCTTTATAAAAAAATCAAACATGATTGCTTTTGCGAAATTAAATACTTCATCAACTGCAGAAAAAGTATTCACTTCGCCGTCGCCTACTGTCGCCCGCGCCACTATAGCTTCTTGCGCCATTTGAAGAAATCAACCGGCAACAGTTACGCGAGGTTCCACTAGAGAGGTTCCACGTTCTGCTTGCAACGCACGTGGAGTAGGGAAACGCGGTTCTATAAACGTTGAAGTAGGGCGCCTCGATTAACGCGCGTCTCCGCCGTACAGCAGCGTTCGCATCGAGACACCCGGTTTGGAGCAGTATAATGCGGGAAATTTAAAATGATTTAAGCAAACCTTTGGCGTCTTTACCTTGGGAGGAGCGCGACGCAAGAGGAACAACATGAGAGGTGAGCGGCAAAGCGAAGGGAGGCATTTACTTCGCAATAGCCGATAAAGACTATCGTCTTTTGACGACATTTGCAACGAAAGGAGCAGATACGCGGCCAATTTTTTAGGTAGAGGTACACCATGGGAGCGGGAGTGATGGGTACTGCCATGGTTTTCCCGATTGAGCATTGAAATCCGCGAACAGACTGGTGGATATCAGTAGGACGGAAGAGGACACGGAAGAATGGAGTTACAGCTACTATTCTCGGATTCAAGCTAAACGCGATTTTTTGGCATTCTGAACCACCCGATATATACTGCTTTTTCCGCTCAACTTTATTACAGTTTGTCGAGGCGCCGGTATGCGAACATCATACAAGCATGTATGCTTCCGTGCTGGGAAGCTCACAACTATTGCAATAAATTTGACCGTGTAACATGCAAAGCTTGCGTCGAGGCGTGCTTTTCCACCGTAGTTCCAGTGTGCGGCTGCTACATTCCTCATCGAATTTATCCAACGAGCGCCTTGGAGGTGACGGCACGCATGTGTTACAAGAGTTACCATTCTTGTTCAACTAATTGCTCTAAGCAAGGCAATGTGCTGTTGTTGTACCATCGCTGGTCTTTTGCCCCTATGTATTAAACATTTCAATTTTCGCCGCACGGGGCACCTTGAGTATTCATGGTGACGGTGAGCAGCGACACCGCGCACCCCGAGCTCCCATACATAAGCTGTGTCCAACCGTGGCGAGGTGTTTAAAGGTGGAGGGTAGAAGCCGTAAAGGGTGGCCGTCGGAGCCTTGGTCAAGATCCGGCCGATGGGCTCCCTGCCTTTCTACTAGGCAGGGAGCTCCGGAACTTCTTTGACTACCAGGGTAAGGTCAAAGGAGAAAGTACCCCCGTCTCTCTGCTTTCCAATGTATCATATGGCATTTTCAAACCCCCCCCCCAAACGTGATCGGCCCCAGAAAAGGAGCTGCACCGAAACTTCATTCCCACCCTGGCCAACAATTGCATCACAAAAGCCAGATAACTATCCGCTCTTCTTGATCCTTGATTCTCTTGACAAGTAAAATCCTATCTCCTCCCAGTCAGTGTTCCTTATAACCAAATTCCTAGAAGGCATCCTCGGCAAGTCTTTCCAAGCCAAGAAACTGAGAACCGGCGAAGTTCTGGTCGAGGTGAACACTCACCAGCAAGCCACATGCCTGCTTAACCAGAATGGCATGGCAGATCTGGACATCAGAGTCACACCCCACCGTAGCCTCAATAGCTCCCAGGGTGGGATTTCTGAGCCAGATCTGATAAATGAGACGGAAGCCGCTCTGCTCGAAGGTCTGAAAGGCGAGGGCGTGACGGCAGTGAGGCGCATCATCATGCGGCGAGATGATAAACAAATAATTACAAAGCATATTATCTTGACATTTGACCGTTCCACACTGCCCGAATCCATCAAAGCAGGTTTATTTCATTGTTCTGTCCGGCCGTACATCGCGAACTCGCGGCGCTGTTTGTAGTGCCAACGGTTCGGGCATGGCACTACCGCCTGCCGTGGTCAACTAACATGCGCCAAGTCTGCACAACATGATCATGCATGTGACAACTGCCCATCGCAAACCCTCATCTGTGCTAACCGCCAGGGACCATACGGGGCCTATTCTAGAACATGCAAGAAGTTCAAGCAGGAGAAGGAAATAATCAGGGTGAAAGTAACTGAGAACCTTACCTTCCCAGAGGCGCGAAAGAGGTTCGCCTCTTTCCCCCTGGGGAGGTACGCCGACGCAGCTCGCTGGGAGCGGAGCGGTGTCTGGTTTCGGCGGGGACCCAGTACCGCGGGTGGAACTTGGTCCTGCTCCGCGCCCCCCCCCCTGGGTTGCCTCTGGCAGCCCAACCCGCCTCCGCAACGCTCGCTGAGCCAGCAGCGATTTTGGTGGCAACCTCTTCCGTCGGGACCGGTGCTGCTCCCGTCCTGCCTCCCTATCCTCCAGTTCGTTGGAGGGTGCCATGGACACCACGGGCCCCGCACCGGCTCCCATCGCCACCGCACCGCCCGTGCCACTTCTGGTGCCTCCGATACCTGCGGCGATGGAGGGTCAAACGAAGGGCCCCAGAAGAGGGGTCAAGTCCGTGGGGCCAGGTTCGACAGGCACACCCAGGACATCAGACGACGAGATGGACGTCGTGCCATTCTTTCCTGCAACGCAGCGCAAGGATCGGCCTACGACGTCCAAGCCTACTGAAAATCCCAAAAAGCCCAATCCAAGAGTCACAGCCCCGAAAGACGACACATAAACATACACATTCCAGTAGTTCTCACACTAAATATTGGGAAGAGAAAAATGTTCAATGGAACTGCAGAGGCCTTCTGAATAATCTTGACGACGTGTATGAGATTCTGCATACCAATCAGCCAAGTGTAATGTGTGTTCAGGAAACACATTTGAATTCTAAACACACAAATTTCCTTGAATAGTTACCTGGTATACAGGAAAGACAGGGATGGCTGCACACACTCCTCTGGCCGTGTGGCCATAATCGTCCGGAAATCCTTAGCATGCCACCCTGTCACTTTAAACACAATCCTTGAGGCGGTAGCAATACGCTTAATAATATTTCATAGGTTGATAACGGTATGCTGGATGTTACACTTTTGAGCTCTGACTTCTAGGCGCTGGTTGACCAGCTGCCCGAACCACACATTCTAACAGGTGACCTTAATGCTCACAATTCTCTTTGGGGCTCTTCTCGTACGGATGCCCGGGGGCGCGTGATAGAGAGGTTTCTTACATCCTCTGGAGCATGCCTTTTCAACAATAAACAGCCTACAATTCATAACATAGGACACAACACATTCTCATGTCTTAACTTGGCTATTGGCTCCGCAGTTCTCTTTCGTCTTCTCGAGTGGGGTGTGGGAACTGACCCATATGCAGTTACCTCTTCCCCATCTCACTTACATATATAGGTAAAGGTCCAAGCAGTTCATCTTCCCATAATACGTTCAATGAAGCACAAGGTAAGTGGAACTCATTTACAGAGACATCAAAACTACACTACACAACTATAAGACACCTACACGTAGATGAACCCGCACAACTTCTCACGGCGCACATCCTCGACGCCACCGAAAAGTCATTTCCCACGTCTCTGGTGCCCCGCGCAACCAGCGGAGGCCGTGGTAGAATGAGGACTGTAGGCGGGCGCGAGAGGTCCAGAACAAGGCGTGGGGTATCCTTCGTCGGTACCCCGGGCCAAGGCATTCGGAAAACGTGTGCGCCGTGAGGCAAAAAGAGATAATTGGCGCTCATTCATAACATCTATAAACTCATACACAAACACACGCAAGGTATGGACACGTATACGCAAACTCAAAGAAACAACAGACACACAGCCCTGTTGTACTGACCCTCGTCAGTACAACAGGGGACACACTGGAAAACCAGTCTGATACACTCGCACAACCCTTCCAACACGTGTCAGCAAACTACACGAACACTGGCCTGAAGTATAACGACTCCAGTGAAAAGAAGTGCCTACACGACAACACCAAATCACAGACTTCTTACAACTCCTTGTTTTCACTACATGAGCTGAGGGCTGCTCGGAGCACGTGAAAACCCTCAGCTCTGGGCCCAGACAACATTACATATAAAATGATACAACACCTACACTCAGACACACATAAACACATCTACATCTATACAATAACATATGGCTTTCAGGGAGGCCATAGTGGTGGCTTTCTTGAACTTAGATTTCAGCCAACGTAATGAGCAGGGAGGGTTTCGTAAACGTTATTCAACAATAGACCATCTTCACACAATCAATGAGGTGATAGAGGAATGTGGGGAGTATACTCAACACCTTTATATGGCCTTCGTAGATTATGAGCGAGCATTAGACTCCGTCGAAACCTGTGCAGTCATGCACGCATTGCGGAATCACAGTGGAGACGAGTAATATGTAAGAACACTAAATTATATCAACACTAAGTCCACAGCTACCATAGTCCTCCTGAAGTAGAGCAGTAAAATACCGCTTTAAAGAATAAAGAAATAAAAAAAGAAAGCGCGTGAAACATCATGCGGTGCATGATGTTTCATTTTGTTAAAAATTTGTTTCGCTTTGTGTGTACTTTCGCAAATTTGTTTTGTGTCGAAACTTAGACGCTCCCCTCTGCCAGTGTGGATGGCCAGCTTATCTGCATCCGCAATACATTGCGTCTTCATTATTACGGCAGAAGAGGCAGGAAATTCAAAACGAAGCACGGTACGTTGATAACTGGATAACCACCCCAAAGAGCCGAAGGAAACTACACACGCAAGCACGGAGATGGCCAACAAATCGAAGTGGTGCTAATGTAGACATTCTAGGCACGGGTCCCACAACAGTCAACCTTTGAAAAAACTTGACTTCCTTCCAGAGGCTCTACTGATCTTGAAAGTGGACGAGTAATCGACTCAAAATGAATGACCAGGTTATGAATAACGCATAATCTACCAAACATGAATACCGAAGTGATCAGGTTCATAAGTGCAAGTCCCAAATCTTTCGAACGGCGGGCGATCCTGATGATGTCGTTTGGATAAATAGAACAGACTCTGGCTCGTCAGTTCCCTCCTCCGGTGAAGCACGTGGCTTTGCCTCGAGTGAGGCACGACACGTGACTGCTCCCACGTTTTGTCTTCTGGAGGGCATTGTAGAAATGAGATGACTATTACTGACAACACAGCTGTCTCCGACTGCGATATTTAACTGGTATTTATCCTTTCTGTCACCGACAGTATGATCCCTATAATCATGAGAATTCACCGTGTAGTTATGTATTCATATAATGATACTTTATTCGTAATAATCTCTAATGATCGTGTGCGCCACTTTCCTGCGGGTACCTCAAAAGTTATGCAGTATGTTACAAATAAATAAATAAATGAAAAATAAACAAACAAACAAATAAATAAATAAATAAATAAATAAATAAATAAATAAAATAAATAAATAAATAAATAAATAAAATATCTTGTGGCCAACGCAACAAGACATTGACTATTCAGTGAAAAAGCAACTTACGCTCCAAAAACGTCAAAAAACGTCGTGCAAGTCAATAGGGACCACGAAATCTCCAGAATGTGCCCAACCCAGTGGGTACGACCCACTACCCACTTCTGCAATAAACAGCATGCCTCTAGCGTGGGGCCACTTAGACAGCCCATATTCGCGTTCTTCAGAAAAAACTCGCAAAAATTAGAGCGAAAGAAATTAATACACGTCGCTCATAAGAGCGCTCTCCTCGGTATTGACTTTTTTAGCTTTACGTCCTACGTGTTTTCTTTGCAACAAGTGCCACGTCTGAGTTTATTATTTTCTCAAATGTGCGCTTTTAATCGCATTTCAGTTTATCCAGTTCACCTTTGTTTCCTCTCCAGTCTAACCTCGATGTTGTCTTTTCGTCTTTCCATTGAGCTCTTCAGTGCTCTCAACCTCGTGGGCAAAGGTGGTTGTCGCTTGGGATGTGGTTTGAGACAACCGTATTTCCCGGAGTGTTTCCTTTTTGTCCTCGATCGAGCCTCTTCCTAAATGAGAAATCTACACGTGAAGACGTTGAGAGATATGAGGGAGGTAGCTGTTTCCCCTGGGATTGTCGAGGGCTGTGCTTTTACCAAGCGCGTTGTAATAACTGATCGGTTGGCTGAACAAAAGTCGACGTTAGTGGCTGTCCAGTTTTTGTTGTAGACGTTCTCACCTTATTTAGTGCCTTCCCCATGCCTGATAATACCTTTACCCAACCCTTCTGAACGAAGAATTATAAAAATAATTTTAATTGCTTTTAAAGACAATTATTTTTTTTTTGCTACCTAAACCGAAAAATCTTGGTATGTCTGTCTATCTGTCTACCCATCGGTAGAGCTATCACAGAGAAGATATAGGAATTATGGACTGAGAAGTCCGTATAAGCAAAATTTTTCGTACTGAGTAAATATACAAACACACTGTATTCCTGTCAAATCGGTTCAGCAAAGACAATAAGAATAGTTGAGGCAAAACATCAATCTACCGGCAAAACCTCGTTGTATCTGCAGTATTATTTCTAATATTTAACACAAAGCTGCCTAATGTTTGGAATAGCTAAGACAGAATAGTTCTTCGAAAGGAAGTTTTTACTCAAAAATATCAAAACCACTCGCACAATACCGTAGAAATTGCGGCGGCATTCTACATGGGCTAACAGTAATAACAAATACAGTTGGCGGCACGCGACTATTTGAACTCGGTAAAATTGAGGCGACTTCAGGAAACCTCTACGGTGTTTATTGTTGGTGTAGCGACTTGGAAGGGGTAATGGCGTGAGAATTGAGACAGAAAAGGAAGAGAGGCATTCAGGCGGCAGGGTCGGCGGACTACTATCCTGACGACATTTGCAGCGAAGTCAGCGTATACGTGATTAATTTTTGTGTTGCTTGTGCAATACAGCAAATATTTTGCACTATATTGGTTATGATACAGACGAGGTCAGCGGCATTTCATGCGGGTTATCAGGGGATGATAATAGCAGGATAACGTCTTCCTCATACTCCCTTCCTGAGTCTTATACAGCGTATATTCATATAATATATTTTATTATTAATTTTATGTTAAAATGTTGTAGTAGTTCTATAACAATTTATATTAATTTGTGACTTTATAAATCTGAGGTAACAGAATGTAAAAATTTCCCGGTGATCAATGGTTTTTATCAAGTACCGCCAATCCTGAATAATGGAAGTGTTTCCTCGCATTCTCCTGTCAGAGCTAATTCTTTTCTCGAGCGATGTAGAACATTTGAAAGAATAAAATCACATGGGCAACAGCAATCCCTTGAAGGCAAGTGGTGGTTACCAATATCTTACTAAGGTACCTGCAGAGGTTACCTGCAGCTTACTAAGGTATGGTGGTGCCTTACGAGATTGAAACACACATGTTGTTACAAGCACCAGGGGTTAAGCTTTTACCAGGATTTGTACCTATTGTCCCTGAGATGTGACAAGTCGTACGCTTCCCGAAGCTACTATAGTGTTTCCGAAGGCAATAAACAAAAATTACGCCCACCTCCCCTCGCGGGAACATTGGTTTGATGCGACGCTGAAGGAGGTTCTATTGTGCGTTTCCGTGTGGTCGATTACTCGAATTGCGTGAGCAATCGTCGGGTAATACGAGAGAGAGAGATAGAGACAGCAAGCGTAGCGCGGACGACCGTGGACTGATAGACCTGCGGGAGCGCTGCACTCCGCGTATATGCGCAGCGCACCCGAAGTAGAGGAGATCGCGGGAGAGAGAGTACTGCACTTGCGCACAGCGCGCAGCACCGCCCACCGGCGGAGTGAGAGTGCGCTGCGCCACGTGCCCGCAGATGTTAGAGAAAGTGTGTTTGCTATCAGAGAGAGCAGAGGGGGTGAGCGGCGGAGGGACGCAGCTGTGCGAACGCGGACGCCGACGCACGCAGGACAGGGCCGCCGGCAAGAGATGCTCCTCTTAGCGTCGCAGAGGAGATCGCGGGAGGGAGAGTACTGCACTTGCGCACAGCGCGCAGCGCCGCCCACCGGCGGAGTGAGAGTGCGGTGCGCCACGTGCCCGCAGATGTTGAGAGAGAGTGTGTTTGCTATTGGAGAGACCAGAGGGGGTGAGCGGCGGAGAGACGCAGCTGTGCGAACGCGGACGCCGACGCACGCAGGACAGGGCCGCCGGCAAGAGATGCTCCTCTCAGCGTCACATCTAAAAAACGGCTTCCAATTTACGAGGATATGATGAACGCCTGATGTTCTCAGGTGGCCTGCAGTAATCAGCAACACCACACAGCGAGACCAATTCATCGTGGTACTTGTCTGCTTACATGGCTCGAATTTGAAAGTATTAAGACTTTGCGATTTTTAAGAAAGATTTGTGTAGCGTTTTATCGCTTTAGCGGAAGCAATTTGGGAGGCAACGATGTCTTCCTAGAAGCAAGAACTTTCTGTAGCTTTGCTTTCTTACGCGTCCTACCCTTCGGGGTTGGGCGCATTTGGGTGGTGGACCACGCGTTGCTGACATAAAAAATGGTGGCCAGTCCTCGCCAAAGCACTTTCCAACACGAGACACCGGGCGGGTGAGTGTTACAGCTTCTGCGAGCGTAAGCGAACTGATTAGTTCCCATCGTTTAGTGATGCGACCATAAGAGCCAACGCTTGCAGAGCCACCAGGTGCTCTGCAAGCGTTTAAATACATGTTTGAGCGAGACACGTGTAACTACCCAGACAAAAAACGGTGGAGAACGCCGACGTTTTGGCCTCATGGGCAACATACAGCTTTCGCCATTGTACGCCAATATACGTCCGCGTTCAGCCGTGCGAACACCACCATGAAGCAAAAATGAAGAAAAATTTGATTTGAGCCGTGAGTTGCAGTTTCTATTAGGGAATAATCAAGGTGCAGCTCACGGCACAAATCAAATGACGGTCGCAGCGCCAATCGGGTGTCACTCGGGGCGCAACTTGGATGTCATTTCAAGTCCCCGCACTTCGTACCCTCGCCATCATCAACGGAGGGGGGATGCTGCCAGATTTTTTCCTGCTTCCCAGCAGGTAAGCCCACTTTTATTCAGTCAAAGTTAGAGAAGCAAGCGCTATCCTTATCAAACAAGCTGCAGGGCAAACTAATAAGTCTTCCGCTGTTTCTTTACAGTGTAATAATTTGTGTATTGTACAACGCATTTTTCTGGAAGGTAAACATGTGATGCTACTTGTCGGCAGATTCTTCTGAGCCGATTGATTCCAGCTGACACGCAGACGTCACTTTCGCTTCGGTGTCGGTTCGGTGAGCGGTTGAACTTGATTTCATTTCCACGAAAGCAAGCTTGGAAAATATTTTTGCAAATATACTAAATGCTTATTTGAAGAATAATTTGGCTTCAGAGAGTTCTGATAACCAGTTTATAATACTCACATTACCACTTTTGAATGTTTATTAACACAAAAGAAGCCCCCAAAGTCATTTACGTAGCAGCTGAATGCTGATATTCTATGTTACGAGAAGTTCGAGTTATCTACGCAACGGCTGAGGTGTGCTTTTGTTTTCAACCTGGGCTTGGGCGAATTTTTTTTGCCTTGTGTGCACTCTGAAAATTTGATTCCCAACTACGTGTTGTTTGTCGTTGTCCATGGTTGTATTTATTTGATTTTGTAGTTGTGACGCATGGCTGCAAGTCAGAAAATTGGCTATCTCTAATATGTTTTTTTCTTCTTAGAAGTTTTACGAGAACACGGAAAAGAAGACGTTGTTAAATGTTAGAGAAATCTGCTAGTCATCTGAACAATCCTAATCATTGTAATATTCACGAACGCTTGTTATAAAGAAATATCGTTTCTGTAGAATTGTGTTGTATAAGCGAATCAACGTCGTGGCCTCTGCAGCCATTGTCTCAATACGATGAGTTTTACGAAGATGTCTCTTAATAATGTTTTTGTGACCAACACAGAATGCGCACACTTGTACTCTATTCAAGGTACACAGCTCTGTGCTGTTGCAGCATGTATTGAATTACTTCGCTTGCGATACGTTGCAGATAAAATCAGTGAATAAACCATATTTTCTGCCTACTCCTTTTTCTTGGCCACAAAAAATTGTCACGCTTCAGAGCGTGCTGACTCGCACATATGGAACTGAGAAAGATTTCCAAAGGAATGTTTTGGGCACGTGCTGAGAGTCTAAGCCAATTAGCATCCGAAAGGTGTTTAGAACAAAAGGCGCAGCAGCAGCACAAATACTTTGTGTATAAATAACTTGGCAGCGGAGGCAGCGAGCGAGCAGTGCAAGGGAATAATTGCTCTGCTTATTCCACAGGCGTGCCCGGGCAGGATTTGAGCGGCAGCAGACAGCGCAGCGTGACTTCCAGACCGCTTGGCGCACGTGCAGTTGCACCGAATGCACTACGACCCGCCCCCTGCATTACGACCCGGACCACGTGGCCTGACGCTGCAGTTCGGATCCCCTCAAAAGGACGACGAAGGCCCTTCCGCGATCACTTGGCAGTGGAGGCAACGAGCGAGCAGTGCAAGGGAATAATTGCTCTGCTTAATCCACAGGTTGGCATTTTCTCATTTGTTTCCTTTCGTTCTTCGCTGCCTTTGCTGCCAAAGTGTTGTGAAATTGCTGTCTAAATTGCCGCGTTGTGTGTTAGCCTTGACTATGACCAGTGAAATCGCTAACCTTAAACGAGAATTGCGGAAGGAGATAAGGGAACTGAAAAACAGCGTTGAATTTGTAAGTAAGGAGTGCGATAAGCTGAAGAAGGAATGTCTTGCTGTAAAAACGGAAAACGTGGCACTGAAAGCCTCCCAAAAAAAATGGCACAAGAACTCGAATGCTTGAGACGCACTGTACGCGAAGACAACATGCGCCTTACCGCTCAAGAGCAATACTTTAGAAGAAAAATTTTGAAATCAAGAAATTCCACAAGAGACACACGAAAACCTTGTGGACGTGCTTGCCAAGTTCGGGGCTGCTCTTGAGGTACCCATCAAGGTTGACGATATAGAGGTTTGTCACCGAGTTCCTACACGGCAAAATTCTTACACAAATGAAGGTGATGGTTCGGAACAGAATATTGTCACGTAGCCAAGGACGAAGCAGTTGTTTGGAAAAGAAACAAGTTTATTGGAGTGAACTTGTGCTCCCCTAACGACTGAAAAGAATACAGAGGCGGCGAAGCAGTGGTCAACAAAGTGACGTACGTGCGTCGGCGAGCGTCGCAGAATCGAATGCCCCGGCGTCCGCACTGCAGGCTTTTTATCTTTCGGCGCGCGTGGTTCTCGAAACGTCGACTCACATCGAGAACATAGTAGATCCAAGAAGATTATTCTGGGCTGTTCACGTTAGATCGGAATGCTCTCCCTATCACAACAGATAACACATGAGGAACAGAAAGAAAGAAAAAATGGAACACGCGCTTCCCTTGGCGCAGAGATAACAGCCGGCGGTAAAAGCAAAACACAAATAAACAAACCCAATGTATGGTTCGCGGCATTACCCCCCCTCTAAGAGTGCATCGACCCGATGCTAACATAAGCGACAGTCCGAACAAATGAAAATAAAAGTTCGTCATCGTCCGTAGAAAGGTTTTAAGCGAACCACGTGGACGACTTCGGGTCGCGTGCGTCGTCGTGATGTGCCGGAATCACCACTGGGGATCACTTCGTAGGTTAATTGCCCAACACGTCTTAGAATCTGGTAGGGTCCGAAGTACCGTCGCAGAAGCTTTTCACTGAGTCCGCGTCGTAGAATGGGAGTCCAAACCCACACACGATCCCCTGGTTGGTACTCGGCGTCTCGGCGTCGGAGGTTGTAGCGGCCCGCATCCACCAGCTGCTGGTCCGTTATACGAACTCGAGCGAGCTGGCGGGCCTCCTCCGCACGTTGAAGATATCCGTGGACGTCGGCGTTGAGGTCGTCGTCTTCTACGTGCGGAAGCATGGCGTCGAGCATCGTAGTCGGCCTTCTACCGTAGACAAGCTCGAATGGCGTCAGCTGCGTCGTCTCCTGGATAGCCGTGTTGTACGCAAACGTGACATACGGGAGCACTTCGTCCCAAGTCTTATGTTCAACGTCAACGTACATTGACAGCATATCTGCGATTGTCTTGTTCAGACGTTCTGTTAGTCCGTTCGTTTGGGGGTGGTACGCCGTCGTTCTTCGGTGAACCGTGTTGCTGTAGCGTAATACTCCTTGCATCAGCTCCGCAGTAAATGCCGTTCCGCGGTCTGTGATTAAGACTTCCGGGGCTCCATGTCGCAGCACAACTTGACTTATAAAGAACTTCGCCACTTCTTGTGCAGTCCCCCTCGGAAGAGCGGCGGTCTCTGCGTAGCGCGTCATGTAGTCTGTCGCTACGACAATCCACTTGTTCTGTGATCGTGACGTAGGGAACGGGCCTAAAAGGTCCATTCCAATCTGTTGAAATGGTCTCGATGGGACGGCGATCGGTTGCAGAAGTCCGGCGGGTCTTGTCGGCGGCGTTTTTCGTCGCTGGCAGTCACGGCAGCTCCGGACGTAGTGGGTGACGTCAGAGGTAAGGCCGGGCCAGTAGTACCTCGCCTTGATTTTTCCAATAGTGCGGGCTGTGCCCAGATGTCCGGAAGACGGGTCGTCGTGGCACGCTTCCAAAATTTCGTCACGAAGGTCCGCGGGGATGACGAGAAGGTAATTCGCCTTGTTCCGGGGCTGAAATTCTTCTTCACAAGGACGGAGTTTCTCAGGCTGAATGCTGGTAAGCTGCGTTTGAAGGTCCTAGGAACGGCAACGTTGCATCCCTCGAGGTACTCGATTATGACGCGTAAGTCGGGGTCGGCACGCTGCTGGGCGGCTAGGTCGCTCTCCATCACGATCCCGAAGAACGCGCTGTCTTCATCAGAGTCTTGTGGTGGTGGGTCGACGGGGGCGCGGGACAGGCAGTCGGCGTCGGAGTGTTTCCTGCCGGATTTATAAACGACTGTAACGTCGAACTCCTGCAGGCGCAAGCTCCACCGCCCAAGACGGCCAGAGGGGTCCTTCAAATTGGCGAGCCAACACAGCGCATGGTGGTCTGTTACAACCTTGAATGGCCTTCCATACACGTATGGGCGAAATTTTGAAATCGCCCATATAATAGCCAGGCACTCTTTCTCAGAGGCAGAATAGTTTTTCTCCTCCTTCGACAGATCACGGCTGGCATAGGCGATTACCCTTTCGCAGCCGCTTTGCTTTTGGACAAGGACGGCACCCAAGCCTATATCACTGGCGTCCGTGTGCATTTCCGTTTCGGCATTTTCGTCGAAATGAGCGAGCACGGGCGGCCTTTGCAGGCGTTTTTGCAGCTCGCAGAATGCTTTTTCTTGGTCGTTTTCCCAGCTGAAAGGGGTGCTATCTTTCGTCAAGCGCGTGAGTGGCTCTGCAATGCGTGCGAAGTTTGCGACGAAGCGCCGGTAGTATGCGCACAGCCCGAGAAATCTTCGCACGCCCTTCTTGTCTTTCGGCCTTGGGAAGTTCGCAATGGCTGAAGTTTTTGCCGGGTCAGGTAGGACTCCCGTGGCGTTGACGACGTGGCCCAAGAACTTGAGTTCCCCGTATGCGAAACGGCACTTTTCAGGCTTCAGCGTCAACCCCGACGTACGAATGGCCTCGAGTACAGACTCCAACCTTGCAAGGTGTTCGTCGAAAGTCCGGGCGAATACCACTACGTCGTCGAGGTATACGAGGCAGGTGTGCCACTTAAGGCCAGCTAGCACAGTGTCCATGACTCTTTGAAACGTCGCTGGTGCTGTGCACAGCCCAAACGGCATCACCTTGAACTCGTATAGGCCGTCTGGGGTTATAAATGCAGTCTTCTCTCGGTCTCTTTCGTCCACTTCAATTTGCCAGTAGCCGGTCTTCAGGTCCATCGATGAGAAGTACTTCGCGTGGCAGAGGTGGTCGAGGGCGTCGGCGATTCGGGGCAGGGGGTACACGTCCTTTTTCGTGATTTTGTTCAGTCGCCGGTAGTCAACGCAAAACCTTAATGTGCCGTCTTTTTTCTTCACGAGCACGACGGGCGCAGCCCAGCGGCTTTTCGATGGCTGTATAATGTCATCGCTCAGCATGTCGTCGACTTGAGTCCGGATGGCTTCCCGTTCGTGTGAAGAGACGCGGTACGGTGACTGTCGGGTAGGTCGGGCTCCATCTTCGGTTATTATTCGGTGCTTCGCTAGAGGAGTCTGACGTAGTTTTGCGCTCGACGAAAAACATTCGCTATAGCGACGCAGCAAAGCCAATAATTTTTTCCGTTGTTCTTGCGGTAGCGCCGGATTCACGTCGAATGGCTGCGGGAGCTTGAATGTTTCTACGGGTGTGCGTTCAAAGTCGGCGACTGCGATCACATCACTTGCTTCTTGCGTTTCTTCGAGGAACGCAATTGCAGCTCCCTTGTTTAAATGCTGGTACTCTTCGGTGAAATTAGTGACCAAAACGTGAGATTGGCGTTGCTTAAAGTGCGCAATGCCTCTTGCGACGGAGACACCGCGGTCGAGAAGCAACCTTCGATCACTCTCTACGATAGCGTCGATGTCAGAAGCAGCATCCTCACAGTAGACGGCGATCATCAAGCTTGCGCGGGGTGGCAGGGTGATGTGATCGTCGGCGATCCTGACAGCAGCACGGTGATCGGGGTTCGGCTGCGGCGTCGTGGAGTGATTGGAGGAAAATGTTATCGACTTGGTCTGCAGATCAATTATTGCGCCGTTGTCCGTCAAAAAGTCCATTCCGAGAATCACGTCGCGGGAGCAGTTAGGCAGAACGACGAACGCTGCAGGGTACGTTGTGCCGTCTATGGTGACGCGCGATGTGCACAATCCACTTGGCGTCACGAGGTGGCCTCCTGCTGTGCGTATGTGCGGACCGTCCCATCTGGTCATAACTTTCTTCAGTTTAGACGCAAATGGTCCGCTCATTACCGAATAGTCAGCTCCCGTGTCTACGAGGGCGACTACGTCAAAGCCGTCGATGGACACCTTGACGTCAGATGCAGTCGTCCTCGAGTTCCGGGTTCGTCGGGGCGTCGTATCTCTGCTTGTACGTGTTGATGGTCGGGCACTGTGCATCGTCGTTGTCGTCGTCTTCTCAACGGACGTCTCGGTCATGTCGGGTACGCGTCGCGCCGTGTAGCTGTCGTCGTGTTCGGGAGTCTCGTCAGGGTTAGGTCGGGTCGTCGGGATGAGGGCATGTCGTGAATCACTGTCTTCAGCGCGTCCTTGCGTCGTTGGAGGGTTTCTAGTTTTTCGCCGTAGAGCAACTTCACCTCCAGAAGTTGCCGCCTTTAGTTTCCCCCGCGTGGGCTGGGGGACCTTCCACGGGCGAAGTCAGCGTTGCTACGTCGGTTCGGCGATTGGTAGGGGTAGGGTGACGGCGAACGGTTGAAACGCGCTGGGCCACGGCTGGTTTCAGATAGATACTCGTCGATCTCACGTGGTCGTTGGCCAGGGAGAGGGCGAGGTGCGTCGACGGAGAAACCACGCAGTCCGAGTCTCTTGTATGGGCAGCGACGGTAAATGTGGTCGGCCTCTCCGCAGTGGTAGCACAGAGGACGGTTATCGGGAGTTCGCCATACGTCCGTCTTCCTCGGCGTCTGGTTTCGGGCTACGGGGGGTCGGGCGGGTGACAGTGCGCGGCGGTACGGCGGGGCCTCTTGACGGCGTGTTGGAGCAGGGCGGGGTCGACGAACAGCCGCGGAGTATGTCATAGCTTGTGGCTCTCGGGGTACCTCGGATGGCGTAGAAGTTCCCAACGCTTGTTGCACTTCTTCTCTAATCACGTCGGTGAGGGAAGCGACTTGGGGCTGCGGCGGCGTTGGGAGAAGTTTCCGCAGCTCCTCTCTCACTATTGCGCGGATAGTCTCGCGTAGGCTGTCGGCCGGGATCCGCGTGCTGCCAAAGTCGTTCGCATTGGCCGCGCCAACAAAGTTGCGGTCATACTGCTTAGCACGCATTTCGAGGGCTTTCTCAATGGTGCTGGCTTCGGTCACGAATTCGGCGACGGTTTTGGGTGGATTTCGGACAAGTCCAGCAAACAGTTCCTCCTTCACTCCGCGCATTAAAAAGCGCAACTTCTTTTCTTCCGTCATTTCGGGGTCCGCGCGGCGAAATAGCTGCTTCATCTCCTCAACGAAGATCACGACACCTTCGTTGGGGTGTTGCGTGCGCGTTTCCAACAAAAGGGCGGCTCTTTCTTTCCGCACGACGGTAGTGAAGGTAGTGAACCAAGTGCGAGCCGAATCTTCCAAGTAAAAGAAAACGTGCCGGAATGTTTCTGCGTCGTCCCACCTGTTGAATTTCCGGACGCGCTCCAGTTTCTCCAACCATTCTTCTGGGTCTTCTGCGGGGGCTCCTCGGAATGATGGCGGTTCCCGTGGCTGCTGCAGAACGACAGGAGGATTGGCTTGGTTGAGCATGGTGCTGGTTGCGACGTTTTTCTTCTTCGTCTTCTCCGGTAGTAGACCGAACTCGGGTGGTAAATCTTGCACGCGGAGGCTGGCTCTTGTTGGGCTGGCTTGGCGGCTTCCAGAGGTTGTAGTGGGCATGAAGGGTGCGTACCCAGCACCTCCACCAGATGTCACGTAGCCAAGGACGAAGCAGTTGTTTGGAAAAGAAACAAGTTTATTGGAGCGAACTTGTGCTCCCCTAACGACTGAAAAGAATACAGAGGCGGCGAAGCAGTGGTCAACAAAGTGACGTACGTGCGTCGGCGAGCGTCGCAGAATCGAATGCCCCGGCGTCCGCACTGCAGGCTTTTTATCTTTCGGCGCGCGTGGTTCTCGAAACGTCGATTCACATCGAGAACATAGTAGATCCAAGAAGATTATTCTGGGCTGTTCACGTTAGATCGGAATGCTCTCCATATCACAACAGATAACACATGAGGAACAGAAAGAAAGAAAGAATGGAACACGCGCTTCCCTTGGCGCAGAGATAACACAGACCGGCGCAGCCGGGCGGTAAAAGCAAAACACAAATAAACAAACCCAATGTATGGTTCGCGGCAATATTGTTATATTCTTCAAACACTAGAACAAACGGGATGCAGTCATGTTGAAAGCACGGAAAATTAGGATCGCAACCGATGAACTGGGGTACGCCGTAAAACTACCTGTGTATGTCAACGAACATCTTGCCCGCAACTGAAGAAACTGCTCGGCATGAATATTGCAAGGAAGCGGGATCTGAACTGGCGCTACGCATGGGCAATCGGTGGAAAAGTATATGCCCGGCAGGCGGTAAAGTCACCCGCCATCCAGATTACTTTCGAAGCTGACCTGGCAAAGATGCGCAGTGCCGTTCCCGGCACTTAGCGTATATGTAATCAGCAGTACGGCCAAAGCCATTGTTTCCTACGATGGCAGTCCCCAACGATATTACGCAACCTCTCGATGGTAGCTATTTAGCGTTTCTACTCTGCAATGCGCAGTCCGCTCGAAATAAATGTGACGCGTTAACGACGCTCTTCAGTGAAATATGCTGCCCATTTCAAGTGATAATGATAAGGGAGACGTGGTGCACGTGTGAAGAGGAAGTGCTAAGACTTGCAGGCTACCAAACATATTTCTTAAACAGATTAAAACGGCGTGGTGGTGGTGTGCTTCAGTTGGTGTCTGAAGAAATTGCTTGTAGCATTGTCGCAGACTTTTCAGTAGTAACACAAGACGTCGAAGTTCTAACACTAGCATACAAGAATCATCTGTTTGTTAACATTTACCGTCCACCGGACGAAAAAATTGATAAGTTCATTGACTTTTTGGAACAGATCCCCAGCCATGTAAGCTCAGAAAACCTCGATGTTATTATAGGGGGAGACTTCAATATCAACTTACTCAAGAACACTGCACAAACCCGGGCATTTGAGCTTTGCCTGAAATTGTTCTGTTGCGAAAATTTAATAAAAAAACCTACGCGCATAAGCGGCGACTCTGAAAGCCTTCTAGATTTATTTGTTGCAAACAACCCGACTAAATGCGCAAAATCTGGCACAATTAACACTGACCTAAGTGATCACCTTCCGATTTACATGTTCTACAAGCATTCTGTAAAGCATGTACTTTATACACGTCCTCCTTAGTCGCCCAGTGTACAAGATATCACTTCAAAAACTCTAGCTGCCTTCCGAAATCAAATTGAATTTACTGACTGGGGCCCTGTATTCCAATGCACTAGCTCTGACACTTCCTATGACATGTTCATAGATATAATGAAAAAAAAACTTACCATAATTGCTTTAAGTGGAAAACTATTAAAACGTCAAAAAAGATACGGAAACCATGGCTTACCAATGACTGCCTTAAAATGATACAAAAAATCGCGCCAATCCACCCCGTGAATGTGGTTGGAAAGCAAAGCTGTAAACGGCACCCATACGATTACCCATGCGACGTCACTTAAATTCACTCACACCGCTCTATAAATAGTAAAACCAGAGAGAAGTAAAATGCACTTAACCACGCCATTTACTACTTCAAAGAGGTATTCTTGGTAAGCCTAAATCAATGCATGACGCATGAATGGTGTTTGGTTGAGTTGTATTGGTGTACCACAAGAGTGGAAACTTTTTTTTATAAAATTAAAGTAAGCTCCAAACCGTTCATGTGTTAGACGATCTGACTTCTCCGTCTCCGCGCTGCTGACGGAGGCGACGAGATTTGCGGCAGAGAAGGAGGAGGACGAGGAAGAAATGCTTCTGTTCAGATTTCTGAACGACCCAGAGTGCAGCCCTGGGGAGTGATTCCTTCTTCTGTGGAGCCTATATGCAGTCCGCGAGGCCTGTGTTCTGTCCACCCGCTGAAGCTGGGTAGGTAGAGAGTGCCTGGAGAGCAGCATCTCCCATTGCTCTTGTTGGGTAGTTGACGGAAAGAAAGGAGGGTGATCAGGGCTAAAGTAGCACACCCCGATAACGGGGCGGAGTGTTCCTACTTCTGAGCAAAATTTACATTCGGCGTCATAGCGATTCGGATACATTAAGTGAAGACGCGCAGGCTGTGGGAAGAAGCGCAGGCTTGTTGGGTGGGGGTATTTGTTGCCCTCCATTGAGGCATGGGGGGTGTCCAGATGAGCTGCATGGAACGGGAGTGCTTTATAGCACGCGCAGTACAGGTCGGGACACCCAACCCGACTGTTAATTCCAGTAGGCTCGCTGGGAATCAGTGACTACCCTCCGAACCCCTGGTTGAGTGAGATCCAAGGTGATGGCTGCCTCTTCTGCTGCCGTCATTTCTTGCTTCCTAAGCGAGGTACACGTAAGGAGTTTGGTTGTGAAGTTAGCCACGAGGATGGCGTATTGCAGCCCTCGATGTTTGGAGGCGTCTTTGTAGATAACTGCATGATGCCCACCGAGGGTGGCGTTTATAGCCTAAGCCCATACTTTTTTGTGACTCTGGTCATGTGAGGGGTTCATATTTCTAAGCAAAGGGAGCATATTTAGTTTTAGCCGCCAAGAGTCTTGGAGTACGTCAAGCGGAGTGACATTCTGGGCTGCCTAGCCAATCATGCGATGCATGCGGTTACCCACCGCAGTTCTGATTCGGACTTTCTCGTTAGAAAGATGGCCTTCTATCAGCTGTTCCACCGTGTTGGAGCCCCGTGCTAAGCAGCCTCTGTGTGGACGCACTCTTGAGAAGACCAATGGCCTGTTCGGCCGCCTTTCTAATCACTATATAAAGCATCTCTATGTCTTCCTTTTCGAGAAGAACACAGGTGTGTACGTAAGTGACTCTCGAGAGGACAAAAGCTTCAATCAATCGAAAGGTACCGGATTCTTTAGGCCTCGCTTCTTGGTGGGAACTCGCCTTATCATGTGTATGATTTGATTAATGCTGTTTTTGAGGCGCTGCAAGGAGACGTCACTCTTGCTGTTAGCCTCGAGTGTAGGCCCAGGATATTGATGCTGGGGCTTGGAGTGATGGCCTGGCCATCAAGGAGTATTTGAATGTATTCCTAGGTTTGGCGTGAGGACGGACGACAAGGAGCTGTGATTTTTAACGTCAAGACTGGAGGCTCAGAATTGGCGTACTAGAATTGAGATTTTATGCATGGGTGTGAGCTTCCTTTATTTTTGTAACTCTTAGCACATTAGCAAGGTGCGCACAGGGCCGCTAGACGGGCGTGAGTGGTCGCGTGACGCTTTCACGTGGCATTCAGCGTGAACGCAGGGGGCAAACCCGTAGATGTGCTTGGTGAGTACACCACCCGTCTTTCCCGTCTTCGCATGGGCTCGTATCTAAATTGGTAAGACAACGGGCTCTCGCTTTGTTAGACTGTTAGTTCAAGGTTCGATTCCCGGCGGTGCCAGTAGATTCTTTTATTTCTTCGCTGCAGTTTTCTGGTGACACCAACGGTCGCGAAAGAACCCTTGGGGGGTAGAGGTAGAAAGCTTTGCTTTAAAATGCAAGCGGGGTTGGTTTCCGCTCGAGGCCCACAGAGACAGTCGTGCTCGTTGAGCGTTCAGCAGGCGATAAGGGACACAGCGTTTTCCACTTACGTATGAACAAAAGCGTTGCCATATCAGCATCGGTATCTTTTTTTACAGCTTGACCTACCTAGCGCAGGGGCACAAATTTGCCCTAGCGCACATTGGTCGCTCACTTGGGGGGTATATAAGCTAACCGAGCCGTGCTGGTGTGTTCCACATTGGCAGACGATACGGCCGCGCCAGTCACACGTGAGGAACACTGCTATCTAGATGGATATGAGCATGACCGGAAATTTACAAGTGAAAAGCGATTACGGGAGATGTAAAAAAACAATTGCAAAGAAAATGCAATGCGTGGTTTTGTGTCCTTCTATTCTTGCACACAAAAAAATACTCCAGCGTTGCTATGATTCACGCCTTGGGCAACTGAGTGCACGCTTTGCCAATTCTTTTTCTTCATTTTCGGCAACCCTTCCTAGCTTACCAACCATTGCACCTAACCGTTCTCAAAAATTTCATTGCTTCCTCCGCCTACACAACCCCAATTTTTCTCACCACTTCGTTGCGCGAGTGCAAAGTTTGCACGCACTTCACCTCTGAACTTTGCAACACATCACACTGTTCCGACTAATTCTATTTGAATACCTTTACCGCACAGAATGGTGGGTTGAAAATTTAATCCTCTAATGTCATTTTGTTATGTAAGTGTGTTGAAATAAAGTAAACATTCTCAAAACTTTTTAACGTAAAAACTAATATTTTGCTGTTGTTGCAATTTTTTGTTACAAGAGATTTTTGTTACGTGCAACGTTCACATCTAAACGTTGTTTCAAATCAAACATGGGCAAAACACGACGTAGCCACCGCTAGGCTTACCACACAAAGCCACGCTTTTAATTACGGTTTTTTTACAGCAACCGTGGAAGCAGTTACATATGATTTAACCGCTTCCGCTCACTGACTTGCGAGTCACCGTTAAATATTTATAGTGACGCTGAATAGTGAGTGAGCAGGAGTGGTTTAGCCGGTTGCGTAAACTAAAAAAGTACACCATCTACCCGTAGGGGAACCCTGAGTAGTATGCAAAGCAGCCATGGGGTCGATTCAAGTGCCCATTAGTTTTCACTTCGTCGTTTCCGTGGTTGAGGTACGTAGCTACCGCTATATTTACCGTTTGGTTTCCATGGCAACTACCACCTTTTCAATTACTGGAACTACGAAATAGAAAATTACATTGAGCCCAAGGCTGCTTTGCTTACTACTCAGGGTTCTCCTACAGGAAGATGGTGTAATTTTATTATATGCTACGGGGCTAGTCAGATGCGACGGGGCTATGTCCCTCCCTTGTCGTTGCTGCACCGTCCACACCCCCACTGCGCATGCATGGCTTGCTGAACGCCCGGTGGTGTCTAACCCTTTAATGGCTCCTGGAGCGACAGTGTTACCGGTGTCTTCCTGTGCCGGCCCGAGATGAGCCGAGCATGCGAAGTGGGGGTATGGGCGGCGCCCCAACAAAGGAAGGACATAGCCCCGACTATGAGAAACTGGAGGGACAGTGTTGCCCGTGTCTTCCTGGGCCGCCACGCGACGAGCATGCCTCCCCTTAAAGGGCTCTTGGAGCGCCAGTGTTGCCGGTGTCTTCCTGGGCCGGCGGATGGATGGACGACGGACGACGGAGCCAAGAGCAAGAGATGCTTCGCATCTAAACGACAAAAAGCTCAAATCCACTGCAGTAATACTAGCTGCTGTCGTTTCGCAACTTGGAGTGATCCGTGTGCCTTGATTTTAGCAGAGTCCTGCAATGTAAAGCATTGAAGGACTCTGGTTTTACACAACCGGAAAACCGCTACCGCTCACTGACTGGCCAGCGTCTCTATAAATAATTAACAGTGACTCTGGCTAGTCAGTGAGCGAAAGTGGTTGGTCCGCTTGGGTAAAGTCAACTATGACTGCTCCCTTGGTGGCCATAATGCGACAGTACTTGAACCGTTGCCCCACCAAAGCACCAAGTGAACGCCATGAATTTTATTGTTTATTTTGCACTTCACTTTTACCGTTATTGAGCCCGTGAAAAATATTTATGTATTGCCTTCAATGTGGGCCTGAAATCAATCCCAGTCAATTAGGCCGCATGCACACTTATGAGGTTGGTTTGATTCCGCCCGTGGTCTCGTGATTTGTCCACTCAGACGCACCCCATCTATATTGCGCCAATACCGAGAAAGATAAGATGCATGCATCATGGATGGGCAAACGCACGTACACTCTACTGAACAGCCGTAACAAAAGAAATGATTTGTGGGTGTTGCTATATTTAGATACATGTGCGTGTATACATTTCATTCTGGCAATTTTGTGGATTCATAATATTGGTGAATAAACGTTTACAGGATCACGTTCGCGTGCCTTTAGGTGCATGCAGACTATGGTCCTAAAGCTTCATGTGAGGGTATATACTTTACACAGCCCATTTTTCACTCACCTTAAGGGGCATCTTTAGAAGGTCTACTGTCTTAATGTGATTGTTGTTATGTCTAGGTTTATTTAAAAAGTCACTAAAGTTTTTATAACAAATAGCAGCATTCATAACAAGGTACACAATCTCGCGCCTTTGTGAATCGGCGTCGTAGTAATTCGTCTGTTACTGATATATTGGTGTCACAAGGGCCGATGACTACAGAATTATTGACGGATGATTACACAGAAGTGTGTGGTTCTATACTGTTGCACATCGTAACTTGTAGCCATGTGTATCTAAAAATACAATCATTTTAAAACAGCTTGCCATTCTAAGAGAAAGGCTATCGTCTATATGGTTAAACGAACTATATCTCCGCTCTTCACCCACAGGCTGCCTATCTCGTATCCATAAGAGCATTTTTTGTGCTGAAAAAGAATCCTCCGAACTGACCCACTGGTAAATCACGCACAACGAGTGCATTTAACTTCCCCACAAGTCTTAAGGCCATATTCTCAGCCTCTCCTCAGCTCCGTGTGTTCATTCGGTTCAGCCGAGTGCAGGATAGGGCGATGCGTTTTTACCATGCAAAAATCACTTTCAAACATCTACTCGACGGGAGGCTCCAGTGGAGAAGGTATCGAAAATCCCACAAATAAAGTCTTACTCCCTCCAAACCTCGCCTTAAAAGTCGGGAATCACATACACAGGTTAAGCACCTTAAGCAGATCTAGGGGCTAACCATGGGTGGAATAAATGCTACGAACCTGCAGGCAATGGTCCGCGAACGATTTATACGGGAAGGCATACGGGAATCCCGCAAGCAGAACACTCCAATAGAAGGGTACTAAGGTGACTATATTGTTTTGCCTAATTAGAAGAACGGAGTTCCGCGTACGCTAATGTTGATGTCTTTACACATTATAGCTTTATTTTCTCCAAGAACACCAAGTATCAACACCACCAAAATCAACGCTCGTAGCCTTAGGCCCATTAAACCAAACCATCGCCCAGAGGGTAACAGTATTGGATACCCCTTATAAGCAGCCATGTTTTCCCAGGAAATATTGGTGTGTGTAATTTGAAGAGCATTGTTTTAGTGGAGGCCCCAATGCGCATAGGTGGGGAAGGTCATTGGTCACAAAATACGCAGTCATAAGTAACATCCCATACCGAGAAAGAGACACAGCATGCTTACAGCATGCTTACAAGAAGTATTCAGAACGTTGGATTGGGAACAGGTGGGAGTAAGGGTTAATGGAGAATACCTCAGTAACCTCAGATTTGCTGATGAAGATACCTTGCTAAGTAACTCGCGGAACGAATTGCAAAGCATGCTTTCCGCTCTGGGCGAACAGAGCAGAACCATGGGCCTGAAAATAATATGCAGAAAACTAAAGTAATGATCAATAACCTCGGGACAGCACAGCAGTTTGAGATAGGTGGCGAGGCAGTAGAAGTGGTAAGCGAATATATCTACTTAGGCCAAGTTGTGACCCCCGATCCCAACGATGAGGCAGAGATAATTAGAAGGATCAGAATGGGGCGGGGTGCATATGGCAGACATTCTCAGATAATGAATAGCAGCCTGCCATTATCGCTGAAGAAGAAAGTGTATGACAGCTGCATCTTACCGGTACTCACCTACGGGGAAGAAACTTGGAGGCTCACTAAGAGGGTTCAACTTAAATTGAGAACGACTGAGCGGGCAATGGAGCGGAAAGTGATAGGTGTAACATTAAGGGACAAGAAGAGAGCGGAGTGGGTCAGGGAGCAAACTGGTGTTAAAGACATATTAGTAGAAATTAAGAAGAAGAAATGGACGTGGGCAGGGCGTGTAATGCGAAGGCAAGATAACCGCTGGTCATTAAGGGTAACAGAGTGGATCCCTAGAGAAGGCAAGCGTTGCAGGGGGCCGCAGAAAGTTAGATGGGCAGATGAGATCAAGGAGTTTGCGGGGATAAATTGGTCACAGTTTGCACAGGACCGAGGTAATTGGAGAATAATGGGAGAGGCCCTTGCCCTGCGGTGGACGTAGATAGGCTGGTGATGATGATGATTAAGTAACATCCAGGTTCGGAATGTTATGAATGGGAGTTCGACGCTTCTACATGACAACATTTTGGATTTGGTATTTACGGTTTTGGCCTGTTATTGGGTGCACGATGTAAAAATAAAGTTCATCAAAAACTTGCACATTTCGCCACAAGTTGAAACAAAACAAACCACGCCAAATATGTAAGCTATGTCCGCAGGCACATGATACAAGTTTTCTACGCAATTTGGGCCAAAGTTAAAGCGCCAGTTTACTACTTGTATCCCTGGTATGTCATTCGACTTAGTCCAATGCCCATTCACGAATGCACGCATGGCCAATAGCCAGGTACTAGATTGGCGCATATTTAGTCTGGAATGGGCAGGTGGGTGAAGCGTCGGAAACGTGCATTGCCTGGTGACAACAACCGACCGATGCGTCGCATGCCTTACTGACAATATATGGAAGGGTTCTAAGCTCTTTGCGCTTAGATCACCTGCACAGACCATGGCACTAAAACAACGGAACACATGCCTGCTTTGCACGTATGCTGAAATCTTAAACGATGTCACCCAGCACGCCTCGGAAGCCATGGGAGCTTAAGGGCTACGGGCTGCTGTTTGACTAGAGGAGGCATTTCTGGGGTCTGCCACTTCCTGCGCTCCCTTCCTCAGTTTGCGGCCAAATCAAGCGGTTTGTCATCATCATCATGTCCCTTCCCCACACTTACGATGCATTGCCAGGTTATACTGGGATACTTCAAAACGCATCGTATGAAGACTCTTCCAGGTAGTGTATCCACGCGGCAGTAGTATCCACGGTAGGCTCTACGGCCTCGGGGTGAATGCCTGTAACAATATTTCCCGAAGTATCTAGGTGTCAAATAGATTATACTGTCTTTTCGCGCAGAGCGGAACGGAACCGTTGGATTAGTTGGTTTTTTACATTGCTTCCTAAAGCCTGCCGAATAGGTTGAATGTTGCAAGCATAATTGGTAGCATTATAGTATTTTGTAAGCCAATCTCGTTACTGCACTTTTACAATTAGGATAAATAGTTTGGCCAACAGATAACAAATCTGGTTGTATTATACGTTGTGTTACATCACATTAAATAGCAGTGACGTTCCTGCATTAAGTGCGCAATATTATTGGAAGGACCAATTTGAAGTATAATGAAGCCTTTTTTTCCAACAACAGACGTCTCTCTCCCCAGTACAGATCACGCTTCAGCATTTCAGAATAGTGGGATTCCCTCCTCACCGCTGGGTTTCAGAGAATTTCGCAATATTTTCTTGCAACTGCGTTCGACATTTCATCCCAAAGAAACACGTGCCAGCAGTTATGTTCGCAAGTATCGTAACGAGCTACACTGGCGGTGTCGTATTTTCTTCTGTACCGCCTGTCTTCACTGACATATGCTCCATGCACGTCCTAACTCGCGAACTGCGGTTCGGGTGTGCATAGAAAAATTAACTCCTTTCAACATACCTTTGGTTTAACTCTGCAGCACTTTTGGTAGACATTTTTTTTCTCGCTGTCATGTGTCACAGATTTTCTCCAAACTCCGCGAATCATCTGCAATATGAGGTGAGATCCAGCGTGTAATGGTGCTCCCCTTCCTGCTAAAAAAAGCTGCGGCCAATCGTAGAACGGCGCATCAGAACACGGTGTACCATAAACGAGAGAAAATTCTACATAATAAAAAAAGATAAATGGACAAACAATGAAAGAAGCAAAGGCAGGGGGCCAGTAAATTCAATCCCAATACCATCCAGGCCAGAACACTTGCGAAGTTGCTTCGTTTTATTTTAAGGGTGTCCAGATAAATTCGGACTTATGACCGGGGAGTGCTGAAGATTTCATCAACGCTAGATTAGGAAAAACGCTGACGCGATTACAAGAGCAACCGCGGTACTTTGTGCGCAGTCGCTGGGCCTTAATGAGTAGATTGAGCGCCGCCCTCTCCATCAAGTGTTGCGGTTGTTTCCTCTCCGCGATGACACCATCGAGTGGGTAGGGCGGCGGCGCTGACGGTTTTGAATATCTTATGATGCGTCATTCAACAGTACGCACCGGCTTCTCCATACCGTTCCTTCCCACGTGCGCTTCTTATCTGGTAGTCATCGACTGATAAAGAAACCGGCCTACTGAGTGGCTCCTGCAGCGCACATGAATCTAGAGACATCGGGTTTTCTTGGTGGAAGACTCGTTGCCTCAGTGGTGGATTGCAAGTTTTGTTCTGCATTTCCAATGAAAAAGTGTGTGTAAATTCTCCCTATTCTTCTCACTTTCTGTGAATCCGGCTATGTAGTAGTGGGGAGTTGTCTTCCCATTCAATCACTCAATCTATTAATCAATCAATGAGTCAATCAATAACTCTAAATCTTCACGCAAAAACCCAAGGGCTAGGCCTTATTTAGAATCAAGAAGAAAGGGTTGCTAAAAGGCGGTGTGTATATTTGATGTGTCTCTTTATCTTTTGCACACGAATGCACCTGCGCGCACGAACGAACACCCAAAGTGTAATCCGTAGCAATATGGCTGTGATTGTGAAAAACTTGTCCTGAGCGAATTGTTGAATACCTAAGGTTGTTGAATTTCCCGCCAAAATAGACGAAAACATGAGCACATAAATAAACGAATAGATAAATCAGTGTTTATTGGCGCTTGTCCTGGCATTTTAAGTTTTTGTTGATTTTAGCGCTAAAACCATGTCGTCGAGGTTTGCGTGGCAGTTACCATGTGTCTTAAACTTGCGCTCCCGCCGACACACACACAGAAAAGTCACCTGCATACAGTACAAAGCTGCTACCAAAGTAGGATTTAGAAAATCGCCTGCACGCGCTGCAGGCCAGAAGAGTAAGCATATCGTAGACCACGGTTGAAAGGCGCGGTAAATCGTAACGTGAACAGCGAAAGTACACGAACCGACGAAGAGCGCTATATAAAAGAGGACAGATTTGTTTACGTTTCATGCTGCGGCAAGGCCATGAAAGTACTCAGCGCTGTGATCGTCTACTTCGATTGACAGTTGAACACTCACTAAGTGCACCCTACGTATTTACAAGAGGACACTACATGAGCAATTGCTTCAAGTTGTTTGGAAGGGCTGTTGACCGGTCGTGTACTACGGGTATAAAGCACGAGGACATCAGCAACAAAAAGACGGCAGTTACACCGGTATAACTTCGCCGGTGTGTTTAATAGTAGCACTGGAAATTTTAGTGCCGCTAACGGCGGAAACCTGATGTGGAGGGAACGGTCACAGGGAGAATGAATCAACATCTTTAGAGGCAGACGGAGCCTTTTAGAGAACGATTCATTTTATTACACCTTTATTGAAGACTTCTAAGTTCTACAATATATTTGGTGAAACGAGGACAGCTCCGTAAAGGCGTTTTTTGCCGGCTTGGAGGGTGATTTTTAGAGAAGGTACATTTTCAGGGGCGGTGAGGAGACATTCAGCTGAAAAGATGTGCCACCGACAGTGTGAAATTTACGAGGTGGATCCGGTAGCATAGACAAAGTTGATGACCCAATGTTAAACCTATTATTTTTTGCGAAAAGATTGCTGACGATGTCTACACTTGTGTGGACAGGTTTTATAAGCTTATACCTTGATAGGCAGGTGTCACCCCGTATTCAGTAACCAAGTTGGAGCTCTGCAGCACTCGTAGCAGTTTCGGTCTGGTATAAAATGTCAATATTGTAATAGTAGTACGCAATTATTCTTAGTTATTTTGTGGAACAAAACTAAGGTTTTCAGAAATAAACCACCTTCTTGATTTCAATAGCTATGCTTACCAATTACGCTAATTTATTCTCCTCTCGGACGAAAGTTACTTTTCATAAGTAACAACCAATAGCTTTGTGGCTTGCAGTCTTTACTGTTCTTTCTAAAATAAGCTCCTCTCGTTATCCTCTCCTGTATGTATGTTCGACCAATACCTGAATCAGGAACGTATTGCCTCTTCGCTGTTTTCTGTATTTTCCCATTGTTTAATGCGCGTGCGCATCCTCCACGATGCAGTTTTTGTCACTTTTTCATTAGTAGTTCTTCAGTAGAAACACTCATCAGGTAACCCTCGGTACGTGAATAGCGAATTGTATTCATTGGTTTATTGATTGTAAACATTGCAATTCTACTGCGAAGCACTATAACCCTGCCAACCAAGCAAACATTTGTGGCGATGTGAGTAGGAAACTATAATCATTAAGAAGACCGGCATATACCTGCCCAGGGTGACTGCGCATATTGGTAAAGTTTTTGGGTTGCGTCACATCCTTCAAGCGCAAAAGGACTTAACAGAAGAGAAATCGCGTAGTGACATCACCGCGCTTTCACATATAAAACGGGGAAACGGTGTATTAAACCTCTACCACCCAAAAAATATTTGTGATGATGTCAGCACAAAAATTAATCATTAAGGAGGCGTCCACGTACTGCGCGAACGAAGGGATATGCCAACCCCAGGAGGACCGGGCATGCGGGTAAAAATTATGGTTGCGTAAGCTACTCCGAGTGGAAAAGTACCAAACTGCACAACAATCACGTAGTGACATCAGCACGCTGACATATATAAACAGGAAGACCATTACAGCACCTCCTTGACTTCATTGCAGGCTACTTTTCTGAGACCACGCAACTTAAATACGGCAGAAGAACAGCGGAACAAGATGAAGAACCTAAATCATTCAGGAATGCCGTGGTGCAGTAATAGAAAGTGTGGTTAAGTACATTCCACTTGTCTCTGGTTTCACTTTTTGTAGAGCCACGTATGAGAATTCAAGTGACGTGCCATGAGTTAAGGTTGGGGGTGTCGTTTACAGGTTCGCTGTACAACTACCTTCACAGGGTAGATTGGAGTCACATTTTGATTATAGGCTTAGCAATACACGGAACATGAATTGTTTTAGGGGTAGTAGCGTTTTCTTGCAACCATTATTCGAACTTTTGGGCACCCAACAACGAAAGCCATATTTTCCAACTAAAAATCTCTGAGCGGCTAAAGAACAGAGGTATGTCTAAATTGCTTGCGTGTTTTACAAACGCGAAGACTTCCCTCCCACCACACACATAGAAACACCGAGATAAAAATATTTAAATGCTCAATATTTCCTGACATCCTTTAACGCAGTACCATTCTGAAGGAAAGCAGTGAGATTCATCAACACTAGACAAATAGATGTTTGGAAGCCGTGAGGGGTAAGTCCGGGTTCGCCTAAATTTGTAACAACGTGCCCAGTCAGCACACATCGGTGAAAACATTAAAAGAAAATAATAAACCCTTTTTCTCCTCTCACAGCGGTGCACATGACTGTTGACTTCAGTCAACACTAAAACCCCGAAAACCATAACGAGAATTCTACAAATCAGAACAAAAAATCTTTGATCGACAAACTGACTCCTTTGGTTTCGCTGATCTTTGCCAAAACACAAATGCTTGTTGAACGGTATATTCCATTATTCTTCTGCAATTCTCGAGCACGTTCACGAGTTCTCTCACGTTGACGTTATTGAATGGGTGCCCGCTGCTCAGCCAAACGGAGGACGCGCGGCCTACCTATGCCCAGATAGAAGGTGAACTTCTCGACTACACGAAGCGATCCCACATGCGATGTTGCCGTAAAAGAGCGACGCCGTTCATCGGCTGCATTGTGAGCCGATATAGCGCGACATTGTCACAGGTGGCCGCGCCAGTTATGCCTTGCGAGTGAGAGGTGAGCCAAATCAGGCGAATTCTTGCGACGGTTTCAGGCTTACTACATCAATGGCGCAATGCAGCCAATACAGGCATCGCTTCAAAAAGAAGCGAACAGCCGGCATCGTCGTTTAGGATTAACTGGAAACTAGGACAAATGTAAATTGTAAAACTAAATACCCATTTTTAGTGTTTTGAACTTTTAAACACAGCACCAAATTTTGAGGCATGCGGTGTTTCCGAAGAGAAAAATTGAATTCATTTAACCCAGGCAACCTATTTCAATACCACAATCAGCCGCCCCGTCAATAATTCACTCAGGACATTATACTTGTTATTATCATTGTGGCTTTTGTCACCTTTGAAGGTGTTCGTTAACGTTTGTGAGGAACATAAAACTGTAAAAACATAAAAAGGCAGGAGGAGCTTTCATACACGAGGCAGTGTTGGTAATTTTAAAAAATTGTGCGCTTTTTAAAAAAAATGTATTTCTTTTACTGCAGTTTTAATTTAAATACGCAATTGCATTACGGTATACACTAAATTTTATTATTCTTGGTTGCTAATTATAAGTATTGTCAAAATAATTTCTAGACAATAAAGTTTTGTAATTGAACTTTGGAAAAAATTTCATACAAAGGAGGGGGCCCGGAGAAGTTTCTAAAATTGCGACGGTAAAATCCTTTTTAGACCCTCACTGGAAGTTTACTATAATTTTTGTTTGATAACAACATGGCCGCACCCTTTACTACTTGACCTGTCCTCTGAACTGGTCACGTTTCCTATTTCTAGGCATCTCCACAAGCAGCATAGGCTTGTTCCGCCGGTTCGCAATCGCCAGGAGCATCCGGTCGTCCCCTGCGGCACCTTCTCCTCTCAAGGTGGCTCATATTGAACGTGTGGCAAAGGCTTGCACACCTCTGGCGCAGCTACTCTCGCTTCACGTGTCTCCTGTGTCTCCTTTCTCAAAACCCTCCCCAGACCCTGCTCCTGAACTTCAGTTTGCACCTAAAATTCAAACCGTGCAAAAAGATGGGACAAGAAACGACGACACACCGTGAAGGTTTCGAACGTGCTCAATGAAGTTCCCTCTCGTCAGCTATTGAAGTATGGATTCCGTCGGTGCGACTAACCGTGAAAGACAAACTCAGTCACAAGAGGTCGTCCAGCTTCACTGAGTTGACTGCTATTAGGGCGGCACTCTTTCACATCACCAATAGTCCCGCTCTGCAATGCGTGATCTTTACCGACTCGCGAGCTGCCCTGCAAGCCCTGATGAAGCCATCCCACCGCTGCAGCCAACTTGTGCGGGATCTAGCCGCATGGCACACACTTGGACTACGAGACGGGCACTGCATCTCGCTTCAGTGGCTTCCAAATTCATCCTGGCATGCACGGAAATATCGCCTCTAAAGCAGCAGCGAAAGAGGCGCAAAATCTGCTGATCTCTACTGGAATCCCATATTGGCAGCCGTTGTCGGGAGGGTTCATGGTAATCTTTGATGTCCCACGAGGGACACCACGAGGCCGGTTTACGGGTCAGCGAAACAAGAGAAGTCAGCGTCTTGACGTTAGTCGTATCGCATAGCATTTTGAACGTGAACCCGGCAATGTGTTCCACCGATGTAACATTATGAGTGGTGGCAGTAGCTTTATATAAACGCGGTTAACGCGTGCCGGCTTTGTGTTGCTGCTATCCACACAAATAGTTTGACGTAGCACATATTTCTGATGAAAGAAGTGTTATGTGGTTGTCGTTACTGTGCTCTAATAACAAATAATCTCTTGGATTGGATAGTCTGACCCTTTTACATAAGTGATACTCACGTTTTATCAAAGCAAAAAAGGGCAAGTGAAAATTATTTAAATAGGAGACTCCTGCTTGCCTGCACATTTGACGCTCTAGAACCCGTTGCTTCGGCTGCCGCACTGCTCGCTCGTCATTCCAAGGTACTGTACCCTAACGATATTGCATTGAGCCTTATTGCCCACATGACCCTTTCATTGGGCCAAGTGTACGTAAATTGCTTGCAACGCCAGGTTTTACTAGCTCTATTAAAACAGCGGAAATTTTTCGGTACTTCGAAAAAAGAAATAACGCGGACCGCTTGAAATAGACATGTTCGTACTGATTCCCGCAGTGATATTAGCTGCGTACCTTACGCTTTGCACTTCCAACCCGGGGTACACATGGGTTAAATTGCACGAAGCAGCGGTTTTCGTCACGTAAAGGCCGGAACGAAAAAGGAAAATTTCGATGCAGTTGCTCACTTTCCTGGAAATGCTCCCTAAAGTGGGTGCATCCTACTAGAAAATATAACCCAGGGACAGAGCCGCAGATTTGCCGATGGAGCATTATCTCTGTGTTAATGTTCGCTATTCCTCGGCACTCCATAGTTAGCAACCGAATTTCATAACTTTCCGCTTTACTTGTAACTATTTCCACTGACGCTAACCCGTAGCACCCTGTCCTCTCCCCCTCCAACACCTCGTGCTCTTCATCTTCCGCGGGCACCATGATAAACTCAAGGGAGGTTCGATAAGTTATTTCAACTGCTTCAACTCCCATTTCCACTATTTCAACTCCTCTGAACTGCTCGAGCTTGCTTCCTTTTTTGTGCTACCTTTTCTCGTCCGTCTTTAGCAGCATTTACCTTTTTTTCCTTTGCGATCACAAAAGAACGCTGTTAACCTCGATGTAAAATCTCATTTCACCGCAAGTACGCCAGATGTTGCTGTTGCTATATAATTTGTTCCGGCAGTATAACTTGTTTTGTTCGGTGATAAATATACTTTCTTCGTGTATACGACTTATTGTTACCCTTTTCGCACTGATTCCAGCTTATCCCAGTTACTGATACGGGGAGATTATAAATCTCGTTTTTCATTAGACGGAAAAAGACTGTCGTGTTTAAAGGGGCCCTAAATAGGCTTCCGAAGATCGCCATTTCAATCGCGCAATCGCTAGAGTACCCCTTCACAACAACGTGTACCAAATATTACACCTCTGCGTAAAGCAGGGGCCGCACAAACACGAAAAAAAGATTTCAGTTTCTCTCCTAGCTCACCAACCATACCTTGCCGCAACACTTGCGCGCTCTGACGCAGTTCTTTCCGGCTCTGACGCGCCTCTATGACGCACGAGACACTGCCCAGTGCGGCGCCGCGAACGCGAACCACAGCGACAGCGCTCACCGTGCAACCGGAATCTGGTGGGCGGAGCATGCGCGTTGAGTGCTAAAAAAAAAGCGCGCGCAGGGCTTGGCGCAGCCAATGACTGCGCGTACATCAAGGAGGGTGATGGATTGCCCTGTTTCTCTCGGTGGGCTTGCGCCGGGTCGATGACGTCGCGGCTTCCACAGTGCTTCGGAGGAGCTACTAGAGGAGGAGAGCCCCAGGCCTTATGGGTGGCCCCTTTTAATGAGCGATAACTCGGCTAATACTTAACTAATTTAAACAATTTTTGCGGGATGACGTTCCTTGGATAGTACTCCACTGACTGCGCACGCAAAATCGTAACATTTGGCAGCCTATTTAGGGCCCCTTTAAAATACCAGCACTGGAAAAGGGAACTCTGAGCACCTGGCTGTGTGGGGTTTCCTGCTGGCCAATTCCCCAAGCAGACACAAGCAGCCGACAAAAATGCATATTTTCGAAAACGATGCATGGACAGATCGAACGTGTCGCGCAAGGATTGGTCCCTTGAAGCGCTATCATTCCCTCGGCACAACATGTGTGGTGGGTATCTCACTTCTTTATTTCCTTTCAGCCGCTCTACAATGAAGTTCCATGCCACCTGGGTCTTGCTCTTCAGCTTGGGGATGGCTGTAGTTGCAGACAAGCTCGCACCTGTGACAGGTAAGGTACCGTAAGGTGTTTCACCTGCCTATACTTTCATTGTCATTGCCGCGGGCAGGGGCGTGTCTCACGACTCTTAGATCCAACAGCTCTCGTCAGCTCGCAGGGCAAGTGGATTCAATCAGGACAGAGATCTGATAACAACCCTCGGAAGACACGATATTTCAAGTGTGTACTGCATTTGACCAATCTTGTATTTATTGTACGAGAAATATTGACGTCATTTGTAAATTTTAGTGCCTACAATACAGCTTAAGGTGGTGACTCCAATGCA
This sequence comes from Haemaphysalis longicornis, assembly GCA_013339765.2. NCBI lineage: Eukaryota > Metazoa > Arthropoda > Arachnida > Ixodida > Ixodidae > Haemaphysalis > Haemaphysalis longicornis. The sequence continues at coordinate 128,841,469 of CM023452.1, read as the reverse complement.
GTCCCAAACTCCATTGTGTGTGCGATTATCGTGCTTATGTACTTTGCCTAATATGCTGCATTCCTTAAACATTTGATTATTCAACTTTGAGATCACTCTCGCGGTGAAGTTGGAACTTCGCTGATTGCTAAACACCAACCAGTAAAAGCCAGAATTGGAAGCTATGCTTTTTAGGGAAATAGGTTTTTGTTGACACGTTAGAAAAATTTCCGTTGATCGCACTCTAAACGCTAACGAATCGTGGCGTTCCTAAGAACGATCGTGGATTGGCGAGTTCTTTCTGTATGTCATGCTCGCTATGCACTACATCTAGAACTGTTTGTACAGGTTAAAATGTTTGTCTCCATAGTTATGGCGGTTCGGGAAGTTTTTTAATCAGCTGTTCTTATAAAAGCGCAAGTTATTCATGCCATGCAATGAAAAAATTAGGAAAAGCTATAAAGCATGCTGCAAAAGTGTAGCTTTGTGGCTTGGTGTTGTATTCCCGCAGATGACCCCGACTGCCCCCTTGTGAACTGCTTGCTCGGGGCGAAGGCTGCCTGTTTCATCATCCCTGACAGGTGCCAGTTCTGCTGCGGTAAGAAGTTTAACAAATATGGTTGTCCCCGCCCCCCCCCCCCGCCCCTTTCTGTCGAACGGAGAATTCCTACTCATTTTAACTGAATCCGTTGACCCACGTGGTCATCGCGCTCTCTAACATGCAAAGGCTCGTTTACCGACAGGGGACGACATCTTGTTTCTATGCGAAATTTATTAACGTCCTAGGGGAACATACAGCACTTCGTAATAAACCCTTTCGGGTGGACACCTGTCCTGCTTTTTGTGCCAAATTACGGCTACACCTTCTTCCAAAAGCTTTTTGCCACTATGTTGCCTTCAGGGGAGCACAGTTACCGAGAATGAGGTTATTCATCATAACGTCAGTTTTATTATTGTCTCAAAGTTTCAGCACAATGAAATTGACCAGTCTCCACTGCAAAGTAGTGGGTACATCCCCCAAGCAGTTTTCTCCATCACGACGCTGTACCCTTCAATGCACGCCGAAATGAAGGATCCCCTCAAACCTGGTATTTATAACGGGTAAACCAGCACTGTGAGTAAGCGTTTGGGGTGAATTGTGGGTGTTGGGTGTAAAGCTGTGGGTTGCTTCATGGGAGTATTCCTAGAGCCACGTATTGCAAAAAATTACACCACCTTCCTGTGCGGAACCATAAGAAGGATGCGAAGAATTCTAGGGGTTGCGTGTAGGTTCCATTGCGTTTCTGTTATGTTGTTTCATCATTTATCAGAGCAAGAATGGGAGCGTAGTGTGAACCCCCATATAGAGACACAGAAATGTAGAGAAATGTAGTGACAGCGAAAAGACCGATACCGGCGCTACCTGATCGAACACCTCCTGGTTCTCGCCTTTCTTGGTTGGTAGGTACAAAAAAAAATAGCTCGTACCCACTCATGGGTTTTGGCCAGAAAGTGGACGCTAACTGAGAGAATAGGAAAAACTGGAATTTGGATTAAAAGAAGTAAAGTGAATAAATACAGGAAAAGGTGAGTATAAACGGGAATAAAAAGATAATAAGTAAACTGCCAGAAAATGAGGTGCGGTAGCAGATAGAGCACACCAACTACAAAATCAACACCAATGAATAAGGAATTTCTTTATTGCGTGCACACGCTCCTTTCCCGCTGCCCGCCCTCTTCGTCTTCTTCTCTGGTTGAGCTGCAATGCGCGTGGCGCTTCCCGCCACAGCTTTCCCACGGGAAATTCAAAATCCTCCTCTAAAGGTTTCACTTCTTCATTTCCGTTGACGTTCAGCTTCGCGTGCCTTCGTTGTATCAGAAGCTTCTTGACCTAGTTTGAATAAGTCAAGGACATAAGGCGCGTTCGTAGCACTTGCTCCTGTCTCGGTTTTGTAGCGCAGTGGAAGAGCGCCACGTACCTTCCTTTGCGGCCAGAGAGTCGTGGGATCGAAACCGGGCGCTGCTAACTGTTTCTTTTTTTGTAGTGTAGGAGGAGAGGTGCGGATGAACGGACGACGTAGCCGAAAGCAAGAGATGCTTTGCATCTAATAAAAGCAGCCTCCACTTCTCTTTGCCTTGTCTATTTCGGGAATTGGCTGCGCTTTATATGTACTGCAGTAACCTGGTTTCTGAAAATTGTTTTGTGCCCACATACTGCCTGCATATCTACACTGTTACCTGTTTCATGCACTGTACCCACCCCCTCTAACGCCGTAAAAACACCTGAGGGTACTCTAATAAATAAATTAAATAAATCGCTATGCGCCGAGACCCGCTTTATTTCTATGGTATTGAATTCTTATACATTCTTTGTCGTCCTCTCTGCCGTGATGGATGACGACCCCTGCTCACCTCTGCTCAACATCACTTGCCCAATGAACCAACGGCTAAACTGCAGCATCGAGGCTATAACGTGCAAGTGCCGATGCGGCAAGTTTGCGCACAAGCAGCACGCTTCAAGTGCCGTCGCACGCCGCTGTCTCCGCCCATGGTGCCCATTTACGTGCTTTTTTGTTAACATCATTGGCCACATTTCTCCAGTGTTTTAGCGCTCGGTCATTTATAGTGGCCCAACCTCTACGTCATCACCCGCCGTGGTCGGCCATTTCAGTGTCCCTAGGCTGTTTTTTTAATCTTCGATGTATTCCCGCGTTTCACTTCCTGAATGACGAGCGTCCTTCAAGTCTTTCTTCAACGGGCCATCACATACCCTACCCTCTTCTCGTCAAGCAGCAATAGAGCTAGTGGATTGGCTGCGAGCTACGGGGCGGGGAAAGTGACTAAGACAATAAAGATTCTAAGCTGAAGCCCGTTTGTTCGCAATTTTTTGCAGTTTTCGCTTATTTCATGTATGCTGTTGCTAACATTTTATTGTTACAGACTGAATCATACCTGGCACCAGGTTGTTGTTCCGGGTGTTCGCACGATTGTCCGTAGTTCGTCCAAACTTCGCTTTCAAGCGTCCGCTCGATTACAAAGAATGAAAAACGCCACTGGGAATATTTCTTCCTTTGAACGTGCGCTACTGGTGTACTGTTTGGGGCCCTTAAAGAAAAGCCACCCCGCCCTGTATGCATGGTAATATGATACAAAATGAACCCACCGGAGTCTGTTGCATTTCTGACACCTGGCGCTTGATATAGCCTTATCAAATTCTGATATCACGGCGTAACATGCGAACTGTGTGTTCTACTTGGCTGATCCTTGCTGTTATAAAATGCAATAAGTAATGGAGCAGATTGTTTCGACGTTTTCTCCGGCATATGCGGTTTTGGGATTTTATTTCTACCAGCTTCGTGATTAGCTTGACGTCGGGCGTTTTAATAATAAAAATGTTTGGGTTTTTATTTGCGGTGATAAAAAGTCCATAGTTTCGTTGAGCACAACAATACACTGTAAAACGGTAAAAGACTATTTGTTTTAGATCCGGTATACAGAAATATTTCGATTATGCTAATCTTATCCGAACCTCCTACGAAAACCATGTCCAACATCTATTAAAGCCCTTTTTATGCCCGGTCATCTAGAATTGCGACTCGACTGGGGTATGTCGAAATATAATTAGATACGTCCCCGTCAAACACAATCCGTATTCAAAGTTAACAAGCACGATGCCGTTTTTTTAAATATTGAAATAAGGAATGAAGTAATAATAAAGTTATCATTTAATAAAATTAAGCACCTCTCCTTCAAGCGACGACGATGCTTGAACGCGAATCATTCTCGTGTCGTATTATGGTCGTAGTTACACTGTTGGGTAGAATTTTTTTGTCTTCTTTGGCCGTCTATGCACCCATTTCCAAATTCAAAGCGCTTCGACCATGTCAAAATGGGGCCTTCGGATCGTCGCCTGCTTTATAACGCGAGAGATACAGGTTCGTTTGCAGCCATGGGAAGCGTTTGTTTACTTTCACTTCACTTGTTTTCGTGGCATAGGCGCCATTTGTGGAAACAGAAAACTGAAGCTTCGCCTAATTACTCCTGCTTTCGTTATATCCAGCCGCACTGCCTAATGAACCTTTTGCAGGCCACGCAGAACGCTCGTAGCCGGGAAAACTAAAAGCACAATTTGCGGCTCGTTCACCCATTATTTCTATTGTCGCTATCACTCAGTATTTCTAACCACGATGCGCACCCAGTGTGATAGTCAACAGGCTTGCTATGCATGCACATCGCGCTACAACTTCTTACCTTCATGCAGGAAGGTCAACAAAATTTAGTGGCTTCTCTAACGGCACTGATGGCCGTCTGACGGCTCAGCCCCTCGGTAGCCCCACGGAATGCAAAACAGTATCTGTTCATAGTTTATTTATTTATTTATTTATTTCGGTACCTTCAATGCCCATGGGGCGTTACAGAAGGGAGTGGGGTTTGTACAAATAGTGGGAAAAATAACTACATAAAAGGGAAGTTTACAGCAAAGAAAATGCGAAGCCATAAATACAAAAACAAGAACAACTCACTGAAAATGTAAGTAAATATATGCATATAATACAGGGCACATAAAAAAATAATACTGTAAAGTAAGCGACAGAGTGCCATAAGCTAGGTGCACACACAATTTACACTAGTGCAAAACGGCAAAACAACTTTTCAGTGCCAAATAAAGATGAGCTATACAAATACCCAAGGGAATAAACACATGATGGGACACTACTATAGTACAGATAAGTGTCGTTCAATTGCTGAGCGAAATGCGCGCGCATCGGTGATTGTAGCTATCGGACTTGGCAGGCGGTTCCAATCGTCTGATGTTTTAGGTATGAAGGAATGGAAACGCAGATTAGTACGACAATGAGGGATGTTCACTTTGAAAGGGTGATCTATACGCGACGATATGTATGCTGGACTGGAAAGAAGTTCATTTTTAGCTGTGGATTGAAGTGGTGGATTTTATGAAACAGGTTAAGCCGTGAAAGCTTTCTACGAAGGGAAAGAGAAGGCAGGTTTAGCGTTCGTTTCATTGAAGATATACTGACCTTGCGAGCATAATTAGATAGGATAAAGCGTGCGCTGCGGTTTTGTACATATTCTAAGGTGTTAATAAGGTAGTCATGCGCAGGGTCCCACACTGAACAGGCATACTCGAGTTTAGGGCGGATTAGTGTCTGGTAAAGAACTAGTTTTAAGTTAGATGGAGCCATAAAAAAATTACGTCGCAGATATCCCAGTGTTCGGTTAGCATTGCTTATAATATAATTAACATGTGTTTCCCAGGATAAGTTGTTAGATATGTGTACTCCTAGATACTTATAAGTAGTAACTATTTCAAGTTGTTGTCCCTGAATCGTGTATAGTGTCGGTAATGTTTCAGCAAGATTAGTTCGTCGCTAAAGTCTCATCATTTTACATTTGTTAGTATTTAAGCGCATTTTCCAGTTGTCACACCAATTACCTACTGCATCAAGGTCAGATTGCAGTGTTGATGAGTCAGCCGTAGAAGAAATCACTCTGTATATAACGCAGTCGTCTGCAAATAATCTAATGTGAGATCTAATGGTGTTAGGCAGGTCATTGATGTAAATGAGAAACAGGAGTGGACCGAGCACGGAACCTTGGGGTACGCCGGAGGTGACTGGACAGAAAGATGAATCGTAATCATTGGCTGTAACAAACTGTAATCTATCGGTTAAGAAGTTTTTAATCCAGGCTAGAATACGGGGATCGATGTTTAAATCACGTAGTTTTTTACATAACAAGTGATGGGAGACGAGGTCAAATGCTTTGGAAAAGTCCAAAAAAATGCAATCAATGTAATGACCATCATCAAGAGCGCAAAAAAGGTCGTTTGTAAAAGAAATTAGCTGAGTTTCACAAGAAAAAGTTTTTCGAAATCCGTGCTGGCATGGTGAAAAAAAGGAGTTACTTTCAAGAAATGTAACCAGGCTTGAGTAAATGATATGTTCAAACAGCTTGCAAGGGATACTGGTCAACGATATGGGACGATAATTAAGGGGGTTATGTGCATCACCAGACTTGAAGAATGGTACTACTTTGCCAATTTTCCAATCGTCAGGTAATACACAAGAATTAAGTGATTGAGTAAAAATTTCCGCCAGAATTATGGAACAATAAATGTCGGTGTTTTTCAGAAATTTTGAGTTTATTCCATCAACCCCTGACGATGAGGAAAGCTTTAACTTGGCAATTAAAGGTATTATTCCAACCCAGTCTACTACTAGTGGTTCCATTGGAGTAAGTATTGTGGTACCGCAGGGATATGAATGGGGATGTGGCTGACATGGTAGAAAAACTTTTTTGAATGCGTCATTAAGCAGAACGCAGCTTTCAGAATGGGGTACAACTGCGCCTTTTTCGTCAACTAGAGATATTAAATTTGTTTTCGTGCCACGAATGACGTTCCAGAACTTTTTGGTGTTTTGTACAAGCAAAGAGGGAAGAGTATCATTGAAAAAGACACGTTTGCGCTTCGTATAGCGTTTCGAAATTCTAAGTTGCAGCTACGATACGCGGACCACGTGGTGCTGTTAGTGCTCTGTCTTGCTTTGCGGAACATCCTTTTCTTCTTATTCAAGAGACGTTTAAGAGTAATGTTGAACCACGGGGACCGGTGATTGCAAGAAATCACTCGTAAAGGTATATACTTATTAATTAGGGAATGCACTTTGTCTTTAAACAGAGCCCAATTTGTTGTGACAGTTCGTTCGTAAAACGTGGGCATATAATCATTAAAAAATACCTCCAAGTATTTACCTAACGACAAGAAGTCAGCTTTTCGGTAATCGCGGACGTACTTTGGCTTACCGCGTGTTTTGTTTGTGCTCGCTTTAATAGAAAAATGAATGAAACAGTGGTCACTGAGCCCTGGCGTGCAAGCGAGTGAGCAAACAAGATCTGGGGAAGTGGTAAGGACTAGGTCAAGCACATTAGCACTCGTTATTGACATCCGGGTCGGTTCGTTCACAAGTTGAGAAAAATGAAAGGTTGAACACAAATCAAGGAACTCTGCAGTTTCTCGTGACGAGCCTGAAACTCCTGGACAGCTTTGTGTCCAGACTATTTTGGGGTAATTGAAATCCCCCAAAAGAAAAAACGATGATTTGGGAAACCTTATTGTAATGTTGTTAAGCACGTCATGGAGGTCATTACAAAATGATGCGGGGGCGTTTGGTGGTCTGTAACAAACACAAAATATTGCGTCACGGGTGTTTTAGGCGAATACCTGCGCAGACTATTTCCAAATGAGATGAAATAGGAACAGAAAAAGACTGAAAAGCGTCTGCGATTGCAATGAGCACCCCTCCACCCGCTCGCGTGCCTCGATCACAACGATAAAAACGAAAAGACTTTTGACACTGCAAAATTTCGCTACTTGACACCTCGGCAGATAACCAAGTCTCAGTTAGTGCCACGACATCTGCGTTACATGTATCAATGAAAGAGGATAGATCATCACGCTTATTTAGGACACTACGAATATTTGAAAGCAAACAACTGATTTCACCGCCTAGCTATGACTGCGGGGTTCGGTGCGTAGCTGTGCGTTCTGCGGTAGTAGCATCGTGTACATGGGCATCATCTTTATGAACATCAATTTCACACACACTGTCAGAAGATTGTTCGTACATGTAACATTTCTTGTTGATGTAGACTTTGTTGTACCTAATTGAAAATGGCAGTCCGCTGGCCAAACCGAATTCGGTCAGCTTCTTTCGCAACTTTCTAGTTGCAACGCAGAAATCTTCTGTTATGTTCACTTTAGAAGGCTTCAGTGTGAGCGGGGTGAAAATACCAAGTCTTTTATCTTGAAACTTGAAAATTTAACTATGATTGGTCTAGTCTTGTTATGGTCAACTTGCCAAGCCTGTGGGCGCGTTCAATTGCCCCTTCGGAAAGGGGCGTTTCTAGGATAGAAAGCACTTCGCGAATTTTATTTTCTGATTCAACCCATGACTCAGTCTGACTATCGGGTAGCCCATAAAAGATTAGATTTTCACGACGTGACCTATCTTCGAATTCGTCAAGGCGACGGGTAATAGAATCCGTCTCACAGCGTACTGCTTCAGCGACGGAGCCAGAAATGTCGGGTGTTAAGCATCCTTCAGACGCCGCCATTTTTTCTTCTACAGCCAGAAGTCTTTCGTTAATGTCCGTAATATCTTTTTGAAGGTTTAACTGAATTTTCTTCACCTCATTCAGTTGCAAGAGCACTTCAGCGTGATTTTTATCGATTTTGCCGTTTAGCGACTTAAGCAGAGTTAGAACGTCGCTACTCTCACTCGGATCCTGAGGGGGGACAGTTTCAGTACCATCATTTAGAGGGCCAGGATTGCCTCGATGTCCCCGCCTAAGAGTAACAGCTTCACAACATAAATGCATTCACCAAGAATGTCACATACAGTTCCCGGGCTTGGCAGAAGCAGCAAGTTGACATTGCTAGAGCGCTTAGCAAACAAAGAAGGTCGAGGACCAACCTGAGCAAAGCAGAGCAAAACTTGAGGCAACCGCATGGCAGCTGCTCTCCCAAGCCCACTGAAGAAGTGTGTCGCTGGGCCGTCCTTATATGGGTGTCGAAGATCCGATGTCGATGACGATGGGGGTTGTACACGAGCAGTCGCAGAGGGCAGAGGATCGTCGCGGAGGCAGTCAGGTGGCGCCGGGCATCGCTGCGCGGTCACTTGCGCAGGAAGTGAGCAGGAAAAATCCAGTGGCGCATCGGGGCATCTCGATAGCGGTAGGCACGTGCCGTTGATTGACCACAGTGTCCCCGTTGCATAGGTTCGTCGCAGTATCTGCGACAAGTGCGAGCAACGAAACGTTTCGGGGAAGCGCATGCGCTGATAGAAGTCGTGCAAAAGGTCGATTACTTTGCAACAGCAAATACCAACATTGAAACAGCCCCTCCTAGCCTATGTAAAATTGAAAATATTCGCTGTCTCACGCAGGAGCAATCGGAATAGTTAGTCACTGACGATACTAACTACGGATTGAGACAGACAATTCGAACAATACGGCCACGCCAGTGTAAGCGCGTGATCCGTACACCTAAAAGAACAAAATTACATGAAACCTCACGCTGGTTAAGCCAGAAGTTTTAATGAAATGTAATAGATGAATTCTGGTGTGCACAGTTTGATTCAACAAAGTGCGCAACCAAGAGATAGTGTCGTAGCCAGCAATGTTTTTTCGGGGGTGGAAAGGAGATAGGCAATGCTTCTTGTGCGCAGTTTTCTAACCGGATATGACGTACAATCGACCAAGATTTGAAAGTTATCGCGCGAGCATCGACCGGCCAAGCGCCCCTAGGGCTTTGCGGTTAGTTCCGGAACCACGAAAATGAAGATTTGACAATCTTCTTGATTGATTGTGGGGTTTAACGCGCCGACGCAACGTAGGCGATGAGGCGCGCCGTAGTGGAGGGCTCCGGATTAATTTTGACCACCTGGGGATCTTTAACGTGCGCCGAAATCTCGTACACACGGGCGTTTTTGCTTTTCGCCTCCATCAGAAAAGCGGCCGCCGCGGCGGGGAATCGAACCCGCGACGTCGTGCTCAGCAGCGCAACGCCTTAGCCACTGAACCACCGCGGCGGGTTTTGACAATCTTCTCTCTCTCGTTGCTGTTCTATATGAACACAATGGCCCCTACGACAAACTTGTCACCTGGTCTGTTATGGGATTTGCATGTATTGTGTGATCAAACAATTTTTGTTGCCACATATGTACGCCGACGATAACAAAATGGGCAGGAAAGACCTGTCAAGATGGTGTCCCGCCTGCTTTATTTGGACAAGTTGCTAAGTTGCATAAAATATTAACATAGTATACCAATGGGGTAGAGAGCGCATCCCAAGGAACGACATACATAGGGAGAGGTGCTGGCCTGATACTACCATTCCCACGAAAGAGTATTCTTGGCCGTGGCGCTATTGTTCTTCTTTGTAGGCCCTCCGGCGATAACGAAATCGCGCTCGGCTGTACTTGAGGCCCATTCGTATAATACGGCTGTGAAATAAGAAAATGTGCAACTTCTTCCGCAAGAAATCGCCTTTTTATTGGTCCTTTGCGCTCGTAACGCCACAAAGTACACTCCGCCGAGCTCCATATTGCACTCCTGTAGACATTGTTGCACGTTTCTTATATTTCCTTGTATTTCCAGCTGTTTAGTCGAAAAGACATTATTTCAGTAAAATTTTGGCTAGGCAAACACGAAATTCTGATTCGAACCAAGATGGTGACTGAGGTATGAATGGAGTGGTGCCAAAGAAGTGAAAGCTCCGAAATAAAGCGTTTTGTATAGTTTTGTAAAAAGAAATAACAAATGGGTACAAATCAGTGTTTTTTATAGAGCAGCTTTTATTCAACTGCAATATTCAGTAACAGGCGATCTCGGTGGGGGGTAAACATATCAAGGAATATTATTCAACAACAAAATACAGTGACATGCTGTGCTATCATATTATATTATGTACACAATGCAATGTGTACACCATAAACAATATGTACACTATATACACAACAGTTGCAAAGTTACAATCAGAACCGTCAAACGATAAAAGCGAAACGGCAACGACCTTGACAAATACGGTTGATTGCGTTGGAATTGCTGATACTTATGTCTCTGTGCGTGTATACAGAAGCGTGAGCCCTGACAAATATTGTTCTGACATTTTCGAGCGCAGGTAGTTTTTCAGTAATCTAAGGCTGGAAAAGCTCCTCTCTGCTGAGGTGGTGGTGATCGGGAGTGTTACGAGTATCTGAATGGGCTTGAAAAGGTTGGGATAAAATTTCTCATTACAGTGTGGAAGGGCGTCAAATCCTGTGCTAGGGAGCATGTTGGGCTCAGTTTTCTCCAATTTGCACAACGACAGCCTTAGTTCACCCATTACCACCCTTTCGTCGACATCATGACAAAACACAGTTGAACGAGCTCTGCCGCACTATCCTCCGTGGTGTCTGGCGCTTTCGGGATCATGGAAGAAAAATTCCCCCGCACCTCCCCGAAGGAAATCGCGCAGAAATGCGAATGCATTGGGTGCACCGATGAGTGTGGTGCGAGTAATGGCGTAATTAATGACGAGAGTGTGAACGTAATTATTTATTCATCAGCACCTGTTTGTGTTATCGTTGTACCTGACGGCCACAATCACTGCGTTGTGATCGCTAAAGTGCACGGTCAAAGGGTCTTTGAGAAGCATACGCGCGTCACAGTTTCGCGTAATGACCAGATCAATGCAACTCCTGTGAATGGTAGTGGGGCACGTGTCGAAGCCGGCACAGAGACAATGCATAGAGTGCCTGGTCTGCATGTACTCGACCAAACACTCGCCACTCTTCTTGCGCACGTCAACGTTGAAGTCGCCAACCAAGACTATGGGGTCAGAGGGAGCGCACGCGCACACTTTCCATAGCCGCGTCCAGCTGCGCGGCAACGGCTTCTCGAGCGAGGTTGGGCGCGAGGTACACGGTCACCACAAAGACTCCGTCTCCGGTGTAGGCAAGGGTGTACAAGTCCTTGTACGGAGACGTGTATCGAACGGGAGACGTGGCAACGGCGTGCGATATCAAGTTCCCATACAGGTTAGACACGAGACAAACACCGCAGTACTCGTCGTCCTTGCCGCTTCGAGCAAACCAGTACAGCTCGCTTCAAGCGCATGCGTTCGGCATTGATCGCGGAGAGATAACACCTGCGGGCGCACGCCGACGGAGCACGACAACCCCCGACTAAGAAATGCATTCGCATTTACGTCGACGACGACGACGAAGGCAGAACTACGAGGCACGCGCTCACGTGCGCTCGCGCTGGAGGAATGCAGGCGCACGCTGCTCGATGGACGCAAGACAACCCCCGACAAATAAATGCATTCGCATTTAAAAATAACTTTAAATCTTTCAATCACTGTCCTGTGTCGCATAAAACGCTCTTCCAGCTGTGCGTGTATATAATCACTGAAGAGCATTAGCACGTTTCTTCGGTAGTAATCTTGTGGGCTGTCGGCTGGGGAATTTGCTTTGTGTAGCTGGCGAACACCAGTTCGTGGGTTCGATATTACTCCATGAAGTTCGGTAGCCATACCTACAACTTTGGGGAAAATTTTCGCGAAGGTTTCATGTGCTCTTCAAAATTTTTTGGCATTGCTTCCTGAACAACGCCGGTGTCGTTTATTGCCACGCTGATGTCTACGTCTCCTGAGCTTTGCGGACAATGGCATTGTTATCGCACGTACGTACTCAGCGATGTGCCCACTAACGAGAAACGATGGTGATAGCAACGCATGCAACAAGTTGTTTGCTTGAGTCGACCTTTCCAAATTTTCTTTCGCTTTGATTTGTTCTAGAGTAGCAATCACAGCTTCATACAGGCCTACAAAGCAAAGCAGAGCGTTGTGCCTTTATACCCAGCGCGTTTCGCACTAACTAAGCAACCGCTTTCTTTTATGACTGAGGGTACATCAAGCCGATCATGCCTCTCAGAGCAGCAGAGCTCACAGACGATTTTCTGAAAACATTCGCTGTTTCCTTCGCTGTTCCAAAACGGTTCCGTATATCCCCGACCGAGAAGGCAGTGCAAAACACCAGTTTGCGCGCGTACGTAGCGCAGTGCATCTATAGGGCGTATGGGCATTACTCGCGCGCGGCAACTTGTACGCCATTCATGGTCCTAGCCATTCAACTGTCACCGTCGTATCCTTGTCTACGGAGATTTTCCATGCCGACACTGGTTTCAATGAGGATTTTTATTATTTCTTCAGCGAGGCTCCTACCGGTTTGGTCTTGCACGAGAACAAAGACTAGGGAAGCCCCTTCAATGCAGTTGCCTTCCTTGTTTAGATATCTAAAACAAATAGTCAATTCTTTGATGCCAGAAATGTCAATTGTTTTATCCCCTAATACCGGAAATCAGCCTTAAGCCTTGACATTAGAGGCAATGCGCTACCTAATAATATCTGCAGAAGCTTGAACAATAGCGTTTTGAATGGTTGGGCTGATATAATAGGTGTTGGAGAGACACGTCACAAGGTGGTTCTTAAGGGCTATGTCACCGCAGTAGACTCGCATGCGCAAAAGCGCCCTGAAATTTTCTTCGTTCCCATCGGGAACTGCGCTAAGGCCCAACGGCCCACTATCCTTACTGCTACGAAGCAGCAAACCTTGGCGCCCGCAAAACAAAACGGTTTCGGGAAAGGGCACTAACCTTATGGTGTTTTCATTATATTTGTGATCGTCTTGCTTCGTCTAGCTGGTAAATGACGGAAGGAACGGTGCCTGAAAAGGTCTTCGAAAAATTATCAGCTGCGACTTGACAGTCGCAATGACGTTTTGTTTTTCGCGGGCGTTTAACGTCTCCCGCGCGGGTTTCCAGTTCGAGAAACGGCTTGCAACAACAGTTCCAGTCTCAACATGTTTCCCTTAATCAACTTCAATTCCACAGAAAAGCACGCAAGCACGGCAATACGCCACCTCTTTAACAGGTGAATAACTATGTCTCCGATAGCGGTCGAGCCACGTCAGCTGAAATTTCCGCGTCTTCACTGAGTCTTGTTGAGGTCCGAATGAATAGTCTGGAGAAGGGCGCCATGGAGAGGTCAGCAGCTGGTGTGTTGTCACGTCGCCAACCTTGGTGCAGTCGTGTAGCCCCATGTCGAATTTGCTCGTTGCAGGTGGATAAATACCCGATCCTGAAACGCAGCACTGCTTACAATAATCATTATACTATTGTGCTACGCCACTGTTGTGGTGGGTTCAGCGACGTGTAAAACAAATAATAAGCTGCCCTTCCTTAGTGGTTCTCCCTGCGACCACCAACGCGACCCGTGGCATCGCTTTTGGCACAGAATGAATTCAGCGCGAGAAAAGAAATGACCGCTATTCTATTGTCGTTACGTGACAGAATCTGCAAAACGGTGAAGAATGGCTGCTATCCCGTTGCTCTAACGTGATAAGGCCAGAAAGGCGGCAATTCAATGAAATCAAGACATTTTGCAAGGGCGACGGCAAGCATTTTACCAGCACAAAACCAGTCCTGTACCAGCGTTAGGGGTGATCCCGCGCTGTATAAACATTCTAGCATACCGAAACGGTTTCAAGTAGCTTCAACCACTCCATGGCTTCAACTAACACCGACTTCTTCCGCACGTAAAATAAAAATGAAAAAAAAAAACCATTGACGCAATTGCCTTGGAGGAGAAATAGGAATGTGCGCAGGGGCGTGAGAACGATGGTTCGCTCTACCAATTCTGAGTCTGCGAAATTGGAGAGCAGCCCCCCTCTCGATAGACTGATATGACAACACGGAAGCTCCGACTGCGCTGGCAACCCTCAGTTTTTATTTTCTGACATTTAGATGCAATGTGTAACCACGGAGTTAAGAGAACAGCGGCGATAAGGTTTTCACATTGTTTGCAGGCGCTTTTTTCTGGACGAGGTGGAGCGCACAATATAGTAGCTTTCTTTTTCCACAAATAGAATTCCTCCCGATCCGTATGGCCGATGAATATAAAAGACCATTTCATCGTTCGAAACATGAAAAGTTGTACCCGATGTTTGCGTAACTACGAACGCGTACGTTTTGCTTATGTCAGCAAAAATATTCCTCGCAACAAGTTGCATTTTCACTTGTTTCAATGAGCCTACTGTGAAAGAAACGCGAACTACGAGTTATACGTGACCATGTGCTTGAGATATTTGAGACATTTCAAAATAACTGTAAATGCATGTCCCCGAGTTGTGGCTGCTGTGTCTATGTGTTTATTGTTGTGTTTCTGCGTGGCGTAATCATTAAAGTTTCTTGTGTTTACGTTTGAAAGCATTGGTTATAAAATTTGCCGGCGCACTATGGAAGCATGCATAAACGTGGGATGCTCCTATAGGTTCGATTCTCTATATAGGTAGCTAAGCGAGAAGGTCAAGTGAACACCATAACGTAGGAAGAGCTCGAAATAAACAAAGCTAAATAACAAGCGTAACTACAACGATGTGGAAAATGAGCGATAACGAAAGCTAGATGACAAGATGGTGGCATCTGATGCTTCGCAATCTTACCGCCAGGTCCTGGATCGTGCACTCGCAAGCTCTCCTACTGCGAGGCGTGATCTCGCTCAGCATCGGTTTCAAGCTGTAGATCTGTTGATCCGGTGAAAAAATTGTCGCTGCATGAAAGCGGCGCTCTTCGACAACAAAAAAAATATAAATCAGGCTAAGATCTAGTGCAAATATAAGCCGTCTTGTATTGAAATATGAAGGCCCTAGGTCCTCTGTAGTCTTTCATGATTTTTTCTATGCCCCGGGGGCGTGGCGCGCAGTTTTATGATTCCGGGGATTTAAGTGGGCTCCGTACCGTGGCGCTACGCTGGCTAGCGATTCCTATCTACGTCGCTCTGCGACCGGAGACGATCTGCTGGATCCTAGCCATTTACAGCTTTGCTGTAATATTACAAATAAGCTTCTCTCGATAGGCAGGAATAGTGCCTTAAACATTGCCACGTTCAAGTTGGCAGCATCAGCTGTATTGCTGGCACGACCACCACTGTTGTCAGTTAGTCAAAACCTGCTTCGAACAAATGGCCGAGATTTGCAGCCTTCCGGGTTGTCCAACCCATCGAGTTTAGCCTCTTAGATACCCGGGCTAATATTCATTTTCGGAGAAGGCAGCCCGTCATACCGGCCTGACACTGAGCCCGGATTTTCGTGGCGCGCTCACGCACACTTGAAGGCACATCTCCGTCTTCCGATGACGCTCTATTCATTGCAGCTTTTAGTACTCTCTATAGCGTGAAGAAATCTAAACCGCGTTGCCTTATTAGCTTTCGGCGTTCCTTCGTTAATGGGTACGACCAACCCCGCTTTTGGACCTACATTAAACAAATAAATAAATGCACTTTCCCCAGGCAAACGTGGCGTAATGTGAAATGCTTATATCCGGTGTGCGGTCATAATGACAGGAAGATGCCTGTTTGTCTTTCGGAGACGCTGCGTTTAATGCCGCTTGTGATACGGACGCAAGAAAAGAGACACCAGCGACCTTAAGGACCTGAGACACCCCAGCCTCCCATAACTATTATACTAGCTACTTCCACAGTAATAGTTAAGTTAGTTATTAAGAGCCCTAATTCGCATCAACACAGAAAAAGCAGGAAAGAACACACCCCAATGGTGCACATTCATGTCGTTCATGAACCAAGAGAAAAATTCGCAGACTCTAATGAAGATTTTACATAGAATTTACAGAGTACAAAAAAGCTTTTGGTCAGTAATCAACTCAGCAGTGCAGGAAACATTGCGCTTCAAAGCGATAGATACATTGGACCATTACGTTGTATTACAAATGAAGCACGGGCAGAATAATCCTTCACAAGCCAAGTGAAATATTCCCGATCCGTAAAGGAGTACGACAGGAGGATAGCATCTTAAAAAAACGGTTCACACCTTCTCTCGATTCGGTGTTCAGGAAAGTAGACTGGGAAGACACGGGATTACGGATACGCGGAGAATATCTGAGCCATTTGAGGTTTCGAGACTACTTAAGTTTGCCAACCGAACCTACAGAAAAACAGAAAAGAGCTTAATTAATTTGAAAAAGCAAGGTAATGTGACTAAAAATAAAGATGAATAAACATAAAGTAAATATGAATGAACTTGCTGGGCATGCCCTATACTGCATAATAAGTGAAAAGTTAGAACATGTACACGCTTATAACTATCTGGCTCAGGTCATCTATGCTCATCCAACCCGGCGCAGAGTCAGTATGGGCGGGTGCATTCGGCAGACACCCTGTATTAATCAAAAGTAAACTAGTTCTATCAGCCAAAATGGAACTTTACTAACAATTTCGTGCTGCCAGTGATTACATTAGTAGCTCGAACTTGGCGTCTTACTAAGCAACATAACAGAAACTCAAATTGGCTCAACGAGCCATGAAACCAAAATTAAGTGGAGCAACGCGACCAGATTAAAAAACCACCTGCAGACTTAGAGAGCAAATAAGAGTTCAAGATGTCATACATCACATAAAAAGAAAAAAAAGGACCAGTGCTGGCTAAGTTGTTAAGCACAACGACCATTCGTTGGCTACCAGAGTGACTTTCAGATATCTGAACCAGATATTTGAACGACCAATTTAATGTTCAAAATTTGCAAACTCACGAAGCCTTCTATAAAGAACGCAGTTTAAGTCTTTAACAAAAGGAACGCCTGGAGAAGGAACTTTGAATATGTTTTGAGAGCGTAGAAGAAGCCCTAGCCGGGTTTAATGCTGATGTACGCAGGAATAAGTTGGCGCAGAAGACGAGAACGAAGAGACGAGAGGATACTTGCACAGGTCTCGTCTGGCGCCAACAGCTCTGTGCCGCTATTGCAACGAAGACGAGTCTGTCGAACACTGCCTGTTGACATGCCGACGTTTTTCCCGACTGAGACGTCAGTCCCTGGAGGTGCCGCTTTGCAGTTTGGGGATATCACTAACAGGGCCGGCTATACTATCGTTCGGGGCATCCGAAACGGGGTTTTGCCGCCGGGATGTATGTTCTGCTCTCCTGCGCTACATTAAAAATTCTAAACGATTCTCGTTATGATTGAGATTGGTCATCCTCGCTTTAATTTTCCAGTTTTTTTTTCTTCTCAAAACCAACTGATCTAAATTATCCTTCCTAGGCGTGTCGTGAATTGATAAGAGTACCATTCATTTTTACAATCCTCTGTTGTTTGGCCGATCCCCTGATTGGGTATGCGCCATTAATTATCAGGATCAACAACAACAACAACAACAGCACGGGACGGGCGATGATCCGCTCTTAAATATTCTGTTTTCATGGCGTCACCTCGCGACGCCTCTAGGAAGGAGCCAGCCCCCTAAAACGTCTTCCCATTAAATCTGTTTCTACTATCTAGCCTTTGGCGTTTTCCACTCCCGGCCCGAGCAACATCACCGCTGTTAACGGTGTTAAGGGTGCCTATAACCTAAACTGTTTGTCTATTCGTATTGCTGTGTGGCTCTCTGCTTGTCTCTCCATTCAGCCATCCTGTCAAACGATTTGCGAACACAGGAGCCACACGTTATATAACAAAAAATATTAAACCATTGATGCTGCTATCCTTCCTCATATTCTTCAAAAATGTCATGCAAAAATAAAACAGTAATTTTTGCAGCAAAAACCAATGCCCGCTATAAAGTAATTAAAATCAAATGCGCACACGATACTTGCGATACAAATAAAGGAATGGGGAAAACAATCCTTTAACCCAAAACTCAACAAAATTTCGGCCACAAGCCTAGCCCTCGTGGCGGCATTCTATATCTATCGCTGAAGAAATATTTTAACAGCTAGCGATAGATGAGTGGAGCGCGGGAAGATTGAATTTACTTCAGCAAACCTTCAAGGTGTACACTATTGTAGGAATGAGACGGGACCACGGGTTGTGAAAGTTGAGCGGGAGAAACAAGAGAGCCATTAACCTGGAAGGAAGGGGAAAAGACTATATTGTTTCCATTTATTTACCAGCAACGTCGCAGTTACACGGCCAAGACCTTGAACAACCTATACTAGAAACTTGGCAATGCATGGGCTTTAAAAAATTATAGAAGGCCTTCGCCCTAAAGTTCCCTGCAGCACTTACACCGCCTCCGCCCCCCCCCCCCCTGTTCAGAACGAATGTTGGGGTAAAGTCTATTGCCTTGGCTATCTCGTCCTGCAAGTAATATAATAAAAATTACCCGCATTTCCCCGAGGAGAAAAATGTGAAAGTGTGAATGCACGAGTTGAATGCCTAGTCCCGAAGACGTCGTGAACGTGGGTGGGATGTGGAGGCTCTGCGCATCCCGACCTCCCACTCCCTGCTGGCCATAAATAAAGTCTTTCTCTCTCTCTCTCTTCGGTAATGTTCGCGAAAGAGAGATCACACACGCACACACACAACTACAAAGACAGAAAGATGCATTTATTCACAGACACCTATTTGTGTTGTCGTTGTACTTGATTGCTAGAGCGGATCTCAGCTTTGAAATTTCGTGTCAGTACTCCTTTAAGCGGGTGCATTAGCCCTTCTCACCCCGATTCCTGGCCAATCCCCCACGTGGGTATGTGCCATGTCAGCGGCCAGGCAGCGCCCGCCCATCTCCCCCCGTTGCCAAGGAAGACGAGGAGTTTCCTGGCCAATCCCCCACGTGGGTATGCTATGCGGAAATCGCCGGTGGACGCAGGTTCAGGGTCGCAGTGCATTCGCACTTAAAAAGTCGTTCATTACCGCCGAAGGAACGCAAAATACGTCTTCCCTTTCAACTGGTCCGCGGACAACGCGACGAAGCCTCCGCGCTATTTGTCATAAAGGTGGGCGGCTCGTGATATTCTCTTAAGCTACCTTTATATGTCACAGGCCGTGGTGCTTGCTCTTTTTCTCCTGAGCTTAAGCGGGTTATTTGCGGTTTGGTGCAACAAAAAGCCTTGTTTGCAGGCGTCCGCTCTGGCTGGTAGGGCGTTTTTGAAACCATTAACGTTGGTTGTCGAGTGGTCTGGTTAAAAGGGAATTATTGCATTAGTCTCTCACACTTCAGATGCATTCAAGCCACACATAAACGCCAGAACTCTGTAAACAGGTTTAGGCATAGACGTGGTTTATGCACAGCGCCGACGATGGCAGATGGTCTCAGGAAATGCGCAAAATAACTGGGAAGTTGAAAAACAACAGCCAATGAAACCGCCAACGGAGAAATGACATAATTACAGCTATGTAATGGCAAAAATTGGAGAGCGGAGTTCGCGTTTTGACGTCTTTCACAGCGATTGGGAAGCTTACCGCTTCACGTGCACTTGTAATATTTGGTTAAGGTATTACTGGCAGTGTAATCTACTGAAGCCGCAGTGTTATCTAGGCTGTTAAAAGCGTGTTGCAGGCTCCTTTATTTGCATCTTGTGGCCCAGTTAATGGAGTGGCCCACAACGCAAACTAAATATACGTACCAGGTAATTGAAGCGAGGCACCAAACCAAACATACTAATGTTCATATAACCTGCGGCGCACTGTTGTTTTATGAAGGCAGAAATGTTACATGTGCTCTGATGTTATATCATATGAAACATAAAGTGCCGTCTCGCCACTTTACAGAAGTACGTAAACAAATATTTATTATGCTTCGAATATTTAGCACTTAATTTTAGGGAAAACGTTTGTTTGTGTGTGTACGCGGTTGATGTTCTTTATATTTTAAAACGTTCTTTGGTAAATCACGTCTCTGCAACACCATCTAAAAATTGCTTTTTTTGATAATATACAATGGTTAGTTACATACCACATCTTAATTTTTGCATGGTATTGAGCACTTACCCGCAGTACTAAAAAAGTGTTTTTCAGTATATACAATTAGCCAAATCCACAATCTGTAAGGCTGCGGCCAGTAAGGCTATACACGTTATTGTACCCGCCACAGCTTTCTCGCCGGGAAATAACTACCGACGCTAAGGAAAACAATAGTTTTGTGCAGCAGGGTCAAAATCTTACATACTTTTTGAGTAGAAATTGACGTGGTTTCACCTCTCTTGAGAGGGATTTTACACGTAGCATGCGTTGTAATTTTATCTTGAAAATCACTTAGGGAGGAACAAATGTTAAAAGTCACTTGCAGCTGCATAGCGCGTGCGGGGGTTAACATTGAACATTAAAAGATAAAGGACACAGTTACACAAAATCGGCGGGTCGTTTAGAGATCCACGCGCACTCCTTCAGAAAACACCCGCGTACTGCATCCAACTCTGCTACACCGATTCTGGTTATTTACGGCAGAAGAGCGACTAAAAATACACTGTTAAATATGCTCCTTCCGTGTGGATGCTAAGAATTTATACTTAGTCTGAGATTAGAAAAATACAGACAAAGTTTGGGCTAGTTATTTCCGCACTACACTGACACAATAAATTGTCATAATTTTTAATTGGTTTGTGCATTTACAGCATCTTATCAAATCTTTATATACAGCTTTTAATTTTGTGTTTACGTTTTTTGTACTGTAATTTAACAATGCTTTTATAGATGGGTTTTCAGAAACAGATCATTTTTGTAAAAGTTCAACATTACGTTTTGTATTCAGTTTTGTGTGTGTACGGGCTACCCTTCTACTTGCACTCCTTCTGAGTACCTACATGAGTGTTCGTTAACGGTGTCTTACATCGGGCGGAGTGTACGGACTCGCCCATAAAAGCTTGCAAGGGACGATCACTACATACACAAACGTATATATCCTTTTTTTTCAATGGGACATTCCTTGCCCCATGACTGAGAAATACGGTGTTGTTTCACTCCAAACGTTAAAATGTACTATATATCCCACACAGTTCTCTATAGTAAGAGTAATCGACGAACAATCTGTTACTACATGTGTGTAACGTCCGGGAACCCTCTGGGAAAAGCCGTAATTTTGCTAAGTGCCATGTACGGATTACATACTCTAATAATATAAAATACTCGCCTACTGTAATTTAAAAAGTAGGTTAGTTCGGGATATTTTTACTTCGAGATTCAAGAAGCAGGTTTTGAATGGAACATGAACAGGGTTATAAAAATGGGTGCTGCTTCTTTCCTGTTGCATTGCTGACATTTTACATACAAATATTCTCTTGTGGACTCTGCTGTGTACGTGTTATAGACGCTAACACATACAATTTTGGCATACTGTAAATTCAAAAGTACTCTAATTCGGGAGGTTTTTACAGGCATAAGATTCAACAATAAACTTTTTAATGGAACAAAACAGCATTATAGAGATGGCTGCTTCTTTCTTCCTGTTGTATTTCTCTCACATTTTATCTACAAATAGCCTCTAAAAGTGCGGCACTTTTGATACCTTTCTGCAGTATTGCTTATGATGTAAAATGGTATATTATGTGGCAACCTCCATAATTGAAGCATCACTCAAGCAACCCTGTTTCCCTTGAACTCTTAGAACCAGCTTGACAAAATTAAGAGTGATATCTAGTACAGCAAAGGGGAATTTAAAAGCCTGCCTACATGTACGTTGCGGAGATTCCCGCAATAGTATTCCATTATTAACTTGTTTTTCGCCATTTTTATTTCTACGTTGCCTGCCAATGGTTCCCTGTGATGGGTGGCTGGTTGTGCACGTGTTCGTGGGCTGGGCTCTAAACCTGCGCGTTTCTTATTTTCCCGGCATGTTTTACCCGTAGTGCTACCGGGGACAGGGTTTCTTATAGCAAGAGGTACTCACTTGCACTAGGTTCTTATCCTGTGTTTTTCGTTCCCATTCAACCCTCCCAAACTCGCTTATCAAAATTTCAGTGTTGAGGTGGCACCCTTTCAACTTTCGTAACCCCTGTGAGACTTGCACTGCGCTTTGATTTGATAGTGTACTTTCGTTGAAGAAATCAAGAAAGCTTGTTTTGCGTTTCTGGGTATCGCAAGGCATCTTGGTATATTGGCGTAACAAGTAACGAAATAGCAAGTATCTTGGCGATCCTGCCACACCAATTCTGGCTTTTCCTAAGTCTCTGTTCAGAGAGGACACCCATTTTACTGTTCTTGAACATGAGACCTGATCAATGCGATTTACGTAATTTATGTGTGAGGCCGTAGAAGAAAGTGCACATAAGCAAAAAGTTGTGGAAGAAACCGCGACCACCTGCTGCATTACCCGTGTGATGGGCTTTTCAATTATCGCAGTAATAGTGGCCTGAAAAGCGGCATCAGAAGCGGAACTTGTTTTGTGAACTGCTGTCACATAACCCGGGGTACGACTTTTCAACAGAGCCAAAGCCTCAAACGTAGAGCAGCAGTTTTTTCCCATTATCTCTAAGAGGGAACATTCATGAGGCCGGGCAGTTGGAATACAGAGACAGCAGAGTTCGATGTCTCATCGACAGGATTGCGCGTCATGACTGTCTCCACACTTTTTGCACCTAAGACTAGACTTGCATCCTCGAAATGTGTGGCCAAATCTCTAACAGCTCCGGCACTGCAGTGGCCTAGTTTCCAAAGGGTCTACCCTATGCACAAGCGGCCATGCCATCACCTCAGAGGGATATTCTAGTCCTGGAAAAGTCATGATAACGGACGCGGTAGAGAGTCGCCATCCATTCTCCCCTCTTCTACCGTCCATTCTCCACTCTATCACACCAGCCATTTTGAACTCATCTAGTACTTCATCGGGCGACTGGCTGGGATCAACCTCCCGAACAATGACCTTCACACAAGCGAGGTGCGTCGGAATGAAGGCGTTCAGGGGAACTGAGGCAAACGATGTGCACCGCAGCAGGTCCGCGACACAATCTAGGTTTTTAGATCGGCACAACAGGCCAGCTCTGCCGTATTGCCTTATTTCCGAGATGCCCATGTAATGCTGGCTCACGAGTTTCAAGTGCTCTTTAAGGAGTTTTGAATTTTTTGCTCGAAGTACTCCGTCACCGGCGGGGACAAGTGCTACCGCAATGCTCTCTACGCCATGCCGCTTGAATGTTTCTAAGGGTAAGCTGCTTGCAGCCAAGGTGGCTGACCAAGTCGCCATGCTGACCACCTCGGAAGCTAGGGCCATAGCCCTAATATCCCCCACCGCTACAGGTTTGCAACAATTTGGCCCAACTTTAAGAACCTCACCCCTGGCCAAAACACCCACTCACGGAACCGATGTGCAGACGTAACAGCCTCAGAAGACGCAGCAAAGAGTCGAATCAGAACGACAAGCCGACGTGTCAGCCGAGTGCAGAGTGCGAATAACCCATTTAGAAAAAATGGCCAATTACCTTACTTAAATGTTTTATATTGAAAAATTTAAAGTTTTTCCTTTTTTGTGAGCGAAACAAAATTAAATTATGACTCTTTCTCAAATAATGTAGTAAAAACTATAAAATGTACCTTAATTGCATATTAGTTGCACAATAGACCCTATGCAAAATGCGCCCCGCCATCTCACGCCTACTCCGGTAACTAGGTCCGCCATTTTGGTACGGTCGTTTGAAACCGAAACCAATTAGCAAAACATAGAAGGCGGGCATTGACCGCTGTTGGTGATGGACTACAAAGCCGGGGCATTGCTTCGTGCCGCAGTGCACGCAATGCGGAAATACCGGTCCAAATAGAGAAAAGGTACGTGAAGTTCCATGCTTTTGAATGAACTTTCTGACGCGAACTATGCCGTCGCGAGCAACCTTTGTGACACGCTGGGCGCGGTGCGGTGGGAGCGAATATTTGTCGTTGGTTCTCTAAGCGCGGGATTCCGTAGTCGCTGTCCGGATGAAAAATAAAGCTGCGTTGGAGATCTGTGGTCCAGCCTTTGTATTCGAAATGAAGCTTGAGCGTGCGCCATCTATTCATGCGACTGATAGCGGCGCTCGACCGGGAAAAAAGTACCACACGTTGCCAAAATTAGGCTGTTTCTTTACTTCTCCCTGTGGCTCTGCGCCCGCTTCATTTCATTGTTAAATATTGCCGCTTAGCCCCTACACGAGCCTTTATCTTACCTAGGGCTGTAAACAAACTATTCTTGCCGCACTACGCCGTCACGGCGCGGTTGAAAATTTCCTCTGTGGCGGGCGCGCACGGTATGGAACTGTGTTTTTGGTTTATTTTACGTTGCATTTAGCCGCGTGTCGTTGCAGAAGTGGCGTACACTGTTTTATGATGACCTAACGGTGGAAAATTCTAGCTTTTGCCCTTGGTTCCTTATTTGCCGGGCTGAAAGGTTTGTTGTTACGTCAAGTTAACTTGGTGCCCATTGTCATTTCAGCCACGATGTATTTACTGTCGAATATTTTGCGACTAAAATACACACTCACTCCTCTAGTTTGTCACATGCTGCATGCATGCCTCCGACGTAATGATAGTGGCCATTGATGTGGGTAGCTGAGACAATTTTCAATTTTTATTTAAAAAAACAAAAAAAAACAGCCAGAGTTGCATCAGGCTGCCGCGCATCAGCTTGAGTGCTTTTGCATTTTTTGTATCCAGAGTGAAAATCTCAGTAAATTAAACTACTTTGCTGATTTATACGCGTAAAATATAGCAAACTGTGGATATAAATGGAACAAAGGGAAGCATTCGCGCACCCCTGCATGCCGCGGTCTAGTAAACACGACGTTGCCCAGCCTCTGCGTGCTCGCGAGATGACCACGGCGAAATGTGGCATGAATGCTTGCTGGTAGCTCATAGGTGACCCTTCAGGTGCCATGCCAGTCCTTGTTTCTGTCACTGTGGGGGGTGAGGCCAGCAAAACTGGAAAAAAAACCATTCCCAAGGATACCAAGTTTTCCCCCAGTGCCTGCACGGCACTTTGTTGCTGCTCGCATTGCTCCTGTACTCGACGTGCATCGAACAGACGCATTGGCAAGGGAAGGGAGGAGCCATTTTCTCGAGGGCTTCTCCAGTCAATGTCTTGGACACTCGCTGGCTTGATGCCCTGCTGTCTCGGACGTCCCCACTGTTGTGGCAGCTCAGTGCACGCAAGCTCCGGTGGCGCCTCTTAAAACCTTCGGCTTGCAAGAGGGCGAGTAGGTGCACATCAGCCAGGATGTGACTCCATGCTCCACTGCAACCCGCCGGGCACTCGCACGCTGCCTCCACGATCGCCCCACTGTCTGTCGCGAAGGTGAGGCACACAACATAGGGCCGGCCACTTTTCTTCTGGGAGCGAAAGCAGCTGCTGAGCACATGGATGAGGCCCAACCTGCAAGAACAGAGAGAGTAACAGTAAATATCACTCAGGGAAGAACAGGACTAGTCCGCTACAGTTTATGGTAAAGGGACCGAGCAGAAAACTGTGGCCGCAAGGAACAGACTCAAAATGACCAGATTTTGTGTCTTGCTTAACACTGTTGCAAGGGCAATAATCTACACCTCAAACAGCAATGATGTCAAAATTGTTTGTCAAGTTGGAGCGTGCAAGTATCTCTGCATGCTTTGTTAATGCATTTTCAAGAGAAGGAAGTTTAACATTTAAAAACCTCACCGTGGGTAATGATACCAGTACCCGCATAATCGTGTTCGTCATAACTTAAGCAAGCAATATTATGATTATCTGGAACTCACTTCCAGAACCTTTCGAGATAAACAGGTAAACATTCGGGCTATACCGATGACCCATCGAATTAAAAAATCTTCAAGTTTAGTGAGTTCCAGCTAACGTAGGTTTTACTGTATTATTTATTCGTGCACACCAAAAACATGCGCTTTAGAAACAAACACAACCACCCCACCGCCAAAAAAGGAGAAGAAAGACACACAAACAGATTTTTGCGGCAGAACATGCGCAATAAATAATGAGAAAAAAAGAAACTTCAAGGCGTATGTGCGCTTTTGTAGTTGACTTCGCCGCAAAGCGCGATTGCTTTGCGGCAAACGCGCGGGCGGACGACCGTCACGGAAAACGGCCGCAACCTTTCCGTAAAGATCTTCGCCAAAAATCATCCATTAAATTCGATGTACAGCATTTGGAAATACCTAATCCACCCACTAGCGGTACGATCTGGCGATTGTCTATTTCCTCTTTCAGGGTTACTGCAACAGGGTCGCCGCTACGCATTTGCATGGTAAACAACGGTGAACAAAGTGCTATACAAATGCTCATACCGGTTATCTCGCGTGAAGTAAAAAAAAAGGATTTACTTTCTTCGAGTCGCACGTGTTGTTCGCACCGATTAATGCGAGCAATGCGCCTCGGTGGCTAGGCGGCATGCCCTGCTCCGCTGCCGCTCGGGTGGGTCTTTGGCGCGGCACACGGAGTGGTATGAGGGTTCAGACACAGTTGGCAGCGCAGACAAGTCCTTCGTCCACAATCCGCAGTTGGGAGCCCGAAAACGCCGTCCAGTTCGAGCCATACTGCGTTACCGTCACCTGCTCTTCCACAGTAAACAATACGAGACTTCCCAATCGGCGCCCGTACCAATACGGCCGACAGTCTCGTTTACATCAGTGTTGCTAGATCACCACGCAATTTCGCATAAGGTCTATTGAACTTTCTTGGTAGTGTACAATTTTTTCACTAAATACTTCAGTATTCTATGTTTGCGTCGTGTTAGTTTTGTTACTCTATTATAGCTTTTTTAGGGCTTTTGCGGTTACTCTGATTCTGATTTCGCACTCACCTACTGTGTTTTCAAAATTCTTTCGGTTTAGTTAGTTCCTTGCACAATCAGCACGGTCGCGCCAAAGAAGCCTGCTTCTGAGAGAGTAGACCCCGCAGTGTTGTGATGAAAGAAAGACTACCGTCGCAAAGTGGGACAATACGCCTGGAAACGAAACTTTCTTGGCTACTTGAACGCCGAAATTTTGGTATGCAACCATCTCTCTGTCTATACATCAATGCAGCCACCCTCAAAAAGTTATAGAAATGTTGATCAAAACTTTTATGCAGCCACATCCATTTCTGGATATGCAAATATGGTGGCAATGCTCACATCTTCCAACATTCTGAATAAAAATGAAACATTGCGCACATGGAGTCCATACATAAATTCATAGGTGACATTTTAAATGTTCCTTAATAAGAAACGCCATGGATGCTTGATGTGTGATTGTATGTTGATGTATATGTGTGTGCGCATGTGTGTGCGTATTTTCATGTGTTTGCGTTTTTATGAGTGTGTTTGTGTGTGTGTGTGCGTGTTTGCGTGTGTGTGCTTGTGCGCGGCGCTACATTGAACATCGTGATTCACTGAAATTCTTAACCGGTATCCCTGCTTCATTTTCTCTTTTTTGTGTGTGCGTCCGGTACTTCCAGTGGACCACCAAAGGGTGGCCTAGTGCTGTTGGTGGGCCCGCCCAAATAATTGAGTCGATAAATAAATAAATCGTTTCTATAGAAAACGAAAATAATCCACTATACAAATGCAAACCACCACACTTTCCGATTGATGGATACTGAGTGGTCGTTCAGATTAGATAAGCCGGACTCAGAATAACAACGATGATGATTAGTGGGTCTTCCTTTGGATCTGGGGCATCGGTTGTCCGCAACCGAGCTGCCTGTTTTATTCCACTCACTTGCCCTGCTTTTAGCTAACCCAACACAATTCTCGCCCGCCTCTCCCTTTTACCTTGTTTTAAACTCCGATCGCTTCCTGCTACTTTTATTCTGCCCCAGCTGCTCTAAGTTCTCATTCGTTTGCTTACTCTGCCTACGTACCCATCTCTTCACTGATATCTTCCCTCCACCATTCCAACCAACTCTTCGTCACATGTATGGCATTGAAGTTGAAACTCCCCTTGACCCCAAATCCCAAAGCTTCTGAAAACGTCGCTTCCCCATCGCTCCGCGGTGGTCGTATCTTTGTGCAGCTTCGTCCAATAAGGCCTATGGTTTCCCAAAATCTGCTGCAGCATGCACATGTTTCATCCTGTTGCCTGTAGACACCCCTCGATGCCCAGGTCCACAGTCACCCCGCCCGTGCTTCAAAGAGCAATGAACTACCCCTCGCATGGCAACAAAAACGTTCCTTCCCGATTTCCAGTTTCGGTATAATAAGTCTCTAGGAGTTTTTTGCTTCCATTCGCTGTGCTCAATTTGTAGTCTCTGCTGCCTTTAGCTGCTTTTCAATTGTTGTGTATGCCCAACTTCCCCCTACCGTCTTTGTGTACCGGTTAGAGAGCTGTCTAGTCATCCATATCCACCGCGCGTCCAAGCTACTCATATACAAATACTAAAACTCTATGGCGACCTTATTGTTCGCCCTCCATGTACCATAGTCGCTTTTCAATGTTAGCTTTTTTTTAGTTGGATGTGTAATATTTGAAGTTTATACATTTTTATAGTAGGATGATGTGGCTCCATCTACCACGTTGGCGTTGGCGGTCACTCCATGGGTTTTCTAAAGCCACTGCCAGGTGGCCTCACCTATCTCGCCAGCACTGATTTTGTGGTTCCCTCCGCCGTTAGTATTTACAGCCCGGTGCGAAGCTACTATCCACCGCGTCTTTTACGGCTGCGAGGAGATCGTCGTAGTACGCACGTTTGCCTCGTACGCGTTGCCTCATTGCGAATCATGCAGAGCCACGCTCTGCATGATTGGGAATACGTCATACGATGGCGAATGTGATGGCGACGCACACGGTCCAGTGGAGTCAATGCGACTGTGCACCCTCATTGTGCCTTCCACCCAGGCGTCAATTGAGACGCCAAGGCTTCTTTAGTACATTAGCACAGCCAGTGACCACTACGTGCCATGTTCCGCAAATACTTCTTGTTGGGAAACTATAATGCTATAGAGTAACACATGCGAGCCAAACGTTGCAATGTCCCCGAGTTACCGAAGAATGACATGCCAGTAAGAGCAAACGAGGTAAAAATGAAATCATGGACAAACCTCTATTGCAATGGCGGAAGTAGTACGGGAAGAGAATCACGGATGGTGCGCAAAGACGATCATTTATTTAACAGGGGAAGAGAAGATTACAGTATTTGCAGAAAATTTGCAGCGGCGGAAACAGATGGGAGGGCAATTTTTTTATTTCAAGATAAAACTCTGATATTCCTCATGAAGAAACGGTGGCTGTCCACGTATTTAGTGGAGATAATCTAGCTGGCGCGCATGTGTAATTTACTGTAGGGCTTGTACGCACCATCATTAACAAAGAAAGCAGCGACAGGAACACAATACGAAGTGGCAGTTTGTGTTCTACTCGGATTAGTTCAAAAACGTCCTACGTGCTGTTTCTGGTTGTGCTACACCTAAGTTGATTTACTGCTGCACGAACGACTCCAAACACACAAAGTTGAATTTGCAACCTGTGTTGCGGAGCCCAGGTATTTCAATCAGTTGAAGCTCTCGAAGGTCTATTGAATGTTTTGCTGGTTACTTCCTTAGCAACTACTTGGCCATATAATGTGTTGTCGTTCAAGCGCGCAACGGATGTGTGCATTCTGTCCTACTTTTAGGGTTTTTTTATCCAACCTTCATACATTTCTTACTTAAATTTACAAAGTTTTTATACAGATGATATTGGAGAAACTTAATAAATGTTTTAAATATTCAGGACAAGGTTTCGTAATGAATTTTTGTTTTTGAACGAGCTACACGATTTCAGCTATTTTCTTGCGAACACCTATAAATTTCCATCGATGGTGTGTTCGCACAAAGTGCGTGGATGCTCCCAAAAAAGCTAAAAAATTATCTTACTTGCGCTGTACGTTTGACAACTAACCACCACTGCATACACAATTGTAAATATCGCGTTATCCTTACCATAAAAAATTCGATTGCGCCTTGAACGGAAAAAGCACTTGTTGTCTGACTACAAAGGTTTTCATATACTACATGCGCGCAGACATCTAGTTGAGGGTTAAATGACTAAAAATATGTTCGTGCATTTGTACATACGGAACAAAACGTTTTTGAGAAGCGCTATTTATTGTCTATTTTCCCTGTAAAGAGTACCAACGTAAAGCACATATTATATTGGTAAACTCCACACCGAAATTATTTGGATCTAGAATCGTTTCACAGATTTAAATTTATGACAGAGCATTTTGAGTGAAACAAAAACCGGGTTGAGAATTAGGGCTGTATTTTTTTCTACTGTATTCCTTTTCACATTTCATTCACAAAATATCCATTTTAGTCCGGCTGTTTCAAAATCTTTCTATTTCATTGTTCAAGCCTTGAATAGCTTGCATTAACAACGTCACTGAAGCAGCACGCAAGAGAATATTTGTTTTGAGCTCTTAGAGACAGGTGCTAAAAAATAAGAAGCTAGCTTGTATCGCCGAAAATGCGTAACAAGCCCTACATGTGAAGTGCTAAGCTTCCCACAGTATTCCTTCGTTAACTTTTTCTTCCAGTCATTTTTTGTGCGTTGCTTGCCAACGGTTCCCACTTACGGGTGGCTGGGTGTGCACGCGTGCAAGGCGCGGTCTATAAATCGGCGTGTTGAATATGTTCGCGGGATGCTTTTCCCTAAGCGTAATGGCGGACATGACCTCAACACGTGCTCGCTGCCAGTAGGTTGCGATCCTATTATATTCGCTCCCACCCGGCAATCGGAATTTCCCTTATTATCATGCCCGCATCTAAGTGGTGCGCTCGCTTCGAAGCGGTTTTAAAGAAACAAATTCCGTTCACTGCATACATGCATCCACCTCGGTATGTTACAATGAATGACCTCTTGTACTGACACGAACGCTCTGAAGCTTCACCAGCTGTTTGATTTGATAATGTTTTTAGGTATCCCGTGTTTTCAGAGTGGACGGCCAATAATAAAATCGGCATACAAGTATCCAGACGAAACAATTATCCAATTCTGATTGTCCCTCCTTTGTATATATACGGTTGACGCGGCAGCATAAAGTGTGATTCAGGTACAATTTTTTGTACCGTTCAGCGTTTTTTTGTGCACCCTGCTTTTACGTGCGCTGGACACAAATTTTGCTCAGATATCGTCCCAATTTTATGATTGTGCATGATGTGACCGGAATTATGGATCGTTTTTTACTATTTACGTATGACCCCTTCTAGCGTTTGAAAATTCGAATTAACCATAAGGAGGAGACAGTTTTCGCAATCACCTATATTATTGTCAATCATGCAAGTTTGCTATACTGTGGTATTTTTGTCCGTAAGACCTTCACATATGCATTTCCGCGAATCGCTTGCGTAGACAGGTCTAATTAATTCGTTTTGAAATATCACACAGCACAAAAATGACAAAAATCAACAAAATGGAAACGAAGAGTGACAAGCGTGTACAGGTGAGTGTGTCTTTTTGTTCCTTCATTCTTGTGTTTATATTTGGGGCTTTTATTTTTTAAAGCAGATGTAGCGCGTATTTCTCGTATATAATAAGGATTTACAGAATATATAAAACGCGAGCTACGCCCTCGCACGTCCGCGTGTGCTTCAAGAACTGCGTTGTTTGCCCTGCCGAATTTTTTCAAGTGCAAGTGCGAGGAGGACGCAACGAAAGTCTGCTATAGTCCGCCTCATTTTGTTTGTGTAACACAAATTTTAGGGGAGCAGTGCACTTTGTGTCCTCACTACGTAGTGGAGTATGAAAAGCAAATTAATCTATAAACGCATCGCACGATGAGCATATCAATGAGTTCGAAGATTGATTGACCAAATGATTCAACAGAATACCGGCAGCAGTGACCGGGAGCTCTAGTCCAGGAAACACGTTTTGGCTTAATCGTATAGAGAGTGATGAAACACATAGAAATGGCACCACAAATCCCACAAGCGGCATTTGTAAACTTGACAAGATACAGGTGAAGATATGCTTAAGTATGAGAAGATTCGTGCACGTGTTTTACTTCATTTTTATATGTCCAAGAAGGCAAATAGATCCATTGTTCTCGTAGTTTTTATAATGCACACCTTCTAAAGTGTTGTACACCTCCATCTTTTTTTCTGTAACCAACATTCTGGAACGTCAGCATTCTGGCTCGGAGCAGCAGCCATGGCTAAGGTGGTTAAACGTGCCGCGCCATCCGGTTTTCACTACTGCACCAGCACTTCTGCAGTCATGCCCCACCTCCCCAAGAATGGTGTTTCATATGGCTTTCCCGACACTTGCTTGGTGAAGTACCGCAAACCGCACACAAGAGAGAGAGAGTGAGGGACCTGTTAACCACGTCATCGACATCATAGAGAGCCGGTGGTACTATGATTTGGCTCTCACATGCCATATAGTTCAATGCTGCTTTCGGCCGCCGTCTCACCGGCTCGTCAAATCGTCGCTCGTGCATTCAAGCGTAACGGGGAAAGCGGTTAGATGCTTCGTTGTATGTGAAAATTGTTTTCAATAGGTCAATTAGATCAATAAATAATCAGTGCTACTGAGGAGAAGCACAAAGTCAGCTGTAATTACGACGGTATTTTCGACAATATCATTTGCAGTGTGGGTGTGAGGCCACATTCGCGACTAAATTAAAAAAAGTAAACTTTTTAATCAAATCCTTAATGTTTTATAGTTCTTGGCATGTAAACTTTCTTTTGGCACGTAACTAGGGCAATTCAAAAGAAGTGAAGGTATATATTTACACATTATCATGTTTTGAATAAGGATGTATCTAATGCAATTTCGCATATTTATTCTAGTTCTTACTTTACATGAATATGGCAACACATGTATTGCAACGTGCCATATAAGATTCATAGCAATACGTTACTGCGAGCTGTGTATATTATCAACATGTTTAAACAGAAACATACGCTGAGAATATTTAACTATTTATTTTTTGCGGAAATAACCTCACCGTAGCTACACTTGTTGCTATGAAGGGTTATTGTTGGACGACTGTGGAATCACAACGACCGCTTAATATGCCTAAAGTACAACACCTTGTCGACACCCTAGACGTTTCTTCTTACGTCTCCCACTTTCAAATAGCCTTGGCGGCAGAAGTTGAACCAACATCATTTGCATCAGTATACAACTCCCAAGTCACCTCATAATCTCGGCGCGTATCAATGAAAACTGTAATAAATTATGGAGAGCGGAAGGAACGTCATAGTATTTCAATATGCGTCGATCGTTTTTTTTTATGCTACGACAAAAAGGTTTCCTGTAAAGGTCCTAGAACTCCTAAGAAATGTGGAAACGAGAAACGAAGTCCTAGAAGAAACGTCTTTATTTAAAATTGAAATATACAGTTAATATAATGAATTATTATGGAGCACTGATACAAACAACACTTATAAATCTTACGAGCCAAATTTGTGGCATCTTAGAATAATGGTTTAAGAAATTGCCGGTGATAATTACCGTAATTACCCGATTCTGACGCGCACTTTTTGTCCGGAAAAATAGGCGGAAAAATTGCATGCGCGTAAGAATCGGATACGAAACCGAAACTGCCGAAACAGCGAAAATGTTGTCCCACCCATCGCTATCGCCATCTCAAGATGGCGCCAAACTTCTAGAAACGATTTTTTGGACGCAGGAAACAGGCGCATAGGCTTTTCTATCGGCGTTCACACAAATCGTCAAATCGTTCCACTTGCGGGCGTGATAACAGCAATGGCAGCAGTGGCTCTCACGCGTTCAAAACGAGCGGTCGGCTGAAGCGTGCGCCTCTGGAGAAGCTCGCGGGATGGGCGTGCGAGGCGTGGGCCACGATCCCATCGACCATGGTTCAACGTTCATTCAGAAGTGTGGCATCGCGAACGTGCTTGACGGCACCGAGGTCGAGATGTTGTGGTCAGCGGAGAGCGACGAGGAGTGAGATGAGTGAGATTACTTCGGGAAATAAATCGCCCGTTTCTCTCGCATTCGATTTTCTTGCTCAATTTCCGTGCGCGTTACAATCGGAGGTGCAAGTTTTTTCGTTTTTTTTTTGCCAGGAAAATCGGGTGCGCGTTAGAATCGGGGGCGCGTTAGAATCGTGTAAGTACGGTATGTGTTCAATTGGAGGGCTTTCACACGATTTACTGCACTAAAGTTGGATGTCAAGTGGGGTTCAGTAAATTCCTGATTTCGTCTAGGAATAGCATATTCATAGCTTGAGCGAGTGCAAATCACAATGCTTTTCCCAAATATTGATGCTAGTTATGTAGTGATGGCAAAAATACCGTAAGAGAAGAAAGGGAAGGAATACCTCGTAAACACTGAAACAACTCAATTTTATATGGTGGAAACAAATAGCCTGAAGTAAACTCGTACACTTTGCTTTGTTACTTAAGCATTTCTTATATCTATTTGGCATATTAAATTTCATACTTAGCTATTTCTGCTTGAGTTATGCAATGCCACGCGAGATTTAATCACCCAAAACTGCCGTATTTTTTTTAACTTTCCCGTTTAAAATAAGTAATGTATTCACCATACCAACTTTCGTGAGTACTTTTGACCCTGACGAATTGTTTAGATCTATCACGTTACCCCCCAAATAAATAGACGTTCTGCTGTATCAAGGTGTTGCCGAATGCCAAAACAACATAGAATCGTACAATTTAGAATAGAAAATGCGGGGAAAGATATTAGGTTTCCATTATTTCCCTTGGACTGTAACTTTATTCAAGGTCTCATTCTGACAGGGATTTTGAGTGCTTTTCTGTCTCTATTACCCTTTTCAAAAATGATCAGAATGTTAACCATCTTCAATTGTAAGGCTGGGTAGTAGACACCACTTAGGAGAAAACATGGTTTGAAAGCTCTGATTTGTGGACTACAACAACTGTCACGTCAAAGTATTTTTTTTTAAATTACAGTGCCGTCCCCGAAGCCATTGACACCTATTTACGTGGGTACATAACTAACGTCTATGTCTCGGTTCACAAGAGGAGACTTTCTTGCCACAAGAGTAGTAAAAATCCCGCCATCTCCATGAAGTGAATGATGATCAGAGAGGCGAAGCTAAAATGCTTATTGGTAAAACCATGAAACATTCGCCGGCACATGAATATAAAGACTCGACACGTCAAGCTTACCCCCGCTGCTTTGACAAGACTGTCGACGACGTCGATGTTTGTGGTGATTATGTAGGGCTTGTTTGGGACGATGAGAATCTCCATGGGTAAGTTGGCGAATTCGGTGTGTGACATTTTAGCCACCTTGGCCGTCGCCTTCTGCAGACCGCCTTGCCGTCGCGTACCCCCGGTCCGTGTCTTGAGCTCGCAGGCGACGAACGACAACATCTTCTTCTTCCTGTTCTCCTTGTTGGGTAGCAACGAACGCGTTGAACGTTTTGACCTCTTCGGCCAATCTTCGGTTGGTCAACCCCTAGGGGGATCCTGCCACAATCATCAATAATGTGACGGATAAAGCAGCAACGAGAGACGAGACGTGTATTTTCAAACGCTTCGCTGCACAGAGAATCCACGTGACATGCAAAACGGTAATTAAAAGTCGTCATTGGCTGCGCCCCAAATGTAAAGCCACCTAAAACATACCAAATCACTATTATTAACAAAAACTACCCGTACATTTGAGTTTAGAAAAAAAACATTTTATTTAGAAAAAATAAGTGAGGCAATGGGGGAAAAAACTAAGACAGACCTGCTGAGCTCGAACTGAAGCCTCCAGCGCGAGAACTCAGTACTCTACATCAAGGCCACGGAGGCCGAATGGAGGGATCGTTCTAGAAGGCACTCCAAGAATAGCACGCGCAGTGACATCTCACATGTCACGTGGGTGCTCTGTGCAGCGAAGCGTATGAATCAATCGCGGAAGGGACAGGGCCTGAGCAAGGGGAGCTTCGTCCCTAGAAGGAAAACATCGTTGTTATATTTAGACGTATTACAGCAAAACTGTAAATGGCTAGGATCCAGCAGATCGTCGGCGCTCCCAGAGCGATGTAGACAGGAATCGTTAGCGAGCGTAGCGCCACGTTGCGGAGCCCACTTAAATCCCCGGAATCGTAAAACTGCGCGCCACACTCCCGGGACGCAAAAAAAATCATATAAAATTAGAAATGTCCTAGGGCCTTTATAGAGCATGCGTCGTGATTACCATACCCGCTCTATAATAAATTTCTTCCCACGATTCCTGTGCGTTTTGTAGCGTAAGCTACACTGGCCGAGGTTGAGCAGTTTCGCGTGTGCCGTGAATTGCCGTTCTGCTCAAGCGCGAGGGGCATTGGATTGGAATCGATTCGATTGCATTGGCTTGGCTTCGCTTGGCTCTGCTGGGGTTGGACTTGTATTGCTTTGGATTAAAGTGGATTGTGTTGGATTGTGTTGCGTCTTAGGTGTGCGCCTCAATTGTGCAGTAGCCAAGTCTGACGATTCGTCATAGCCACTTGATAGCCGTTTCACGTGGATCGTGAAGAGGCGTGCTGAGCATGCGCGAGGAGCAGTGACTGGACAGGACTGGACTTTCAGTTGCTAACTAGGAACAATGCTCAATCACAAATGACAAAAAACGTGTTTTCCTTCGTGCACCCCTTGGCCTACGACCCAGTCAAACCTCACGTGGAGGCTCGGCACCGCAGCATTGCTGGCCATCCCTCTTCAGGGGATGGAAGGGCTCTAAATTTTTATTTATTTATTAATATATTTATTTATTTAATTATTTATTTATTTACACAATACTGCAGACCAAGTAAATGGTCCAAGCAGGACGGGAAAAACAAAAAGAATGTACACGCACATACAATGCAATAGTATACAATGCAATAAAAACAATGGCGTAACATCAACTCAGAATTCGCTTGGAGACTACAAAATAAACAGGCCACTCTGAAATGAAATTTGCGTACCGACATAACAGGGTTTCCAATAGAAATAAAACTAGAAAATGTGGTAATCACGTACAACTTCGAGAAGCGTCGTTAAAATCCCTAACCTCAGTAATTAAAAGTTGCTAAAATGATCTTATAGGGCTTTTGTGAAATTTTCACTAAAAGGCTTTCTGGCAATTAATTCCAGTCATCTACCGTGTGTGGACCATATGAAAACTTAAAACTATTTCTTCGGGCAAAGAATGGGGATAAACTAAGGCTATGTGTGTGTCGTGTTTTCCTCGTGGCTAACAGAATAATGAATCGAGTGGGTGATAATCCAGTCTTACACCTAATTAGGGATTCCAGAAAAGCTAAGCGGGCAATTTGGCGTCTAATGTGTAGTGGTTGGATTTTGTTCAGTGCATTGATGCCTGAAGGAAAATCACTTGTTTTATATTTTATTATAAATAAAACGAACAGCCCTCCTCTGAACCTTCTAAAAATTTGGTAATGTTTTTGTTCCCGTGCGGGTCCCAAAGAATCGCTGCATACTCCAGTTTAGGCCTAATTATGTAATTGTACTCTAAAAGCTTAGCGTCACTCGGTGTATCTCAAAGTTTATGCCGTAAAAGACCAAGTTTTTTAAGCACTGAAGAAGTTACATGCCGAACGTGGTCGTTCGTGTCTAATTTTGAGTTCAATACGACACCTAGGTATTTAAACTTGCTAACCTCCTCGATTAAGGCGTTTTTATATTGTACCTAAAAATTGGGGGGTTTCGTTTTCTGGTTATACGCAAAAGAACTGTTTTTTAGTGCTAACTTTTATGCCCCATTTGTCACGCCAAGTTGATATGTCACATATAGCCCTATTTAGCCGATGTTGGTCGGAAGGAGACTGCACTTCAGTATAAATCATGATATCTCTCGCGAACATTCCAATACTCCCGGTATCACCAACCCCTGACGATAAATCATTAACATACAACAAAAAAATGTGCCCTTTCACTCTGTGAAGGTGGATTACCTGAAAAGCTTGCCACAGTCCACGGAGTGCAAAAAGAAAATACGTTTATTGTAATTTGCGTTGGAGCATACTTCCTAGCCAATTAGCTAAATGAACCTCTGAAGCATCCAAGCCTTGTTCATGCACACAAACATGAAGCTGCCCTTGTCCCTTCCTTGTCGTGGGCACCTTACTGTTTGTGTAACACGCCAAGCCAACCTGCGCTTCCACTAACGACTCTGGATAGCTCCCATCGGGCCATTTGTCGTCGGCGTTTAAAGCTTGCACCAGCACAGCGGAAGTGTCATACAGCATTATTGGCACATTAACTATGGCTGCTGGTGCAGGCCCCCCATCCCCTGAAAGCCCTCTGCAGACGTGATATTGGCTCACGCCGGCGCTCTAAGCTGGCAAGTCGGTATTCATCAGAGAGGGTTTCGCTCGTGCTACTCGACGAGATGAACCTGACGTGGTAACGGCGGCGCCAGCAGATTTACGTTGTTCTTGTACTCATTCGCGCTTTTGTTGGGGCCAACCATTCGATTCGTGCTCTCCTCACTCCGAACGAATGGCATACATAACATAACATAACATTCCATAACAATTTAAATCCTGGAAGCCCTTGAGCTCTATCTCACGTGTAAACATGTGGCTGTGCGTTTCCTTCCCCCTCGTAGGCTTCTTGCAGTATTCACACGAGGTTTGTTTACCACATCAACCCAACCCACACCCGAGCCACTCGATTAAGCAGGACAGCCGACTAAGCGCTTTGAGTCAAGGTATTTCGACATCTAGACCTGCCACCAGCACAACCGGCATTTCATCGGTAGCGGCATGAAGTCTAGCTGAGCGTGCACGTCCCTCTTTTTTCACCCAAAACCGTGCACACAATCCGGTAGCCCTTGATGGCGCATGCTTAGGCGTGAAAGACAGCGGTGCTAAAGACAGAGGCCTTCTAAGCTGAAGAAAATATGTTCTCACGCCGTCGTTCCAACTGGGTAAGTTTCTATTCAACCGAAACGGATTCGCAGCTATTTGGCGAAGTGATATTTCAGTGCAAACGGCGATGGCGGGTTTCTGTAGTTTAGGGCCAGCCCTTTGGTAGCCGTTACCCGGGATTCTCTGGATCGGCGTCTGTTTACGTACGCGTAACCGTGTGAGCGAACACACCAGCGACGAAGCAAAACGGAGAGGAGCGTCTAGCGAAGGGTGAGATGGAATACGACGTGCTGCTACGGCGTCATCTCTCTCACTGCTTTTCCCTCACTCATTTCTTATGCGTCACCCCCAGGAGCGCACACGCCTGACACTTTGCCCAGACCCTGTTCCATTCTCCTCTAACCTAAATCACGTCACATTTGCGCGGGAAGTTCAAACATGGCTTGAAACAACGTGCTTGCTGCTGCCTTTGCGGGGCTAATCCGAACCACGTGACATTTGTGTGGGAGGTTCAAATACTATTCGCAACATGCTAGCTGTCGGTGGCTGCACGCTGCGAGGTAGCTGCAGAGTAGCCCACGCCGCCGGGCGTACGCTGATCACGCGAACACTTCCACAGACGCAGCAGAAATGGGCAGTGACCGAGAAAATTGCAGATTGCGCTGCGCACAAATTTCATATTGGGGAGTATTGGTATCTGCCGTGGATTTTTCAACGTCCATTCGGGCTTTTGTTGATTTTTCGCGATCATCTCATAACCGCACTACTGCCGTTAGCTGAAGACTGCGCCACTTGCCAAACGGGCGGCGGGAAAGGAGAGGGAAAAATAGCTTTGATAGAGGTGTTAGTGCTGGCGAGGAGAAGCCCCGCAGCGGCGCCGAGTAAATCGACGACACCGGAATGAAAACTCGGGAAGGGGGGGGGGGTTAGACATATACTGCTTTGCAGTAAAAGTAGGGGCCCCAGGAGGAGACTTTCCTCGGTGACACCTGATGTCACTGTTAGAGAAGAGGAACAAGTACGTCTATGTCTACAAATTGCGCTCGATCTTTCAAGCATGGATTAACTCAATTTACGACTGGAGAAGGAATTCCTCCTTGTTTAGGATTTAAAAGAAGGCTACCGAAGGAACCCTGCCGAATGGCTTGCGTAAGTTTAAAAATTTAACATCTATATGCCCGGAGTGATCTAAGACTGAACTAAAACTGTGAACGGCGGTGACCAACTGCGTAACGGTAGAAAATTCCTTTCTAAAATCACTTTGTTTTTTTTTTATTTTGAGTACATCAAGGATATGGTTAGCTACAATATGTTCTATGATCTTGCAACAACAGCACGTTAAAGAAATTCGTCGATAGTTGTCAACACGCAAGCGGTCACCACTTTTAAAAACTGGAACTACCTCAGCCATAAGCCAATCATGGGGCATCACGGACGTCCAAAAGGATTAATGAACAATGACTTTTAAAAACCGAGCTAAACATTCTGCATAGCGACGCAGAAAGGCGTCCGGGATTTCATCCAGGCGAGTAGTGCACTTTGGGTCTAATCCCAGAAGAATTTCAAAAACTCCTTCAAAAGGAACAAGCTCGATCGGTTCGAAATGAGCCTCCATAAAAATTCATCACCTTGATCGTTTGAAAAGACAGAAAAAAAAGGATTCGAAAGCATTAGCAATGGAGTGATGACATGTTTCAATCTTGCCATCAACCAATATGAGATCAACCGATTTACGTGCACTACGGATGTGATTTCAAAACTTTCCTGGATAGTTTAAATTGAACTAAGGCAAACTTTCCCAAAAATACCGTTTCCTTGCCGATTTTACGCTCCTCGATAGATCGGAGACTAACATATTTAACCCATCACAATCGGGACTGCGAGTCTTCTTCCCAGGCAGCACAGGACTGTTCGGCCTAAAACAGGCCGGTGTACTTTGGCCGGTGATTTTCTGTCCGGCCGTTTTCCGGCAGCCATGTTCGGCCCATGTCCAAATGTGGGCCTTTTGGCCGTATACGGCCGTACTCCCATGGCTGTTCAACGGCCAGTGTCCGTCGGCCAGTCGACCGGCTTACGGTCATACGGCCAGATTCCAGCCGTAGGGCTCCGGCCATTCTAAAGCCACCCGTGTACGGCCGAAGTACGTCCGCCGGAGGACAGCCGAGATGCGGTCGTCGGACTCCAGCCGGACTACAGCTACCGGAAATACGGCCGTGCTACGGGCATTGGAGTTCAGCCACAGTACGTTAGCTGTACTGAGGCCGGTCACTGCATGTCGCGCAAGCAGATGACTCATTCGCGCAGTGCAGAAGCAGCACAAACCCAGAATTTTGGGTCCAATGCAGCCCCATCAAAGTGAACTCGCGCGCAGCCACCAGCCGTCAAGCTTTCAGCGCAGCCTTGCTTAATTACCAGCCTCAGTTGACAGCAAAATTCTTTATTAAACAGTGCTCACAAATTGTCGTTCCTTCAATTGCTGTGCCTCATTTACTGCCGAACACAGAAAATATTCAGTTCTTTGTAGAGCTTGAATAGATGTATTGTCCAGGTCCTGATATCCTCTGTGGGGCGGCTTACCTGTAATAAACGGGGAAAGAGGAGGGGGGGGGGAGGGGGGGGGGGGGCGGAGGGCGCATACTTTAGTGGGTTGAATTTCAGAGAGATAAATTGCGCCGCTTTTAGCCAATTTCTTTTAGGGCAATATTCCGGAACACTTTCATGCTATGACTACATAAACTATTTTTATAACAGTCGCTTGACCAATTTTGATGTATATAAAACCGGCGTGAATGCCTTTACGAAGCGTTTTGGTTCTCAACAAAACACTCTGCAGCATTTAATATAACTCCTTCACAAAAAAGTATATCCAGTTTTTGCCCATTTTTCTTGCAAAGACATTTTCTACTCGATCAACTTTTCTGATGGTCTTGCGCAGGGCTGATCATAAGAAGGAGCGAACAGGTACTTTCATTTTCAATCTATTTTAATTTTGTTTTCATGAGTATACGTCCACACCACTTAATAGTCCAAAAGAGCTTAATTTTCTTCTAATGTCATACTACGTTCAAAAAATTCTAGACGCGTCGCGAATGACGCCCTGCTTCAGGTGGCTGCAGTTGTATCCCTTTGTGTTCACGCAAGGAAAGGATTAAAATTAGAGTTACATAATTTGTTTCAAACCAATAACATAGCAATGGTAGCATGCATACAGGAAACCTTGCATACTGCAACGAATAGGGCAATAAATATTTTATTGGTCAAGGTTGAATGCGTAGGGTTCTCAACCCGTCGGAGGCAAACTTGCGCCTCTGGAAGTTTATTTATTTATTTATTTATTTATTTATTTATTTATTTATTTATTTATTTGATGCCTGCTTGCCTTTGCATGCATTACAGAAGGGAGATACATAACACTAAGCATTAAATATGAGACAAAATAACAAAATAATTCTACAAAGCGCGCTGAAAATCGTCAATATAAACAGTTAATGCAATCATACGTCGAAGATAATTACACTGCAGTATTGATGTAAAATAAAATGAATCGCGCAAGGCGTCACCTTTGAAGGAAAGTTAATAATTTGCTTTAAGCTAGCGGTCCCACTTTGCGATATGTAGAATGGCGCTTGGACATACTTCTCCCCTTCTACAACAGTTTTCGAATGATAGGTAACACGAAAAAAGTTCAACCTGTGGTTTCGTCTGTGATCTTTCACGTCCTGCCATTTCAGTTTACTTTTACTTTCTCTCATGCTAAGTTGAGCGTGCCAATTACCTAATACGAATCGCACTGACATATTCTGAATGTTTTCGAGCGTATCAACGAGCTTTTGGTGTAGGGATCCACGAAAACACATGCGTACTCCAAGATTGAGCGCACATGAGTGAAATACGGTTGTTCGTCTCAGTTAGATGGAGGTTCACTGAAATTTCGTCTCAGAAAGCCAAAAACATATGCAGCCGTAACTTTTATGGTGTGAACCTGCCTATTTAACCTCTAACCACTCCCTAAATAAACTCCTAGGTATTTATATTCCTCGGCCGTTGTCACAGCAGCATAATTTACGGTATACGTATCCAATTGGAATGAAGGTTTTCTTGTAAAGGTGCCGTTAACACACTGCTTAACATCCAAAAACTTTTCTGAATCAGCACACCAGGATTTATTAAATTCGAATAAACCTGCAGGTATACGGAATCACCTTCATTCGCTATAGTCCGGTTAACTACACCGTACTTTTGAACAAAGCTATAGGGCCAATAGTAATAACAATGCAAAAACCGATTCATTCAGTTCATAGGATGAAATGTACTACGCAGAAGGTGATATGCAACACCATCATTTGTTTTTTTGCAGTCCAAGAATATACAGTCAACCACTTTAAGCTTATCTATTGCAAGAGCCAAATCGTGCGTGAACTCAACAATCTGCGTTGAGCAAGAAAATCCTGACAAAATCCGTGTTTGCTAGGATGCTGGCGATTATGTTTACCCAAATGAGTCATATCCCAAGAGTAGCTGAGCTCACCTTCAAACATCGGAACTAAATTAACAGCTAGGCTTCGTCAGTGACAAGGCTCTGTTGTTATCGCAAATTTAAAATAATTTTTTTTTCTAAATAGGCAGTCGTAAAATCCCATGAAGTAACATAGTGCAGGGCATGAAGTTGATCCTACCAATGCACGAGCGAGTCTCTTCTACGTTTATCACCAACAACATAGTGCAACATTGCTTGTCGCAGTTTAATTGTAAGCAGAATAACTTGCGCTTTTGCTCGCACTTGCCTTTCTTTGGTGGGGAGTCCTTTCATGGTGGCGGTTTAGCTCCTGCGTGGTGGCCGCTTGCTCGACGCCCTTGAAGGCCAGTTATTTTGGTGAACCATCTCCATCTCGG
The DNA here is from genome assembly GCA_013339765.2 of Haemaphysalis longicornis. NCBI lineage: Eukaryota > Metazoa > Arthropoda > Arachnida > Ixodida > Ixodidae > Haemaphysalis > Haemaphysalis longicornis. The sequence continues at coordinate 128,797,566 of CM023452.1, read as the reverse complement.
ATCGGACATCTCTGGCGGGTCGATGTCTCCAATGCTCTCCATTTCTTGAGCGGGCGAATAGCCTAGAGCTGATGCGTCGACGAAGCCGGCGGCGAGGCGTGGTAGCGGCGATGACTGGCGAGGCTTAGCTCACCCGTCGGTGTGGCACAGTCTTCTTGTGGCAATAAATGACATTTCGATGGCCTAAAAGGTTCCCTGCTAATGTCCAGTGAGTCCTTGCACCTTGCCCGTTCACCGAGAACACTCATTACTGTTTGACAAACGATGTTCGTTCATTTAAAACGTAGAAACACGGAGCGGATGAAAAACGCGTCCCCGTCGTTCGGCTCCCTAACGGCTTTTTCTCCCCCAGAAAAAGACCGGTCGGTCTCCTTCCGAACACGTCTGTGCATGAATTCTCGGCGCCCAGGCGCGAGCCGTTGTTCGGCTGTATGCCGTTTGCCGAAAAAATGACGTATAACCAGATACCTTACGTAGGCCGGTCTCCTCTTGAACACCGGTTGCCAAATATTCTGTGGCCATTCGCTTGCCGTAATTCGGCCAAGGACAGCTAACCGAATGAAAAACGTATATTCTGGGTCCGTACGTCCGCCGGACGCGCGGTTCACCGTTGAAACAACGAATGCACGGCAGCCGCGCTCCGGCCGGTCTCCTTTCGAACACCAACTGCCGCAAGAATACGCATATTCTGTGGCCGGTTGCTTGCCGTGCTTCGGCCGATTACCGCTTCCCGAAGAAAAAACGGATGCCCTAAGGCCGTACTTCGGCCGTTCTCTTTCTCAACATCGGCAGCCGTAAGAGAACTCAATATCTGGCAGCCGGTTAGCTGCCGTTGTACGTCCGGACACGGGCGGACGGAAAAATGCCGAAGCGCTGGTTGCCGAATGTTGGCCGTTCAACGCATGATCAGTGGCTGCCAGAACCTGGATGCTGGCCGGACATGCCAGAAAGCGGCCATAGACGGGCCGGTCTTGGGGCACACTTTCTGTGCCGCCTGGGCTTTATACGTTTAATTCGCCATTTTAATTGAATAATATTCCGGTTAACCCACGGATTGACCCTTTTGGGTCGTTTTTTCTTATCAGGTATAAAAGACTTTAAACAAAATTGACAATGCTCCTTAAACATGTCCCATAAGTGCCGGACATCATTACCTTGAAAGTTTCCGTAAGCTATGTCAAGGTAATACAAAGCAGACTCGTCCTTCGCCCTTGAATAGTGTTTGATATATGTATGCTTAACTCCTGCCAAACTTTTTTTAAGTTCTAGGAAGACATTGGTAACTACAACCTTGTGATCAGCAATCCCGTCATTTACACGTATTGAATAGTCAGACAAACTGCCATCTAAGAACACGAGACCGAGTGCGGACCTAGCTGTACCACATATTCTGCTGGGCTCAAGAACAGCCTGGTTTAAATTATGAGTTAGCATAATGTCGGATATAATATCAGAGCGTTCTCCGGCACCGACACATTGAGTAGGCCAATCAATACTTGGCAGATTATTATCGCCAACAAGCATAAGCCCGGTTTTCCAGAAACAAAACAAATGTTCTTGAAGCTTTCGCAAATAAGAAGAATCAGAACTGGGAGGACGGTACAGCTCGCATAGGACAAAAGTGAAACTAGAAAGGGTTATCATGAGAAGCAGTCTTTCGTGGTGTCCTATTTGGTTTAAAACCACGGCTTTCACATTATTCTTTAACAGAACAGCCTACCCCCCCCCTTCCCCCCCCTCGTGACCCGCGGTGACGTCTGAAGACCTAAAACCATAAAGGAAAGACGCAGTCGTCAGTGATATCGCTGGTTAACCAAGTCTCAGTTATTACTGCTACGTCGGGGTTCTGCGCAAGTAATGCAATTTCTAGGGATTCAGATTTATTGATGACACTTTGGGCGTTCATATTCAATACAATGAGCCTGTTGCAATAAGAACCCCTGCCGGGATCAAGTCACTTCGATTGCGACTGCGCGGGGGACGAAATGAGCTTAACTCGTCTACCTGTTAAATCAGCACAAACTTATGTTTCGTCATTAAATTTAAGTTAATCAGCATGAAGTTCTGGATCCAGGACTTCATTCTTATCCTTGCGTGCCGATTTCCATTGCAGTTTTCGTTTGCAGAGAGTTTCTTTGGATTAATCGTTCTGAATGTAAATTTTCGACCCTTTCAGTTTCTTAACGTTACTGAAAACAGCTATCTTCCCATTGAAGTCGTGGAAGTACAAAATTACTGGTCGAGTTTGTCGTTCGCTTCCTCCACTATCATTTTCACTGCTAGCAGTCTCCTTGATACGTTTTCCAAGTCTGTGGATAGGCCAAACGGATGCAACCATCACGCCAAGGTCTTTATCAAAGATGTTGCCGATAACCTTCTCTTTTAGTTCATCTTCAGATTCTGATTTAGCCTTGGGTACACCAAAAACAAGCAAATTTGACCAGCGGCTGTAATCTTCCAGATTCACTACTTTTTGCTGTTGCAAAATAACAGGCTTATGGAGCGACTGCAGGTGTTGTTCGATTGGCGCTATAGGGCGAAAGGAAGTTTGAAAAATTGTCACATGTTTTTTGATCTGCTCTAGACTGCAAAGTGAAGCATCAAGCTTGCATTGCAAGGCTTTTACTTCGCATATATCATTCTTCATTGACTCCTGGGGTTTTATATTCATGTCTAAATATTTCTGGATGTCTGGACCAAGGTGGCTCTCAACATCGCCACACAACAATATTTTGTATCCAGAAAAACACTCGTACGCATTGCAAAGACAAACCACTAGGAGCATGTCATCACCAAGGGGATGAACCTCCGCCGTTGTTCTGTCCGTGACTGCAGCGATCCTCACGTTTGGGGGCTGTACTACATACGTGCGTAAATGAACGTTGTTGTTGCATTCTATATTTATTACCAGGTTACCTATTAATTACAGAGTTTCTAATATGCAAGTGAACTTAAAATTTGTGGTTAGACATTGCGAAAATACGAACGCCACCCAGAGTGGAAAACAGGAAAAGCGCCTTTCTATTTCGCACCACTGAAAAGGGGCGTTTCTTGGCATGACAATTGGATTCTTAAGCGGTTTTTGTGGATTTGCTTTCCTCACTATGTATTAACATGTTTACGAGCTACAAGGAAGCCGAAATCCTCCCCGTTTCTGGGGTAGCCGTGTTGAGTGAAACAGCAGGCAATGCGTTATCGCACCTGACGTTGCTCATGCCGCAATCGAAGGACGTATGACTGAGCGGATAGAATGGCGCCGCGAAATTTGTAGCCGACAAAAAAAAAGAAACAAAACGTACTTCCAGGAAGACAAAACACTGCAGATACGGGCGCTTGTATGGGTCCTATCTTGTCATCGTCCAGGAATGTTTAACGCCACGTTTTCTTTTTTCTTGATAAACTAGCTGGCGGTTGGTGCACCGATTCACCACGCAGGCAACGTTTCCTAGGCACGCTCAAAAAACTTTCGAAACTCTTTAAACAACCTATCATTAGAAATAATGGTAAAATTAATAAAATCCCAGTCGACTTTCCAATGAGTTACCCCCCAAATATTAACATTTTTCGTAACTACAACCTTGGTCTGCGGAATAGCAGGCAAAACCGCCCCGGCAAAAATAAGCTTTGCTTCCTTTTTCCTTACTTATAAAACAGCCTGTTTTATTTTTCACTTGCATATTTGCACACTATTCTTTGCAATTTTGTGGCACCTTGTTTAAATTTGCGGTCACTAAAACATTTCAATCCAAGCCAATGATGAAAGGAAGGCGAACGCGATGTGTAATGGCGGCCCATGACGACACAGACGACCTTGATGTGAGCCGCATAGACGCTAGCGCCAGATTCCTCTCTAGTGTATACTGTAAGAAACTCTATGATGCACGGTATGCAGCAAAATGTATATGAGGCAACATATACAAAGATAATGCAAGAGTTTGAGCTTATCTGCACTATTTTTATTATCTTTTGACTGCCTGCATTTAGTGTGTTTTCGTAGCATGCGTCGTTGTTGTTATTATATTAGTAATATTGTTGTGATTATTATCATTATTATCAGTAATATTGTTTTCGATAATATTATCAGCCTATTTCTGTCCACAGCTGGAAGAAAACATCTTCCATACACTTATGGGTCGAAGGGTTGGTCCGTAGGTTCATATCATGTTGTTAGCTCTATGTTAACTAAGTAGTGACTGCATAAATTATTTTCTTGCGTACATTTATTGTGGGTTCTGCATTTTCTCTTCACGTGAATCAACGGAATTTAGCAGAATGAATTTGTAGCAATAAATATACAAACTGAGCAACTACTGTATATATTTATAATAGAATCATAACTATATATCCTCCCCTTATAATTGAAAATTTACGCTTCAGTTCTGAGCTTGGAATTTCAGCTTAAAGTACAAGTGAGATATATTCACAAGAATGCAGTTTTAGCTATAAGCCGATAGATATTTTGATAATGCGTGCTTAACTTTTGCTAGCAATTTATTAGGGTTTTTAAATAGGGTTTATATAAGCGGTTTACTGCAGGTCCCGAAAAATACCCGAGGAATACATAGTGCGCAAAATTATATATGTATGAGTAATTGCTGAGCAGATCTGGTGTGGGATGGCTGCTTTTGTCTGCAGAAATGTATTTTGTATTAGGAGGAAAGGTAGGTCATTCTCACCGAACATTATGACGCACAAGTAGAAACATGTATCCGCGTCTGTCAATATTAAAGACCGATTTTATTTTAAATTTGCCTTTACGATTGTTGTTGTCACAAGTCGTATTCATAGCCTAAATCATTTTAAGAAAGAAAGATTTCTAATATATCAGATAACGTTTATTCCTAATACAGATGCCAGTTTTCACTAAAAACTATGTTCGCCTGAAAGCAGCAATAAAGCTAGTATTCATTCTAACCCAAATATACAAACGTGCTTCTTGATGTTCCAGATCTCGCGTTTGGCAAGACCTGGCTCATTTACCGCCTCGACAGATCTACAGTAGCTACCGCGCTGTGTCCTGCCCATTTCACCAGCTGAGACTACACGGACGTTGGCGAGACAAGGCACTGGACAGATATGCACTGGCTGGATACCTAGTTATTAGCATGCGGCTATGTGCCGTGCACTTTTGTTTGCGACTAAATGCGTAAAATATTCAAGTTATGTTTTTACTGTATGAATGGTACATTTAGGCAATAAAAATTAAAATAACCGTACTCTTTATTTTTGTCTCGATTTTGTGTGCTAATAAGCCAAAACAACGTCGTACTTAGAATAAGTGGTGCAAAAAGAAGTGTACCCGCAAAACTCAATGCAATCAGAACGAAACAATTGCCCTTTTCATAATGTGGTGGGTTGCGCAACAGGAACAAGGTCGTGCGCTGGCCATCTGAATATCTTCCCCTCGCTCAATTTACCTTGCATGTGCGTCGCAATTGAATTTGGTGCTAAATGCACCCCCCCTCCCCACGCTCGGCTTTTAAGACCTCATCAAATGGCGTCTCCCAGTGCATGTCTGCAACGCGCCGCCATGTTTTTAGTACCGCTGCCACACACCAGGGGTTTGTCCGGCGCTGCGAGCAAATATTGCGTCCCATGCAAGGTATAGGAAGTTTCACTCCCCTGTCATCACTCCGACAAGAAGAATCATGACCAACCTGGATAAGGAAAACGGGTAGCATGCTTATAGCCAATTTCGCCAGCGGTTCGCCGTGTAGAGTGAAGACAAAGCGATGCAGCTCCTTTTTTTATACCCGGTGGCCCTGGTGACGTCACAGCTCCAGCGAAGTGGCCGATATGCGGACTGTCAGACGTTGGTGAATCATGCTAAGATGTCACGTTCGTAGTTGATACCTACCGGTGGATTGTCGAAGTTGCAAAGAACGATTTTGAAACCGGCGAAACGAAGAAGAACCTGGATAAGCAAAACGGGTGACATGCTTAGAGCCAAGTTCACCAGCGGTTGGCGAACTTGGTGCAAATATGCCACAAATATGTATGGCGCAAATATGCCGCAACTATATCTACAATCAAACAAAACGGATTATATACCATAAAACACCCTAACAACGGGGTCGAATTGTCGAAGCTTTTTTTACAAACGACTTACAAGAACAAATATAGTCATGAGTTTAAATGAACCTGTGAAATCCGCCTTTTTCGGCAATTATTGCGGAACAACTACATACAGAATTTGAAAGTGCGTTTCTAAGATAGGTGGACAAAAAATAGGTTATTGGGCCTCCAGTGTTACGCGTCCTCAGTTTGAGGTTCGGCGGCTGGGAATCAAAATGTATCCTAGAGTACCCAAACAGGAGCTCTATAGAACGCCTCGTGCTGTGATGCGGAAGCCGTCGCTCTTCGCTGCGGTAGAAATATTAGTCTGCCCAACAGGCTTTGTATGATCACCCATCATTGCTTTCTATTAGGGGTCTCCTCCGTCCTATTAACGGTGTTAGACCGGTTTCACCTTCAAAGATGCACTGCGCTTCCCTAGGCAAACCAATGTTAAACCTAAATATTGGGGTTACGTACCAATTTAGGCTGAATAGAAAGAAAAAGATGAAAATAAAGAACTCTCGTAATAAACCAGAAGATACTTTGTCGCACGTCTGGTGACATTTTCTTATATCCTAAATGTTTTCAGAGCGTCTGAACAGACAAAACCAGTCCTTAGAATAACGCGTCATAATGTACCTTGTGAAACAGGTTGCTGTTCCTTCATATTATGAGCACCCTTGTAGTTGAAAACCTTCTCAAAATATTGGGATAAGGATTTCTAATGCACTACATCCCCCCTCATTTAATTCCCCTGGTCTTCCGTCGTCCCCTGCAGTTAACCACTTTCCAATACCTTGAGAGGCTTTTCAACTTTGTCTGGTTATTATTAAGACTTCGCGACCTAATTTTGCATTCTTGGTTGTTTCCCTTAGTGCAAAATTGCCACTGTCGAGCATGAATTAAAATGATTATTCTACTTTCATCACCTCATCGTATATTTTCTCTCGTGCTACCCAGCTCGTCTTTGAGTGCGTGCATTCTGTCTTGGCCTACACACAAAACACAAGTTAGCCTGAATGGGAGTTTCTTGGCTGGAATACGTCTTTTAAACTCCTCACGACAGGCGGCCTGCTCCCACGTGTGGTAGTATGATGGTGGAAAAACTGCCAGTTTACACCGGGGGCCACAAGCCGTCGTAAATAAGCGCATTTACCACGGTTGTACCTCTTCACAAAACGCAGTATCTGGCTGTGATTACTGCGTTTGTCCTAATGGGAGTATTAAAAACTCCCACGCCACCTCCATTTCCTTCTCCTCCTCCTTCACCCCTTCCTCCTCTACGCGTCCTTACAAAATGGCTGCCAGTTGGTGTCGTGTGTCGTGTGAGCTCCAGCGTCCCCGAAAATTTATTGCCAATGTGAACTTGCGGCCGCACGAACGGATGTGAAGTGCTTCCCAACAACCGAAGCTCGTTGCGAACATTGTGGAACCAGCCTGGACTGACGTGCGACGGACTGCAACGTCGCCTCCGTGTCACCGACCTTCGAGCCGACGGAATACGCCAGCGAGCCGACGCGAGGCCTAAATGCAGTGATCGCTGAGAGTGGCTCGTTAAAAACAACGCGGTTGTGCCTCTGCGAGGTGGTTGAAGGTAAGATTTTCACGTTTTTTATTGTACGCAACATTTTGGGAGACTTGTGCCCTTCTAGCGTCAAATAAACTCAACGTGTTTAAGGCGCCACTGCACGGGCGATTCTCCGCCACTGGAGGTGAGCGTTGTGCGTGAAAGACGGCACCATGCCCGGAACGTCATTGGGGAGGCCGAACGGTGTGAAAGCACTGCGTATTTGCGCGGGTCTCGAGCAGAACACTCACTGGTTCACACTCGCAAGCATAATGAAAACTGTCCGAACTCTGGACAGCTGTTAGGTGTTTTTGTTAGGCTGTGTGTGTGGCTTACTGGCAAGCGACGGTGAAGTTGGCCGGTCAAACGTCGCAGGACGGCCGCTTTTCTTGAGAAGTAGGTGTGGTGCCAGCCGCGCCTGCTACGAGGAGGGTGACTGCCGCGTGCCGCCGGCGATTCATTGCTTTCACTGGAAAGGGAGAAGGTCGGGGCCCCGTGGGAGCTCTCCGTACGCTAGGCGCGTGTAACTATAACCAGCAAATGCCATTCGAGGGAGCATTCTGTAGAGTCGACAGACTACTGCTTATTTTATTTATTTCTTTTTTGAAGGGGGGCACACGCAGGCGTCACACCGACCGAAATTTTTCCTTAACTTTCGGTGAGGGGAGAGAGGGGCAGTGCGGGGGGTAAAACCTGAAGCTCGTTCCCAGAACACTACACGGAAGGAAAAGAGGGAAAGGAAGCATTTTGGGATGTTGGTCGCCACAAGGGTCGCGCACCTTTTTGAACAGCAGAACACTTCGTTTTGACGAACTAGTGAGCGCAGGTGTCTCGGACAGAAGTGCAATTTTGCGTAGCTTTAAACAAACATTCAGACATTACGGAAAGTTGGACACAAGAGTGACAAGTTCAGCGTCTTTACAGTGCCGTTTCTTTTTTTTTTCAGGTCAGATGCCCAATATCCGTATGTATTTGTTACCGCAGATTTAAAGCGTTTTGCTATCCCTTTAATGAATGTGCTGCTGTGGCTTCCAGAAGAACGTGCCAGGAACGTCAGCGTTTGGGAGGCAGGTGCAAGCAAACAGCGCACCGACGACATGCTGACCTCATTGTTTGCAAATGGCTTAAATTTTTTTCGTTGAGGAGTGTTGTAGTAGATAAAGTTCTTACCAAGATACCTTGTGTTCTCGATGTAGGTGTTTTGTTGATTCAGTGTTTTTATTGTCTTATTAACGTGTTCACACGTATATCGTATTCATGTAATTTTTATGCAATAAATTGACTGTGCAGAAAACAAACTTTTCACGTTTCGCCATTCAACGTTTGAAGCAAAAAAAGACTAGAAATTACGTGATCCCCAAAGAAAAATAAAAATGCTGCCTGTGCCCTTATTAAGAACTCCCAAATGCAGTACTAAATTCCACTGCAGCGCACATATATAAAGCGCAAAAAACACACACAAAAAAAACCTCGAATGCAGGTCAACACTGCTCCCAACGCGCCCCCTGAAAACTCCCAGTTGGAGGAAACAATACACTCCCAATGGTACCCCTGAAAACTCCCATTGTAGTGGCAGTAAAATGAAACTCCCATATGCTACTGAAAAAACTGCCGAAATAATGGGAGTAAGGCGAAACTCCCATTGGAAGGAGTTTTGAAAACTCCGCATTGGTACTGAGTTATGACACAAGCCATTTACTCCCATTCCGGCTTATTTGTGTTCTGTGTGTATAGTTAGCTCCTTTGTTTCTTTTAGGGTTGCTTCGATTACTTGTCTTTCTGCAATTACTGCCATTTTGTACTTGCGAATGTCGTTCGTTCTGTTTCAGTTATTAATTTTGACATCTCGAGTAATTCAAAATGCTTCGCCATACTCTGCAATTACATGGTTTTGTTGCAGATACATTTCTTCGTTCTCTCAGGAAATTCCCGTTTTTTTTGCGTTGTACATGTTACTTGTACCATATTTGTTACTGATTTCGCGATTCCGTTGCAAGGTTGTCATTACGTATGCCCCCAGTACCGGCACCATTTTCTTCCTCCCCCATTAAAAACGCAAAATGGCGTTGAAGAGGTATTTCAAAACTCTGAGTCCACGTTTTGACTGACACCGTGCCGAGTTTCTAAGTTTTAATTACCCTTGTACTTACGCAGTTGAGATTAAGACTTACTATGCCTTTACCATCCTGTAATAGCTTCTCCGAATAATCCTCAGTAGGTTCACGCAGGGCCCAATACATAGGTAGGCATTAGAACGAAAGACATTTTGGTGATTTTTGTGACTGCGGGGGCCTTACCATGTACATTTTTAATTATTTTGTTCTCAAAGGAGTGTGTTCATTATTTTCAGATTTCTTATCTCTGCGAATCCGACCAGTGTTTTTCGCGTCTGCTATTGATTCGTCTGCTATTGAACTGGTTCCCAGTGTTCTTTGTTTTACTTGCTTCTCAACTACTTCTGTAGTAAATTGTACAATCGAAATCGTGAACTGCGTTGTTGACTTATTTATTGCTCCTTAGACATCGTTGAAGAAATTGTCTCCGACCTCTTTATCAGATGTTGGCACCTAGGCTTGTAATTTAGCCTGTACAGCTTGGTTGGTTGCGTTACTACTACAGCAGCTCTTTGGTTGAAGTTAAAGAGCTCTTAACTATCCCTGGTATGCCCCTGGGGATTAGGAATCCAACCTAGTGTTCGATCTTTTGGGGATGCC
>CM023452.1:128694520-128787128 GCA_013339765.2 Haemaphysalis longicornis | reverse complement strand
CAGGAGCTGCAGCGGCGAAATTGCACAGAACCTCCACTTGTGGCCTGCGGTGACGCAATTAAAACACCCAGAATACCAGTACCTGAAAAACATCATTAACTCGTTCATCAACGAGCTGTTTTCTGCGGTTCGCACGACCGTGCAAGATTTTTTCGCGGATGTTGCAATTTCCCTCTACAGAGGGCTGCGTTTTTTTTCCCCAGCGAACTTTTTCCACCTGACTGGAACGTTCCAGAGGCCCCCGAACCCTACTGACGAACAAGCTCGTTTCAGCGAGTGGCTCCAGGGCGTGCTCCTCTCTTTTTCTGTTCACGACCTGCAGTTTCTGGAAAAACAATCCGTGGCCCTCTACCCTCCAGGGCGGTTTTCTTGGGTTCTACGACCCTCACCAGCGCAAGGAATAACCTCTGGAGATTGAATCTTTTTAAACGATGCTATCTTCGGCGTAGATCAGTCTGGGAACACGTTCTCGACAAAGTTGACATAAAAAATAGAGTAAACCTATCAGAATTTTTGGGAAGCCTCAAGAGCTTCAACAAAATAATTTCCGCGTCTGCGTTTTTGGCCGTCCTCTCTGTCATAAAAATCCACGAAATTTCTGCTTCTAGCAAGTTTTACATACCACAGGGAAGGCTAAAACTACTCTAAAAAACAATGTTTTTTACGTAACAGATTTCACCCAAGCACTCGGTAAAAAAGCCCTCCAAGGGCAGCGAGGCCAAAGAAAATTTTCAACGCTATAGCGAATTCCTTAGCTTTAATGAACACTTTTATTGCGCGTTTATGAGCCGTGACCTTACCACCGAACAGAATATTAGGCGTGTTTTTGCTTTTGCTAACGGTGTTGGTGTTTTGTTATGTCTTTTGCCGCATCACGCTGATCTCTGACGTTAAACTCTACATTATTTTCGTGTTTTACTCTTGTTTTTACTTTTGCTAATGTTCTTTTTTGGTGTGTTTTTTGCAGCTTTACGGTGAATTAGAGGTTAAACATCAATGTTAAGGTTGGTATTGTATTCAACTTGTTAAGCCCTACAACTCTACCACATAGGTAGAAATTGAAGCCATGGCCATACTTTTATGGAAGATCTAAACAACGGTTCAATATAAAAAATAAATAAATGCTTCGTAATTTAGGTAGTTAGGTCTGTTTAACGGAATGCTTACAATTGGCACCCTCAATCTAATACCAAAATATTTCATATATACATCGGAAAGGGAACCGTGACTATCCCTCGCTTTCTGTTTTGGTCTACGTCTTCTCTATGCGGCAAATAATCTCTGCAATAGGCGCAGCAGATTTCTTCACTACAGCGAGGTTATGGAAGCTTGGTATGTCTATTTACAAGGTAGCACTGAGTGTTTTCTGCTTGTCTTTAATTCTTGCACTGATACACGCCTTTTCCAAATAATCTCTTATAAAGCAAATCCACAATCAACAGTATGAGCGAGCGCAATTGTGAACACCACTTGCTACAGCATCGTTTACGCGAACCCGTTGGCGATTTGTTGATGCTGCAAAATTGGTGTCCGTCTAATTGGTGTCATTACCTTTATGAGAACGGATTTAATATTTTAATCTTTTCTTATAGTCAGCAAAGACTTTGAAGCCTATTGCGTTCATTATACCGGTTATTAATGACCGGAAGTCTTACAGTGGTACCCTGCATAGCGACCATCATGGGCCGTGGTTTTGCTCTTACAATTACCGACGTCAGACCTGCAGCATGAATGAGAATGGGAACAAAAGCCAGCCTATGTTTGCGTCTACACGAGATTACCATTCCTTTGGGCATAGTAGCTCGCTGACGGGCTGTATACTGGGAACCTCTTTATTTTTTTCGCGTTTCCGCTGCTCAATGTGAATGTCGTTGCGTCCGGAGTGGAATTATTGCGTTCGCTGACCGCTCAGGTAGCTTAGCTTACGAACCTTATGTTGAGGGCACTGTTGGAATACTTTGAACTGGTAGAGACTGCGGCTGCCACCAGATGCATCTTCCTAAAGTCTTTTAAGAGTTCAAGTAAAACTGCACCAATTTCTGCGCAAACGTTAACTGCAATTCAACCGCTTTTACACTACACATAACAAAAATATGCCGCTTAGTGATTATCTTTCTTTAGCGCCACACTCCTGGCAGTTTCTTGCGCTCAGCTTTTCTTCGCCCAGAGACCATGTATGACCCTAAAAACTATGTCCACCAAAGAACTGGAACTTTTTTTCTTAGATGGGGCAAACAGTTTCTGTAGCACCGTCTGAAATTTTAGCCGGACCATTAGGAACAGATACACTATAATTATACACGCTTCCTTGTTTTTTACTGCAATAAATTTAACAGCGAAGCTGTTTCGCGAATCATTATTCCTCGTGCTCGCAATGGAAAATACCAATAAACTGCCGAGCGCCCGCAAGTCAGCGATGGTCTCGCTGTTACCCCTCGGAGGTAACAAAACCAAGATAAGGCCGAGCGCCCGTGTGTGCGTGCCTCGCGACGACCGTCGAGCGTTCCCGGCGCACTTTTGTCAAATTAAGCATACCCACTTAGGGCGATTGGCCAAGATTGTGGCAACCGCCCGAAAGTAAAAAAAAAACTGAGAAAATGCCAAATGCTGGTGTCTGCGGGCATGGCGGCGAGCGGCCAGCTTTTCCAGTGCAATTTTTAAACCAAGAATTCCTTCGTGGAAAGATTGGCCAAAGCGAAACTCCAGAGTTCGCTGTAATCGTGGTAACACTTCCTCGGGACGTAAAGGAAGCCAGCGTTAAAGACACATCAGAGTGAAAGCCCCTTCAAGGTGATGTCCAATAATTGTCACTTCCAAAACCAAATGAAACAACCTCACACGTATGACAATAATGATGGAGAAAAGGTGTTTGCGGCAGCGAAGAAGAAGCAGATTTCCTGTAATCGGTGACTTAAACCGTAGTGATGAGGTCGCCTACAGCATTGCTACCCTCAAGACTTATGCGTTAATGTCAGCTTCCTTTATTTTTCTCTTCTCTTCTCTCTCTTTTTTTTTGTCAAAATATCCCACGAATGACGCGCTGCCTGGTCCGCAAGTACACACCATCCCGGATTGCTTCGAAGCTAAACTAGATAGATGCAACCATGCTAGGAAGCTCTTGGGGACACAAACAGCACTCCCTCAACAGAGAAAGACCTGGCCACCCTGGAGTAATATCTGGCCCAAACCCCTCATTATTGACCAACCCGACTTTCGGCCCTCAATCCACAGAAGCTGTAGAACACCCGAAAACGTTGGTGGTAAAGGGGGTGAAACTTTATATCCAAAAAAGGTCTTGAAGGACCTCTGGCGGGTGTCAAAGTGTAGAGGGCTTCCCCCACGTCGGCAAAGGGAGCCCGAGACTGTCCCCCGCTACGCGGTCCTTTTTGACAACCAAGACTACATCTTTACGTTCGCTGCTCCGCAGGGCAGTGTCCCACTTGATGCTTATCCTTCATAGGAGGCTTGCGTTGCCCAACCACATACCATGTGACCCACGTTCACACGTACATCACACTTTGAACATGTTGCAGTTCCGTATAGTCTGGTTCGCTGGGGCTCACCCTCCAAGGATTGGCGTTTGGGTCCGTTTGTAGCATGCGGAGAGGGACTGACTTCGCCCTGTTGAGTACTTTGTTTGAGAGCGCAATTTCACGTCGATTTAAGTATAAGTGCTTGGTGAGGTAGTTGTAGTCTGAAGCTTATCCTTAAAAGCGCTGTGTGGCGAATGGGGTGGTTGGGAGGAAGCTCGGCTGACCAGTTCTTGCGCCGCCTCGTGTGCGGATTCATTGAAGTTTTGCCGTCCTTCCCCCGAGGTTGCTCATGTGGACTGGAAACATGACTATGGAAACAATAGAAATGTATCTATCTTCCAATAACTTGGAGACTGGCACCAACCACTCCCCGTCGAAGGCTGGAGTTGCAGCAGTAGAGTCGCTATAAAGTTGAGGATCAAGCAGGGCAACTGCAATGGTAATTTCCTTAGCAACCTCCAGATTTTTGGTAAACAAAGTAAGTGCGTCGCACAAGCGTTTGTAAGCATCAATGAAGGTTATCCAAAAGGCCTGTCTTCCATTTATTTGATCAGCATCCATAAAAGCCGACTCCGTAGGGCTCTAGAGAGCCGCAGCTAGGAGTGCCTTGGTCCTAGACAGTCTTCTCCCTTCCAGTCATACACCAGGGGATGCTAAGAATCTCGGGGCTTTGGAAACTCACCCTGGTAATGTTCAATGCGCGACCCCTCTCTAGTGAGGGTAGCTTAGGTGAACTTTTAGAGGAGATCTCGGTCGTTAAATAGGTCATAATTGGGCTAAGTCAGGTAAAAAGCGAAGGCTTCATAGAATTGACTAGCTGGCATATTCTGTGCTATCGTAGACGTCATGGGATTTTTGATCCACAGAAAGGGGCAGTAAACGTGGAAGAATTTTTAAATATGAACAGAAGAGTCGAAGGCGGGATAAAGCTAAACAAGTGGTACACATTAAGCAGAATGCAGGCCTACGCACCAACAGCTAGCTACGAAGATGAGCCGTAGATAGTCCCTACGAAGACGTCGAGTCAGCGGTTAATATGGGAATAGCACAGTACACAAAAGTAATGGGAAACATTAACGGGAACGTAGCGGCAAAGCGTGCAGGAGAAAAAACAATAGAAAAATTAGAATAGGCCGTGACAATTGTCGAGGAGATACACAGAGAAATAACACAGAACTAAATACCATGTTCTTCCGCAAACTCAAGAGTAGGAAATGGACACGGAAAAGTCGTGACGGGATAAAAACAAAACAAAATTGACTTCATTTTGAAAGGCAACCCCCGTATTGTGCAAGACGTGAAGGTAGTAAGCAAGGTTTTGTGCATTGATTATAGGGTGGTTACTCGGAAAGTGAGGCTAAAAAAGGAGAGAAGGAAACTCGTAAAAGTAAGAAACCCAAGATCAAGTCAGTAAGATAGGACGCAGACGTTTAAAGGAACCCTTCAGAACATATTCGCGCTTATAGACGGTAAGAACAAGGACAGTGTTGACATTCCAACTGACAGCCTAACAACAGAAATCACAGATTCAGCAGCGGCGGTTGGAGGACCAGCATGTATTAGAAACACTGGGCAATTAACACAGAAAACAAATCAGCCTATTCCGAAGCGTCAGCTTAAGAAATTGGCGAGTACGGTGAATCAAATGTAACTAGCAGAGCTGTCAAAATTACCAAACACAAGTAAAGACAAGGCATTAGTGCGCACAATATGGTGGTCATCGAAGAAATGTTGGAAAAGGAGAAAGCTTGAAGGCAGCAAAGACGAAGCTGGGGATTGGCAGAGACAGAATGTACGCACTTGTACATTGTACCCCTGTACAATGTACTCGGGGAACAGGGTGACATTACGCACAATATAGACGAGATAATAAAAATTGAGGAACGATTCTACATCAGGATATACGCCTAGTGATGTCGGACCAGGAGAACCTACCGAGCCTACAAGCTTAGATTGCGATCTTCCACCACTAAGTAAATATGAAGTAGAAATGGCACTTAAGAGCACGAAAAGAGGGAAAGCTGCCATCGACGACGGCATAACGAAAGACTTATAAAGACCCTTCACGTCGATTGAGACGGCATTGACGCCTCCCGGGCACACTCTGTCAATGAAGTCTGACATTCCTTGCGGTCTCCACACCAAGAACGGGTCATCAACCTTGAAGGTTTGTTGAAAAAATTGCCCCCACCTCCCCGAAGGGAATCGTGAGGAAGTGCGAATGCATTTCTTGCGCCGAGAGTACACGGCGTAGTAATTCTGACATCGCCTTGAGAGGCGCCCAGCCAGCGAACGGTCTAAACTGGAGCAGAGCGAGCAGGAGACTGTAGCGAGAGAGCGCGCGCGAGCCGACCAACGGAGGTCTGGCGGTTTTTCGCTGCATATATGATGATGATAGTTGGGTTTTATTGGCGCAAGGCCGACTATGGGCAAAGAGCGCCAAAAAGAAGTTACTGGATTGTGATGAGACCGTAAATACTACAACATGTGACTAAAAGACAATAAAGTGGTGCAAAACAAGACAATGGAGATGGCTGGTGTATAGGGCCAGGATGATTACACGTGATATGACAAGAGCTGCAGAAAGTTCACCTCAGCTAGAAACTTAAAAACACGCTGACTAGAAAAACATGGGTTCGTCGGCTAAAAAATATGATGGGTGCAAAGGAATGTGTCGTCTGTATAATTCAGGGAAGTGTTTGTGTCGTGTTGTGTCAAGTGCCTTGCATGTGATTAGTATGTGGACTACGGATAGGCCCTTCCACACCTGCTACACGTGGGTCCCGAAGTTCCAGTGAGCAGGTGGGAGTGCGTCGCATGTGTGTGGCCTATCCGCAGCCTAAGCCAGGGCAACTTCAGTGTATCTGTTGTGTGAGTCAGTTATGTAGCGTCCCAGTTGTGGTTTTATTACGTGTAGTTTGTTGTCTGTTTGTTGACTCCAGTGTAGTTGCCATGTGTTACGAAGCTGTCGTCTGATGTGTGTCTTTAGGTCGGTGTAAGGTACTGTTGTTATGTCAACTGTGGTCATGAGAGCAGCCGCACTAGCCATTTGATCAGCGGTCTCATTGCCAGGGATCCCACAGTGACCTGGTACCCAGCATATGGTTATTTCTAAATCTGAAGCATATGCAGTCATTATGACCTTTAAAAGAACATTGATTACATAGTTTTTTGACGATCTTCCTGATGACAGTGCCTGCACAACGCTTAGAGAATCTGTGTAGACGATGGACTTTTGAATCTTATGTTCGAGGATGTGATTTGACACGAGTAAAATGCCATACGCTTCTGCCGTGTAAATACTGCTGTGAAAATTCATTGTTTTGATAACTCTAAAATTTGGTCCGTGCGCTGCACAAGAGACAGTGGAATTAGTTTTGGACGCATCGCTATAGAATTCTGCGCACCTGTACTTGTCCTGAAGGAACAGGAAGTGCTGCAGAATTGCATTCCTGGGTACCCTATTTTTTTCAACACGAATGAATGACAGGTCGCATGTTACAGGACGAAGATGCCATGGTGCGATGAAATTATGAATGGGTGTCTTGTGCGTGTCTGAAAGGGGGACATGGAGTGCAGAAGCCTCCTCCCTAACTCTGAGAGAGAACGGTAAGGGAATAGATGGCCTGTTTAAAAAGAGTTGTAAATTTGATGTATTGTTAATGATGGGATTAAAAGGATGGTTGGTCAGAGACACGATCTTGGATGCATACAACAGGTCAACATACTCCCGCTGATGGCCTAGGCACCATTTGTCGCACTCGACATAAAGACTTTCAACAGGGCTAGTGCGGAATGCGCCACATGAGAGGCGAAGGCCAAGATGCAGCACTGGATCGAGCATTTTCAGTGCTGTTTTTGTAGCCGACCCATATACGACACTGCCGTAGTCGAGCCGAGACCCCACCAACGCTGTGTACAGGCGCAGCAGGAGTTGTTTGTCGGCCCCATAAGATGATGTGAGAGGACCTTAAGAATATTCATTGTTTTTAAGCATTTGCATTTGAGCTGTCTGATATGTGGGATGAATGTAAGTTTTTCGTCGAATAAAATACCTAAAAACTTGTGTTCCTTGTTCACAGGAATTGGCACATTCGCAAGAGTGATGTCTGGGTCCGGGTGGACGCCACGCCTCCTGGAGAAACAGAACACAAGAGCTCTTCGCGGGATTAAGATTAAAGCCATTCTTGTCAGCCCAGCCGGCAAGTTCTTGACGCCGAGCTGGACTTGACGTTCGCAGATGGACAGGTTACACGATTTAAAGGATATCTGCACGTCATCTACATACATAGAATAAGAGATTGTAGGTGGCAGTGCCTTTCCAAGAGAGTTCATTTTTACTATAAAGAGGGTGCAGCTCAACACTCCACCTTGCGGCACGCCATTTTCTTGCACGTGAACATTTGACAGTGCACAACCAACTCTGACGCGAAAGGTTCTCTCCGACATATAACTACAAAGGATGTTCAACATGTTGCCCGCAACACCGATTGACTTTAGGTCACTGAGGATACCGTACCGCCAAGCGGTGTCATAGGCTTTCTCTATGTCGAAAAACACCGTAAGACAAAATTGTTTATGCACAAAGGCATCCTTATATATGTTTCAAGAGCTACGAGTTGATCGTTCGTTGATCGCCCCGCCCTGAAGCCTGCCTGGCAGCTCTCGAGAAGACCGTTGTACTCAAGGAAGTACACGAGCCTGCGATTTATCATCTTCTCGAGAAGCTTGCACAGGCAGCTGGTCAGGGCAATGGGTCGATAGCTAGCAGGAGAGGAAGGGTCCTTCCCTTCTTTTAGGAAAGCCACTACTATGGCCTCCCTCCAAGAGCGAGGAATGTGCCCCGAAAGCCAAATCTTGTTATATAGGTGCAGGAGTGTTAGAAGAGTTTCTGAGTGTAGGTGCTGTATCATTGTATATGTGATGTTGTCTGGGCCTGGAGCTGAGGGTTTACAAGTGCTCAGAGCGGTCCTCAGCTCATGAAGTGAAAACTCCGAGTTATAAGAGGAGGTTGACTTATCATTATCACGTAAAGACTTCTTTTCGGCCAATTGTTTGTGTTTCATGAAAGTGCTAGTGTAGTGTGCTGAACTGGACACGTGTTGGAAGTGTTGTGCGAGTGTGTTAGCCTGGTCTTCCAGTTTGTCCCCTGTTGTACTGACCAGGGGCACGCTGTGTGTCTGTTGTCCTTTTAGTTTGCGTATTCGTGTCCAGACTTTGCGAGAGTCAGTGTAAGAGTTTATGGATGTTACGAATGAGCGCCAACTCTCTCGTTTTGCCTCACGGCGCACACGTTTTCCCATCGCCTTAGCCCTCTTGAACAATAAAAGGTTTCCCGACGCGGGGTACCGGCGCAGGATACCCCACGCCTTGTTCTGGGCCTCTCGCGCCCGCCTACAGTCCTCATTCCACCACGGCCTCCGCTGGTTGCGCGGGGCACCAGAGGCGTGGGGAATGGACTTTTCGGCGGCGTCGAGGATGTGCGCCGTGAGGAGGTTGGGTAGCTTCTTCGACGTTGTAGGTGTCCTATGGATGTGTGGTGTAGTTTGGATGTCTCTGTAAATGTATTCCAGTTAGCTCGTGCTTCATTGAACCTATTATGGGAAGATGGACTGCATGGGCCTTTACCTATGTATGTGAGTGAGGTGGGGAAGTGGTCACTACCGTATGGGTCAGTGCCCACACCCCACTCGAGAAGAGGAAAGAGAACTGCGGAGCCAATCGCCAAGTCAAGACATGAGTATGTGTTGTGTCCTATGCTTATGATATGTAGGCTGTTTATTGTTGAAAAGGCATGCTCCTGAAGATGTAAGGAAATTTCTCTACTAAGGCGACCTCGGGCATCCGTGCGAGCAGAGCCCCAAAGAGTGTTGTGAGCATTAAGGTCGCC
The DNA here is from genome assembly GCA_013339765.2 of Haemaphysalis longicornis. Classification (NCBI taxonomy): domain Eukaryota; kingdom Metazoa; phylum Arthropoda; class Arachnida; order Ixodida; family Ixodidae; genus Haemaphysalis; species Haemaphysalis longicornis. The sequence continues at coordinate 128,777,705 of CM023452.1, read as the reverse complement.
TGTCAGGATGTAATGGTTCGGGCAGCTGGTCAACCAGCGCCTCGAAGTCAGAACTTAAAGTGAGACATCAGGAGGAATGTATATGGAGCATACCGTTATCAACCTATTAAATATTATTGTTCGAATTGCAACAGCCTCAAGGATAGTGTTCAAGGTGACAGGGTGGCATGCTAAGGATTTGCGGGCGATTATGGCCACACCGCCAGAAGAGTGTGTGCAGCCAACCCTGTCCTTTCTGTATACCAGGTAACTATTCAAGAAATGTGTGTTCTTGGAATTCAGGTGTGTTTCTTGAACACACATTACACTTGGCTGATTGGCATGCAGAATCTCATACACGTCGTCAAGATTATTCAGAAGGCCTCTGCAGTTCCATTGAACAATATTTTCTCTTCCCATTATTATGTGTTCAGAGCTACTGGAGTGTGATTATTTATGTAGGGTCTTTCGGGCTTGCACTCTTGGAAGGGGTTTTCTGGCCTTCTCTACTGACCTGGACGTCGCAGCCCGTTCCTTCCGCTGCGATGGAAGCCGGAAGGGCTCGACGTCCATGTCGTCATCTGAAGGCAAGCGGGTGCCCAGCGGACTGGGCCCCCTTGACATTGTACCCTTTCGGGTGTTCTTTGCCTGCGCTGCCAGTGCCGAAGGCGTGGGGAGCACCACAGATGGCACCGGCAGTGAGGCGGAGGAGGGGGTCGCTGCGACTGCCTCCGTCTCCATCTCCGTGCCCTTGCATGTGCTTTGGGCCGGTGGAGAGGAAGCAGTGGATGCAGCGGCATCCCCAACAGACGTTGTTGCCACCACAGCCGCTGCTGGGTGAGCTAGCGGTGCAGAGGCTGGTTGGGCTGCCTGGGGCAACCCTGGGGGGGGGCGGGGGGCGGGACCAAGTCCGACTCGCGGTACTGGGTCCCCGCCGAAACCAGACGCCGCTCCGCCCCCCGGCGAGCTGCGTCGGCGTACCTCCCCCAGAGGGAAAGAGGCGAACCTCTTCCGCGCCTCCGGGAAGGTGATGTTTTCGTGACTTTGACGTTGATGATTTTCTTTTCAGTTTTGAATGTCTCGCAGGCTCGCGAATACGCGCCGTGAGGTCCTTTGCAATTCACACAAAGCAATTGGTTAGAGGGACAATTATCAGAGTGATGACCTTGTTGCGCGCACTTGGCGCAGGTTAGTTGGCCCCGACACGAGTTGGTACCATGCCCGAACCGCTGGCACTTGTAACAGCGCCGCGGATTCGGGATGTACGCTCGGACAGAGCACCGGATGAATCCTGCATTGATATGGTCTGGAAGAGTTGCACGGTCGAAAGTGAGAATTATGTGCCTGGTAGGTATTTCCTTGTTATCTCGTCTTATGGATATCCGCCTGACTGCGGTCACACCCTGATTTCTCAGGCCTTCTAGAAGATCGGCTTCCGTCTCGTTTGCCAGATCTGACTCTGAGATCACGCCCTGCGAGCTGTTGAGGCTGCGGTGGGGCGTGACCTTGATGCCAAGATCGGCAATACGGGTCTGGCTCAGGAGGCTTGTGGACTGTTGCTGGGTGGTGACTTCTACCAGCAACTCTCCAGTTCTTTGCTTTTTGGCTTTGTAGTGTTTACCGATTATTCCTTCTATGAATTTTGTAGTCAGAAAAACGGACATTGAGGCAACTGGCTTGTCTTTTTCAAGGGATTCGATAATCAAGAATCGGGGATAGTTATCAGGTTTCGGGAGAGTGAGAGTTGGAAGGGGTGGGTACGTAGCATCGGTGCGGCCCCTTTTCAGGGACCGATCGGGTTTGCGGGGGGGTTTTGATTTATCCATGTGGCATTGGAAAAAAGTAGGGGACGGGGGTACTTTCGTCTCAAACCTTACCCTAATAGCTTGAGAGGTCCCGGAGCTCCCTGCCTGGTGAACAGACAGAGAGCCCATCCGCCGGAGCTTGACCTGGGCTCCGACGGCCACCGTTCGTGGTTTCTAACCCTCCACCTATAAACACATCGCCACGGTTGGATCCAGCTTATGTTTGGGGGCTCGGGGTCCGCGGTATCGCCAGTACCGTCACCATGAATACTCAAGGTGCCCCGTGCGGGGTCGCTGCATATATAGGGGGGGTACGCCGCGCCGAGCCAGGTGGCTGAGAGAGGAGGCGAGCGCAAGGGGAGAGGGACAGCGGCGCACGGCAGCTGCAGCCGAGCGAGAGGAGAGGAGGTGCGGGTGCGTGACGTCACGGCGCGGGGAGGAAGAGTGACACACAGAGGCGCACGGCAGCTGCCGGGGAGAGGAGGTGGAGTATGTGACGTCACGGCGCGGGGAAGGGAGAGGGACGCGCGCGGCCCACGCCGTCGCGCCGCGAGGAGCGGTGAGGGGCGTGTCGTCACGTGGTGAGTGACGTCACTGCGCCGTTGCTACCGACGCTCCTCTCCGCTCCACGCCGTTGCTAGGGGATAGGAGGACTGCGGACGGAAGGCGCCGCCGGTGGTGGAAGGTTTTGGGGTCGCTTATAAAGTGCATTGCACTTAAAATATAGTTGGGACATTGAAATACAATAATTTATGTATACAGAAGGAGGCCCCAGAGTGAAATATTGCCGATAGCCCCTTCTATAGCAACGGTATATGGTACAATAATTCACAGAGGTGTATCAGCGTTCGACTGCGGTAGTGTAAAAGGAATTATAAAAAAAGGCGAAAACATGCCACTGAAAGTAAAAGCACGCACCCTGGTAGGTTATAGGAGTTGTTCAGGTGGTGTACAACACAGTACTGCGTTAAGTTCCGTCATCCGAACAGCTCTCAAAAAGCTTTTTAATCTACACTGAAAAGAACCTATTGAAGGAGACAACATAATTTCAACCGGTGTTCTGTGTGCGTATGGACTGCCGTAAGCCGCTTGTTATCCAGGAATTTCTTGGTGCGTTAGAACACCTGTACGTCCCTGATCTTGATGCACATAATTTAATTGGTGCTTTTAAGGGGCGAAGCCCCTTAGGCGCTAGGGCGGTTAGCGTCTCCCGTCACCGTAATCGTCGTCGTAATCGTCGTCTCATGTAATCACGGTACTAGAACACCGGGAAATTCATTTTCGCCGCGCGCAAAACGTATCACGGGATAAAAATCACTAGGACACTATAATGTACGCGTCGCATTCGAACGTTATGTATCGCGTACAAAATCACCGGGATTTTAGGTATCGTGCCAGATAGGTTCGTGCTTTAAAAAACAAGAGCATTTTACAGCAAAGATGTATACCTATACCCCCCAACGGTTCAATCTCCTCTGGCGAAAATGGCAAGGCTCCAAGAATACACTTATACACTGAGTGTTTTCCCCCTCCCAAGGTTTTACGTTACTGGAGATGGCCAGGGATTTGCGTTTATCAGAAAAAATGTCGTAAGGCGTTTCAACAATTTTGTAGCGGTAGCTACACTGGCCGACGTTGAGCAGTTTGAATGGCTCCTGGAGTGCCATGCTGCGCACGCGCGAGAGCAGTGACGGTACACGGTGCACAGAACGTTGCTCGCTGCGCGGCGTCTCTTGCACACCGCACGCGCCCAGCGTCTTCGCCGACGTCCGTTCCGCCCGTGGTGGCCCGGTCAAGGAGGTTGTATAAAACTTCTGGAGTGGAGGTCGCCCATTGCTGGCAACGCGGGGAGGTGAAGCCGGCCGAACCGGTCCGCGACCATATTTCTGTGGGCAGAAAAGGCGTTAAGCCGGCAGGGACGTTGAAGTGCGGTCGTGTTTTTTCGGCTTTACAAGGGTGAAAAGGATGGATAAGCTCGTTTATCGATTACGATATTTAAGGGAAGCCTGAAATTTGTCTTAAGGGAAGGTATTGACGTAAGACATGGTTCAAGCAACGAGTTCGCGTGTGTATAACTTACGGGGGTGAACAGAGCTGTCGTCGCGGGAAAAACCGTAGCGCTTGGTTAAACCACCTGTGCTTTTATTTCAATAACGTTATTCTGTATATCTTAAAAACTATAGGCCGTCCCCTTAAGATTAAAATTACCTCATGTTGCACGCCATGGCAAGAGATGCCACGTTATAAGGTTACTATTGGCTGTGATTTCACGCTGGAAGTGCGGGACACGCGACAGCGCGATTATTTGACGCTTATTTTTTGTAGCGGCATTGCTGGGACTAATAAAATGCCTACTGAATAATGATTAATGAATAATAACGCAGATATCACACCCAACACAAGCGAGAGCTGTAGACATAGTTTAGCGGTTCGAATGGTTTGTAGGCAGTACTACAACGGAATCATACGCATCAGGATATTGCAATCCTTATATGTACCGCACGTGCGCGTTTTGTGGTTTAAACAACATGCCCAATTCTTCCCTTGCCAAATACCACATCAAGCGCAAGCATATGATTAATCGATTCAATAACTAACTAAATATTTGATTACATCGATGATGATGATTGATTGATTGATGATTAATTGATTGATTGATTGCTGATGATTGATTGATTGATGAGGATTGATTGATTGATTGATTGAGTGATTGATTGATTGATTGATGTTGATGATTGATTGATTGATTGATTGATTGATTGATTGATTGCTTGCTTGTGGGGCTAAGCGCCGACGCAACGCAGAGGATCAGGCGCGCCGTAGTGGAGGGCTCCGGATTAACTTTGACTACTTGGGCATATTTAACGTGCGCCGAAATCTCATACACACGAACGTTTTTGCTTTTTGCCTTAATCAGACAAGCCGCCGCCATGGCCTGGAATCGAACTCGCGTTCTAATGATGAACAGCACAATGCCTTAGCCACTGAGCCACCGCGGCGGGTCTATTTCAGCTTTTCAATGGTATTTTGCAAAATGGATTAGGCACACACACTGAAGCTCATTAAAGCAGGATTTTTTATTTCTTGTGCACTTTACAGAAAGCCTGATCATCACACGTAGCATGTCTCACTCGCATGACTTTCTTTATTTTTCAAATCCAGAAGGTTACTTAATTGGATGCATAACGACATTAACCGCGTATGTTCGCACAATAGTAGCGTGCTATTGATAAGAAAACTACGCGCAGGAGGTTACTCAATCACATTCACAACCTCGTTCATTGCGCACGTTCGTACGCAAGCAGCGTGCTATTGATATGAAAATCACGCGGACGAAGAACGCGGGAGAGCATTGCGGTGCGTCAAACACTTCTACGAATAGCGCTAACGAGAAACGTCAGAGTATCCACTTAGGGCCAGATTCAAATGAAATATATTAAACAAGAGTGCCTTGATTTTTGAAGGTAACTGTCTGAGCAACACTCTGCATTTAAATTAGTGCGGAAAAAAAACACTTTGCGGCCAACATATTTACAAACATATGATTTCGCGCAGTCAAGGGACCAGAGAACCACCACAACTACGAGCGAAAATATTCACATATTTGCGTAAACAAGCGCGTTCGGTATGCTCAGTATAAGTGGACGGCAGGTGCTACGGCGAATTGTCTCTTTATAATCATGCACAAATGGCGGGCAAGTGTGCACTATAACGTTATAATACCAGGATGCCCTCGAGACCCAAAACAACAGATACCTTCAGTACTTACAGATAAACGTGATCCCTGACTCCTTCGTCGCGCGATTAGCGCAGCCGAACGCGACGCACGAGCAGACCATTTCTGCTTTCTACGCCTTTAGAGCATCCACCCGCTAATGACGATCGAACGAACACGACTTCTGCTCTTTGGCAAGAGAAAACTTGGAAGAACAACACCATAGGGGCAGAAAAAAAATGCCATTGTGTCTTCTGTTTATATTAGCTGTTTGAGCCTAAGAATGAAAATATTTAGCAGATGTGGTGCACCACCGGCGCACGCACAAGAGACGCGCGTAGCGCTTATTAAAACATGAAGAGGGAGCATAACAGAAACCACATGCGTCGAGATGAAAGCGCGCAAAAAAAGGTGGGTGCGCTTGAAGCTAGCCGCATGAGAGAATCAACTTCCAAAACAACACAAAACAAACAACAAAGGAAGCAAAAATATAACGTAACCCGCCGCAAAAACAAGTACATGATGCGACGGGTGCAATGCGCTGCTGCGACGGAACGAGTTTTCTGCCCACGGCAAGATGGCGGCTGTCGGCGTCAGTTTTCGAGCGCCATCTCCACTCCAGAAGGTTTATACAACCTCCTCGGGCCCGGTACATTTGATGATCATGCGAGGGGTATCCGGCGAGGAACCGATGGCTCGTGCGTCGCGGCAGCACGGGTGAGCGCCTGTGGAACCAGCTTAGCTCTGGGGCGATTGCTGACGCTGCGCCGGAGCCGCTTGATAAATACACGTGTCACATAATGCGTTTACCCCGTGCGCGTCATTGAAGCAGCAGTAAGCATGACAATCAAGCTAATCCTATATAACCAGGCAACTAAGAATAACCAGTTGAACCTTACCTCACGTTACGTATATCCTTGCATACCCGAGCTATGCCACAGCTATTTTTTTCCTCAAATATATCCTCCCAATTAGTAGTAGGAAATGGTGAAAATTAAAATTAAAATTAGGCTGCGTGCAGAATAATAATTTTGTAGGCTTCTGATTTTCGATAAGAACAAAGGCGGAATAGTGATCCATGTATGGGAAAATTGGCAACCCGAAATATTCGAGATGAGATGAGGTTCAATAGGACGTGATCGATGATGCTACAAGGGCAAGTGGCATGGATCTTGTGGGCGAGGTATTCAACGATTCCAGACAATAACCGTGAAAGCAGTTTACGTAATCTAGGCACAATGAATCGCTTATATCGCTGATAGTGATGTTGATATCACCAACGATAATGACATTTTTGACTCTCAAGGTTAAGAAATGAGTATGTTGTCGAGCTAGGTACATAAGCCCGGATAAGATAAGGCAACGACTGTCTTTATAATCAGAAAACCGTCAAATTCTAGCCATACAGACTCTATTTCATCTGTACAAAAAAATGACACGGCGTTTGTAAGGCATTGCGTTGTACCTATACAAAAATGGCTTATGGGCGTCTATGGATAAATTCATTTTGAGCTATGGCCACCTATGGGGGTCTATGGTCCCCCATGAAAAGGCATTAATTTGGCTGTAGCCAGCTATTGAAGTTTTCATGCATCCGGCACTCAATACTGTAAGCCATAGAATTCTCTTTACTGATTATACAACTTCCTTGTATGTTTAGTCTATAGAGTTACATCTACTCAGATTACTTTAGCCAGCCAAAAAACGTATGTATGGCTTTAGTTCTATAGACCTGGCGAGACAAAGATCTTTTGTCTGGCCATAGACCAGCGTTTTGCTTAAGTCTACAGACTTGAAACCATTAGGATGTATTTTCCCAGCTATTGAGAAAATTATCCTCAAGCTAAAGAGAGACAGACACAAAAGCTCTTTAGGCTGGCTATAGGGACCGGGCAGCTGGACGGGCTGCGCCACCACTCGGGGCTCCCCTCGTCAGTGGAATGAGCCCGTGCATTGGGCTACACAGCCTCCCGTTGTTTTTGTCGTGTTTCCTTCGGTGCTTTGGACGTTTTAGTTGTGTTGTGAGCGTATATGTGCGGTGAAACAAAGTCTTCACAGATGTGTTGGGTTCTTAGATGCAGTAATGACTACGTAAACTTGTCGAACGCATCCAAAGTTGGGTGTCGGCTGCAATGGGACGAGCGCTTTTTGCAGCGATCTGCGCATGGCTACACCCGTTCTGAGTACTGAATAAAACTACTATTAGTAGTATTATTTTCTTCTTAAATGAACTAACGGCTACGCAAACTTATTGGATGCTTGTAAGGCTGGGAATGGGCTACATTGACACGGGCGCTTTTGCAGCACTCTGCGCCTGGCTCCAGCGCGATCTGAGTAGGAATAAAGCTATTAGCAATATTATTATTAATTTCTACCACTATAAATTATCTTCACTGGTTTCAATGACTACGGTTTTCCACGTCAGCCTTAGGGCTGGGATACCTCGATACGTGTGCTTTAAATAGAAGGCACCTGCATACGAGATGGATTACCGTGTAGCCGTAGAAATGTTGCGGTAGTTTACACTTTCGGTAACTGTGAGCTTTGTGCCTTCGGTTTTGGTGAGCGACACTGTGACAGCATGGGAGTCTGAAAGACGAAGTGGAAATCCCAAATTTGTGGTGGTCATTTTATCAAGAGCCAAAGTCATTCCCCAACTCAACAGCCCAAGCTACAAACCATCCACCATCCCTGCTCTCTTGCCGTTTTACCACCTGCGTAGAATAAAGGCTGGCACCGATAGTTAAAAAAATGGGGCAGCGTTAACGTCAGCCGGTGTTGTTTAATGCTTAAGTATTCTTTATAGAGTAGCTAAAAATCGTGTAATGCTTGGTGAAGACACCAAAAATGCGCGATTAGTTGCTGCAAATATGGGTGCATCAGCCCGAGTCCTCCAGCACAGACACATTTCCGACAAGCTGGACAAAGTTTAGATTTGGAGAGGGGAGCATGGAGGTTCAAAATTATATAGCCCAAATCATCTAGCCTCCGTCTAATGATTATGATGGTTGAACAGCAAAGCTTTCTTCCTGCGAAATCGGATGGGAAATGGTCAAAGTCAAAGAGACGCTGCGATCAAAAGACCAAACTGCGTGGTGGTCGAATTCGACGCTCAACTAGTCAAAGTTTAAATCCAGAAGGCAACCAAGGAAACCCATACGATAGAGCTTTGCGATAAACCCTCATCGTCGTTAGAAGAAAGTGCATGATTTTTCAAGCGTAAGTGACAACTTGTAAACCGACCGCAGCATTCAGTTCTGAAGCTGAGTACAGGTTTCGGGTACCCTCCTGTCTTGGGTCCTTCAGCCACGCAGGAATTGGTTTTTGAAAAACCATTTACCAACTAGACAGCAACCATTGCAATTCTTGTAAAGCAATGCTTCTCCACAACAAGCAGTAACGTTCTACTATCATGCGGTATTGTATCAACGATTCCCGATCACTGTAGTAAGAGCATTTCTGTGAAATTAAACACGTTTCAGCCGTAGGTAATGAAGTTACGGAAGCGTCGTCGATCACAATTTCTGTTTTGAGGTAAATCACCCCCCAACTTTGTCTTTCGTTGTGCACGACCTCAACGCCGTTTCGTCATCAACTGCCCAAGGCCAGCGCCGCAGCTTTCCTAGATCGCTTGCACACACTGGCTTTATGGGAGCATTTAGCTGCAGTATACTCCTAGATATGCGAAACTGCATGCAGGCATAAAAAAATTGCATGAAGCAAGGAACTTTCTCTTCCAGCTTGATTTCCAGCTTGGCGCATTGAGCGTCGTATGCTATTTGTAAATGCTGGGTATGGGTGTAAATCACACACATGGCATGGCTTGTAAACGTCACATCCACGCTCAAGATTTACCGATCTGAAAAAAGCACGTGGGGTTACGTACGCTTTCCAAGCAGCACCGCAGAAAACGACAGAAAGCCATGCACAGTTACGCTGCGCTGGCCGCCACCGGCATTCCACTGACGAGCGGTTCGCCACGGGCGGCGCTGTTCGCTTAAGCAACGGTGGTGCCATACAACGGCCGCCCGGTCCCTATGGGCCGTTGTTTAGCTCTAACTCTGCAGACGTAAAAACCATTCAGCTGTCTATTGCAAGGTATAGAAAACAATTGTCCTCAAATTAAAGAGAGATAGCCATACAGCTCCTTTGGGTGGCTATAGGCCATTCTCTAGCTCGAAGTCTACATACTTGGGACCATTCAGCTGTCTTTTGCCTGCAATTAGGAGAAAATTTACCCTAGAGATAAAGGGAGGAAGCCCCAAAAGCTTCTTCGGGTGGCTACAGTGCAATATACAACTTTATCTCTAGGGCTGTGACCATTAGGCCACATTTAGTCGGCTTTAAAAAAAGTGTTTGCTGCAGAATCTAAAGCCCTGCATTCATTAGATCCTTAGCTAACTTCATAGTGACATAAGGCTTCATGTATCCAGCCGCTCATAGACGAGTGTCAGCCTATGAAGGTATACTTCTATTCTTGCAGGCTACGCGCGAGGCAGACACAGGACGAGACGAGCCATGAGAAGAGGACGAGTGCTATTTCTAAAAAAGTTATTTCGGGAAGAAAACGAATATATTACCCCACCTCAAAACAGCAAAAAAAACACAAAATCATCTCCAGATAACCCACTTGCCTGGCAGGAATATTCTATAGCCTCCGGAATTTGAACTTCGTATGACAAAGAGCGAGGGAGGGGGAACTGACACATTCCGGTAACACTCTACCAATCTTTTCCGCTTCGGCGATTTCGCGCGTGAGCCTGCTTTTACTTTTCCCTATGACAAAAGATTTTTGAAAATCCAGGCTTACAACTCTTAGAACAGAGGTGCTGGAGTGCAGTGCGACGAAACCATCACAACCATTTTATGCCATTGCGTGCGTGTTTGCGGAGTCTGTCATTTAACAGCGAACATTGTGTCCTACATGCGGCTTACCACAAGAGGGAGGGATCTGGTACACCACATATTCAGCAAACGAAACGAAAGGATTTTAGATGAGTAGCATCTCTTGCTCGGGGATGTCACTTGTCCGTGCCCTGTCGGCAGTAGCTCTGATGATGATTGTGGCAGGATGCCCCTAGGGATTGGCCAACCAAAATATCCATCACGAGATCGCTTCGCGTTCAACCACCGTCGTCATCTCCCCGTAGGGGAACCGCTGAAGAATAAGGAGGAGAAGAAGATAGAGGTGCGAAGAGGAGGGCGTGTACGTTGCCCTCAGCCGGTACACCAACGTCAACAACCGTTTACCTCACTAACGCTTAGATGCGAAGCATCTCTTGCTCGGGTGCATGTCACTTGTCGTACACCGTCCGCAACGCCTCTGATGATGATTGTGGCAGGAAGCCACAAGAGATAGGCCAACCAAAGAATTCATCACGAGATAGCTTCGCCTTCAACCACCGTCATCTTCCCGTAGAGGAACGGCTGAAGAAGAAGAAGGAGAAGAAGAGAAAGCTGCGAAGAGGAGGGCGTGTACGTTGCTAATCAATCACGACATAGCTTCGCGTTCAACCATTGCCGTCTTCTTCCCGTAGCGGAACCGCTGAATATGAAGAAGGAGAAGAGAGTGAGAGAGAGGAAACATTTATTGCCCAGTCACCGACATAAAGTCCAGGTCAGCTAAACGACGGATCCTGAGGCGTCACTGTCTTCATAGTATGTCCAGAATGTCCTTAGAGATCTTCTGGATATGAAGGCAGAGAGCCTCCTGGGCGGCCCGAACGTCTGTTCCCGGCGGGGGAGCCAGCCAGTGTCCCACGAGGTGATGCGGGAGACGGAGGGGGAAGCTTCGGGGGGTGGCAAGTCCCAGTAGGAGTGGGGAATAGAGGGGTATGCGCCGCAAGAAGGGCAGGTTTGGGACCGGAGCACTTGCGAATGCGATGTAGAATGTGGTGAGATGGGTGCGAGCAGGTATGAGCCTGGCGGAGATGGACGGTGTAGGCGCGAATGAGGCGCGGGTGCAGCGATGGCGTAGAAGTAGAACACCCGCCTCTCGCAGAAGGACCGTGGCTCGAATCCCGGTGCCGGACAATTCCCACCGGATTAAAAAAACAAATCCGCGTATTTATGGAATTGCACAAAGGGGCTTGGGGTGCGGCCTGACCCCGGCGACCATTGCCGGTAATGCACTTCCTCAACAGAGCAGGATTGGGCCACCCTGGTGTTGTAACGGCCACAACCTCCCATGAATACGCCATTAACCACGGCCCTCAGTCCCCAGCGGCTGCGAAGCAACTGACCTCGGCGGCGGTAGGACCTGTGACGAAGCAGAGGGTGCTAAGAATCCCTGGATCCGGACAGGCCGCCAATGGAGTCTGAACCTGGAATCGTTTAACGCGCAAACCTTATCTAGCGAAGCAAGTCTCGAGGTTTTGTTGGAGAAATTAGAGGGCAATAAATGGGATGTAATAGGGCTCAGCGAGGTTCGCAGGGCAGGCGAAGCCTTATGTGCTGAATAATGACACGTCCTATGTTACCGGAGTCTAGAGAACAGTAGAGAACTTGGAGTGGGACTTCTAGTCAATAAAAGCATAGCTGGCAACATAGACGAATACTATAGCATTAACGAAAGGGCAGCAGATCTTGTAATTAGGCTCAATAAGACGTACAAGCTGAAGGTGGTGCAGGGCTACGCGCCCACATCCAGCCACGACGACCAGGTAGTGGAACACTTCTATGAAGATGTGGAATCGGCAATGGCTAAAGTAAAAACACAGTATACCGTAGTTATGGGGGACTTCAATGCTAAAGTAGGCAAGAATCAGGCTGGAGGCAAGGCAGTTGGGAACTATGAACTGGGCTGTAGAAATAGCAGGGGGGACCTACTAGTTGAGTTTGCAAAACGGAATAACCTGCGCATAATGAATACCTTCTTCTGTAAACGGGAGAGTCGGAAGTGGACCTGGAGGAGCCCGAATGGGGAGCATAAAAATGAAACTGACTTCATATATGCGGTAACCCTGGCGTCGTGAAGGATGTAGAAGTGCTCGGAAGGGTAAGGTATAGTGACCACCGTTTGGCAAGATCTCGAATTAGGCTAGATTTTGGGAGGGACCGCAACAAGCTAGTCCGAAACAAGCCGATAAATGAGCTAACAGTAAGACGTAAAGTAGAAGAATTCAGGATCCCACTGCAGAACCGGTATTCCGTCTTTAACGAGGAAGCCGAGCTTACGACACAGGAAGCCAGCGACAACCTTACACGCATTATCACGGAGTGTGCAGTAGACATCGGGGGCACTATGGCTAGACAGGATACTGGTAAACTTTCACAGGAGACGAAATATCTAATCAGGAAACGGGAAACCACGAGAATCTCTACCGCAGCTGACAGAATAGAACTAGCGGAGCTCTCGAAGTTAATCAATAAGCGTAAGACAGCTGACATACCGAATTATATATGGAGAGGATCGAAGACGCTGTCAAGAACGGAGGTAGTCTGAAAGCAGTGAAGAGACGTCTTGGCGTGGGGAAAAATCAGATGTAGGCACTTAAGGATAAGCAAGGCAATGTCATCACAAATAGGGATAAAATAATCACAGTGGCCGAGGAGTTGTATTGGGATCTCTACAGTAGCCGGGACATCCAGGATAATCCTGAGCGAGACAGTAGTTCAGAGGAGATAGACATCCCACCAGTAATGACCGAAGTAAGGAAGGCTTTGAAAGAAATGAAAGGGGGCAAAGCACCTGGTGAGGATCAGATAACAGCAGCCCTCTTGAAGGATGGCGGAGAAATTGTACTTGAAAAACTGGCAAACCTGTATACGCAATGCCTAATGACCGCAATGGTGCCGGAATCTCGGAAGAACGCGAACATCATCCTAGTCAACAAAAAATGCGACATGAAGGACTTCAAAAATTACAGGCCGATCAGCTTACTGTTAGTCGTCTACAAGGTATTTACCAAGGTAATCGCTAACCGAATTTCTGCAACCTTAGATTTGAGTCAACCTAAAGAACAAGCAGTGTTCCGTAAAGGTTATTCAACAATGGACCATATTCACACGATCAATCAGGTGATAGAAAAGTGCGCTGAGTATACAGAACCCCTATATATAGCCTTCATAGATTATGAGAAAGCTTTTTATTCGGTCGAAGCCCTAGCAGTCATTCAGGTCTTACAGAACCGGTGGGTAGATGAGCATTACGTAAGAATACTAGAGGATATCTACGATGGGTGTACAGCTACTATCATCCTCCATAGGGAGAGCAGTAAAATACCTATAGGGAAGGTTGTCAGACAAGGAGACACAATCTCTCCAATGTTATTCACAGCATGTTTACAAAAAGTATTCAGAACATTGGATTGGGAACAGGTGGGAGTAAGGGTTAATGGAGAATACCTCAGTAACCTCAGATTTGCTGATGACGTGGCCTTGCTAAGTAACTCGGGGTCGAATTGCAAAGCATGCTTTCCGAACTGGGCGAACAGAGTAGAACCGTTGGCCTGAAAATAATATGCAGAAAACTAAAGTAATGATCAATAACCTCGGGGCAGCACAGCGGTTTGAGATAGGTGGCGAGGCCGTGGAAGTGTTAATCGAATATATCTTCTTAGGAAAGTTGTGACCCCAGATCCCAACCATTAGGCAGAGATAATTAGAAGGATCAGAATGGGATGGGGTAATATGGCAGACATTCTCAGATAATGAATAGCAGCCTACCATTGTCGCTGAAGAAGAAAGTGTATGACAGCTGCATCTTACCGGTGCTCACCTACGGGGCAGAAACTTGGACGCTCACTGAGAGGGTTCAACTTAAATTGAGAACGACTCAGCGGGCAATGGAGCGGAAAATGATGGGTGTAACATTAAGGGACAAGAAGAGAGCGAAGTGGGTCAGGGAGCAAACTGGTGTTAAAGACATATTAGTATAATTTAAGAAGAAGAAATGCACGTGGGAAGGGCATGTAATACGAAGGCAAGATAACCGCTGGTCATTAAGGGTAAGAGAGTGGATCCTTAGAGAAGGCAAGCGTTGCAGGGGGCGGCAGAAAGGTAGATGGGCAGATGAGATCAAGAAGTTTGCGGGGATAAATTGGTCACAGTTGGCGCAGGACCGAGGTAATTGGAGAATAATGGGAGAGGCCTTTGCCCTTCAGTGGGCGTAGATAGGCTGGTGATGATGATGATGATGATGAGGCGCGGGTCTGGAGAAGGGTAGACTTGGCGGGCGAGGCGATAGGAAAGTAAAGGGAATTTTACGGGCCTCATGATCATGAGGACGAGTGGAAGGAAGATGGTATGAGGTTGGCTAGAGCATAGACAGACCCGGGGATAGATCTCGGGAAAGCGCGTTTACTCTTGCGTTGGCGTCCATGTTAGCGTGTTAGCGGGGCCAGGTACCCATACCAGGACAAAGAGGTGAGAAGGATGTCTGTTGAGAGTGTCAGTCACTAAGCTAGAAGAAAAGGGGTTGACGGTATAGCGTAAATAATTTAGAATGGTGGATTGCGATTCTGGGAAGATATAAGTGGGGTGTTCAGTGGAGGTTGTGAGAGCAGCATGCTCTATGGCTAGAGCGATGGAGTGCTCTTCTAGGGAGGTGGCAACTGGCGGGAAGAAAAAAGGCGTTTGTGCGGAAACCAACGACGAGTGGACTAAAAAGGCTGCGGTTCCTATTTGCGTAGAGGAAAAATGACTGTTGTCTGTAAAATATACCGCTGATCCTTGCTTTTCTAGAAAGGAGACACGTTTGGTGAGGGCTTTTCAGAGTAGAAAGCGGCGGGTGGCATGCCTGGAGGGGTGCATATTCTTAGGCGGGGGTTCTATGCGGATACGAGGGAACGTGGCCCAAGGAGGGGAAGTTGCTGGGATTGGAGGAAGCGAAGAAGTAGGGTAGGCCATCGTCTGAAACAGTGCCCGACCCTGGTGAGATGTCTGAAGGTGCTGAAGTGGCTTATTTGTGTATCTCAATACGTTCTTTTATAGTGTTATATGTGCCGGTCGCGATAAGATTGTTAGTATGAGCGTAGCGGGGCACGCCGAGGTCTATGCGGTAGAGCTTACGGAGAGCTGCCCCTAGTTTGGTTAGTTGGGTGGGCGTGGGATGCAGGTATGGCACTGTGTACAGTATGCGGGACATGGTAAAAGCATCTATAATACGGAGGAGGTGTTGTTCGTGTAAGCAAGAGTGGCGATTTGTGACGTGGTGCTGCAGATGAATCATTTGCTCGATCTGAGAGTGTATAGTTCGAAGTGTAGGGTAGGAACTACCGGAGTAGTGAAAAGTAAGACCTAGAATTTTTAGTGAGTCTGTTTTGGGAATTGGGGTGTTATCAATGGAGATGTTGATGTGGTCGCGATCAGGGAATCTGCCTTTCTTGTTTGTTATAATCATGAGAGCCGATTTGGAATGGGAGATAGCGAGAACTAAGGTGCGAACAGGGCTGTTTATTACGACACATGCTTCTTGGAGGGTTTCTTCTAGTTGGGCTGGGCTACCATTGGAGGACCAGAAGGTAATATTATTGGCATAGATGGAGTAGGAGAGGTGGTGGATAGAGTCTAGGAGGGGAGGCAGTTAGGCTAGTGCCAGGTTGAAAATGGTTGGAGACAGGATTGAGCCCTGTGGGGTGCCAGATTTCAAATAAAAAGATGGAGCCGACGATCCCGGGATGCTTGAAGAGGCTGTGCGGTCTGAGAGAAAGGATTTGATATAGTTGTACATTCGGCTCCTGCAGTTTGTTCGGGCAAGGTTACCGAGGATGGCCTGGTGTGAAACTATGTCAAATGCTTTGTGAATGTCGAGGGCTTGGAGGCCGCGAAGTTGGGAGGAGCTTGGGAATTCGTAAAAATCTTGAGAGATGCGTAGCAGTGTGTCCTGTGTCGAAATGTCGCGACGGAAGCCGGTTTGGGTGTAGGGGAGGGGGCAGTTGTGTTCCTTGTGCCAGTCGAGGCGGGTAAGCACCATACGTTCGAGAAGTTTGCCTACGCACGAGGTAAGGGAAATAGGTCTAAGATTGTCTTTAGAAGTAGGTTTTCCGGGTTTGGGGATAAGGACGTTGTCAGAATGATTACATGATGAAGGGATCGTGCCAGTCTCCAGATGTTAAAGAGTGAGAAGAGATTGTTGAGTGTCTAAGCTAAGATTTCTCAGGATGTTGTACGTCATTTTATCCTGGCCGGGGGTAGTGTTGCGGTGTAGGGATTCCCGTGCTCGTTGTAGTTCCTGAAAAGTGCAGGCAGTGTCCATGAGCGACGCTGGAAACGACTGACCGCGAAGTTTGCTTGTAGGGTGGTCTGCACTACCAGGGAACAGTAAGCTGCGGATTGAGTTGGCGAGGTCGGTAGGGGACTCTTGTGTGGTAAGTAAGAGCTTCGGAATCGGATTCATGCGTTGGCAACTTTCCCAAAAGGATGCAGCTCTCTAAGGTAATTGTCCTTCACGAAAATGGTGATCAAAACAATTTTTCTAACTATCGCCCCATTTCCATTCTTCCTGTGTTCTCAAAAGCCTTAGAAAAAATTATGCATGGTAGAATCGAAAACTTCGCCTCTAAATTCAATCTAATAACTAGTGCTCAGTACGGCTTCCGTAAAGGCAGATCAGCAGAACTTGCATTATTAAATCAAAAAGAAATAATTTTAAAGGCTTTCGAAGAAAAACAATTTATAGCTGGTGTATACGTAGATTTTTCAAAGGCATTCGATGGCCTGAATCACACGACGTTGTTAAAAAAAATAGAGCTGTATTGAATACGGGGTATACCCCTTCAACTTCTCAGCACCTATCTAAACTTTCGTAAACAAGCCGTAGTGATAGGTGATTCCCTCTCTTCGTTTAAAAGTGTGAATTCTGGTGTTCCACAAGGTAGCATCCTAGGCCCCCTCCTGTTTAACTTCTACATCAATGACATAATTAGGATTAGTGCGAAACCAACATTTGTTGGTTTCGCACTACACGACAATACTGTTCCGAAATTCAAGCACAACGACACTTCACCTCGAAATAAACGATTGTCTTGACAAATTGCACTCTTGGAGCAAGTTAAATTCATTGGAGATAAATGTTAACAAAACGAAGGCAATTTTATTTTCGCCCAAACAATCATGCGCTGTGTTAGAAGGAAGTCTTCTTCTCGGTAACAACATTGTAGAAGTAGTTGACTCCGTTAAAGCTCTTGGTGTCCATTTTCATGAAAACATGTCATGGGATCTGCATATCAATCACGTTATTTCTCCGTATTGCAAGGTGTGTTGGATTTTCGCAAAGTTTCGTTTCTTTTACCGCATCAGATCAAAATAAAAGTTACAATGCCCTTTTCCTCTCTCATATTAATTACTGTGTCCTTGTTTGGGAGGAAAACCACGATAACGAACTTAAATCGCCTACTAGCACTCCAAAAGAAAGCTCTTCGACATATAGCCAATGTAGATTACCACGCGCACACTAAACCGCTTTTCCATCGTTTTAATTTAGTTTTCTATTCGCATTCGTTTACTCATATCATCTAGCGATGAGATACAAACAAAGCATTATTAACCCTGAAAATTTATTAGTGTCCCATGCAGATCTGACAAACCGGATGCCCACATACAAAACCCTGTAGCCACAAAACCTTGCGTATACCTTTTTCGAGAACTTCCTATTGGGGAACAAATGCTTCGCTGTACTCTCCCTAGGCTCATAAATTACCTGCACAAACAGACGATAAAATAGAAAAATTACTAGTAGAGCAAAACTGAGCACATTTTTTTGTACATGCTGAATGATATCTTGAGAGCAATTTTGAATTTATTCATATGTTGATGAAACATTTTTCTCCTCATTTGTATGGCGGTGTTATCGTGAATAAGTTATCATTCTGCTCTGTGAAATGGATTCCGCTGTTGTGCCTGCTGTCTTGCTCAGTGAACTTGATTCTGCTGTATGTTTTCTTGTTGATTTCTTATGTACGTAACATGATTTAACATGTATAACATGTTAAACATGCCTCCTTGTAAAGGGGGGCCCGAACCCTTGTCAAGTGGACTAGTCTCCACTTATTGTTCGGGCCTCCTTCCAAATGTTCTTTGGAAAAATAAAGATGATTTGATTTCATGACTTAATTTGATGTGTTCGCTGTTGGGGTTTTTTTAAACCCTGCAAATTGGCGTTTCTTCAATCAAAAAAAGAAAGTTTGCTTTTAGCCCCGTTCATTTATTTTATATTGGCTTTAAACCTGCCACAGCCTTGCTGGAGCGGGTATTGTTCCCCACTTTATTTTTCTTTATTCTTGGGGAAGGAGATAACACGAAATTTTAAAAGGAATTAAAAGGAACCAAGCTCGCTTTGTGCTCATATGGGAGTTCAGTGAATCGCAGAGTGTCCACCAGTTCGTGCTGGCCAATCAATTGGCATATTCTTCTGCCTCCTATGTGAGTACGTTTATGCGGCGCCGAAGACGGCGGTCAGATTTATTTCTGCGCCAGCGCCGCATAAGAGATCGGCGAGCGTCCCAGATGTGAAGCAATTGTGGGTCTACGTACGGCGCTGCGAGTGAAGACAAAGCTGCGAAAAGGAGGGCGTGTACGTTGCTCTCAGCCGGTGCACCAAAGTCAACAACCTTTTCCTCAACAACGCTGTCGGAGGCTAATGATTCTACCAGACAGACGACAACATCGACAAGAACATGATGGACGCGTTTCGGCGCCTCGAGAACCGCCGCCAACTCACCGTCACACAACAGTACATGCGAGCCTTTGCCACCGGTGTTGACCCGGACGCGGAATTCCCTCTGGCGCTACTTAACACCAGATGACTCAACATAACGGCCACACAATGGAACCACACGGAACCCCATGATGCGTCGCATCCTCATCAGTGTTCCCCAGAGGAGGATTGTGTAAGTTTTTTTTACCCTTCTTGGCGCATCCTCGGTTTACCTTTGCGTCTGATGATTTCGTCTTCAATAAGGTGGCCAGCTTTTTCGGGGCTGAAAACACTACATTTACACTGGCACGTGCTCTGATCTTTTTTAGGTTGTGCGATTAGCTATGAATATACGGAACCACGGCGCATTTAAACGGGGTCATGACGTTTCTTGTAGAAGAGATTGTTCTGAGATATTCTTCTTGACCAAAGTTTCCGCTGTCGATATCTGTATGTGCATGAGATAACCAGCATTAGAGAACCTCAAGGACTCCGCGTGGAAACTGTTGACCATAAGGTGGGGGCACGACTTATGTAGGGCATTGCGGAAGCAGAGGTTCACAATGCCTCGTTTAAGAAGTTTGCAGTGAGCTGAATTTAATGGGACGAAGAGGTTGACCGTTTCTAGGCTTGTACGCCCAGCAGGTGCGGTTCCGAAGAAAGGTTAAAGCTGTCTAAAAATCCTATGATTGTTGTTAGATAGCAACTCATGGGTTAGAGAGAGACAAGCGCAATACGTTCTCTGATAAAATTGAAGATGAAAAGAGCGTGTGATTCTCATGAGCTAGGCTCACAGTAAAAAAATCAACTAGTCGTCAGGAAATCTGAAAATAGGCAATACGTGCTTGTCATTGAGGCCACAGGAAACGGTTCTGTGAAGTTTGGTTAAAAACAGCTCGCTTAAAACTGGAGCAATGCAGGAACCTATGCAAATCTCTTACTTTTGGAGGTAGGGATTTGCATCCCACTGGATAATTGTTGCTCGCAAATACAGGAATAAAAGTTCCAAAAGAACTCCCGTCAACACACCAACACTGTTTTGGACAAGTGTCCCAAATTTGTCGATGTATTCTTTAATACAACTAAGAAGCAAGTCAGTGAGGGATCGAATAATACAGGTCTTTTACATCAATAAAATGCGTACATGCTTTGATGAAAACGCGGGGAAACAAAATCTAACTTCTGCTAAGGGCCGTTTTCTGAAATGATTATTAAAAATGGTTTCTCTGGCTTGTGAGTTTTTCACTGAAGAAAAATTCTAGAAAGCCGTTTTTAAATAAACGATGCTGCTAACCAGTTTAGTGAGATTAGGCTTTTAGCAAACTTTTGCGACTTGGCAGAACTGCGTCGCATTGTTCCTACAAATTAAGCTTGGCCTTTTGACAGTTGACGATCCGTTTCTTGTCAAAACTTCAGACGAGGTTTTAGATTTTGTTTCCCCAAGTTTTCATTAAAGCATATACGCATTTTTCATTGATGTAAAAGACGTGTAATAATGGATTCCTCATGACTTGCTTCTTAGTTGTGTTGAAGAATGCATCGCCAAATTTGGGTACACTGCCTTCCTAAGCAGTGTTGGCGTGTCGGCAAGGGTGTTTTTGAAACTTTTATCCCTTTATTTGCGAGCAACATTTACCCAGTGGGATGAAAAGCCCTACCTCCAAAAGGAGGGGATTTGCATAGGTTCCTGCATTGCTCGAATTTTAAGGGACCTGTTTTTAGCTAAACTTGCCAAAACCGTTTCCTGCGACCTCATGGAACAAGTACTTATTGCGCATTTTTAGATTGGTTGACTACTTCATTTTTATTGACTGTGAGCCTAGCTCTTAAGAATCACACGCTCTTTCCACCCTCAAATTTATCACAGAACGCTTTAGGCCTCTCTCTCTAACCCAAAATTTGCCATCTAACAACAATCTACAATTTTTAGACACCGCTTTCACCTTTCACCAGAACCGCACCTGCTGGGCGTACCAGCCGAGTAGCGATAAACCTCTTCTCCCATTCCATTCAGCTCACTCAAAACTTGTTAAAAGAGGCGTTGTATTGCTTCCGCAACGCCCTACATAAGTCGTGTCCTCACCTATTGGTTAATAGTTTAAACGAGCACTCTTTGAGGCTCTCGAATGCTGGTTATTGCAGGCACATACAGATATCGACAGCGGAAACTTTGGTCAAGAAGCACATGTCAAAACAACCTCTTCCAAAAGAAACGTCATTACGCCCGCCTAAATCCGCCGTGGTTCCGATATTCATGGCTTATCGCGAAGCCTAAAAAACGTACACCACCTTCCCCTGGGGAGCACGTATGAGGATGCGAAGCATCATGGGGGTTCCGTGTGGTTCTCTTATGTTGCCGTAATGTTGAGTCATCTGGTGTTTAGCAGCGCCAGAGGGAATTCCGCGTCCGTGTCCACACCGGTGGCAAAGGCACGCAAGTACTGTTGTCTGACAGTGAGTAGGCGGTGGTTCTCTAGGCGCCGAAACACGTCAGTCATGTTCTTGTCGATGTTCCCGTTTCAGCGGTAGAATCGGTAGTCTCCATTAGCGTTGGTGAGATAAAGGTGGTTGACATTGGTTCACCGGCTTAGAGCAACGTACATACCCTCCTCTTCGCAGCTTTGACTTTTCCTTCTTCCTCACGGTTGCCCTAAGGGAAGATGACGACGGTAGTTTAACGCGAAGCTATCTCGTGATGGTTTCTTTGGTTGGCCAATCCCTAGGGGCATCCTGCCACAATCATCATCAGAGGTGCTGCGGACGGGGCACGGACAAGTGACCTGCCACGAGCAAGAGATGCTTCGCATCTAAGCTTTGGTGAGGTAAAGGTTGTTGACGTTGGTGCACCGGCTCAGAGCAACGTACACGCCCTCCTCTTCGCACCTTTATCTTCTTCTCCTTCCTATTCTTCAGCGGTTCCCCTACGGGAAAATGACGACGGTGGTGAACGCGAGGCTATCTCGTGATGAATTTTTTGGTTGGCCAATCCCTAGCGGCATCCTGCCACAATCATCATCAGAGGCGCTGCGGACAGGCCACGAACAAGTGACATTCCCCCGAGCAAGAGATGTACCGCATCTAAAAGGTTTCATCGAAAGCATGCCCGTTCCACCGAAGCCGTCACGTCGAACACCTTTTTATTGAATCCGCGGGGCCCGTTTCATCGAAGAGCACGCACCTGCTAGCGGTGCATGAAAATTTTTGACACTTTTTACGGCCATCTTGCGGCACTTTCATACCATGTAATGGCGTCATCCCCCGTCACCCTTGCCCATTTCAGAGCTTTTTGGTAATGAGTCCTCGATGATAATCACACGTGGTGTCCTGCCAACACGATTTTGAACAGCAAACCAGGAAAGATTACGCAGAAGAATACAATAAATTGCGTTAATTAAAACGAAACGAGTGGTATAAAAAATGACGCCGGATGGGCGAAAAATGGACAGATAACACACTCAAGCATTCAGTCTTTCAGGCTACGAGCTATACCTTTTAAGGAACCTTTGACTGGCATTTGTCGGCGATTCAGGCAAGTACGGAGGATGCTTTCTTCTCGTACAGCGATTGATCTTTTTTTTGCTTTAGCGGCTACTGGCTTTGTAGAAAGAATTCTCTTTTGCCTTAAATCGCTTGATGTTCTTGCTGAAGGCGGCTGAGGCAACGGCTTAAACCGGGGTGTGACGTGCCCACAACTTTGAGGAGTCGACTGTGCCAGCTCTCCACGGCATTGTTTCGCCTCGGCTCCTATGCAGCTATCGAAGGCTGGGGCAGAGCACAACTATGGAGGAAATCGTGGCGGCGTCCGAAACACAAGGATGCCCGGCAGTTGACGAGCTTTGGTTACGATGTAATTCTTATCCAACCACGAAAGTAACTGCAACGTCGCTGGGGGAAGTCATTCTTTACGCTACCAAACGCCTGAAAAAAAGACGAAATGCAAATACCTAGCACCTTGAAAAAAAAAACCTTAGATCGTTGGCTTGAAAAAACCCTGCAAATAAACGACCAAAGCAAATACCTGGTACCTTGAAAAAAAACCTTAGCTAGTTGGCTTACATGGGGGACTCTTTGAGGTGGCAAGAACGCAAGTGTGCATATCTGCCTTGCAGGGATCGAGAAATCGTCATCGCATACGTCAATGAAAGCAGACAAACCTTCTAAAGACGCCCAAACACGTTTTGAGATAAGTAAAAAAACAGCCTCGATTCCCCCCATACAAAGTTACGACGCGTCCCCCGCAGGGTCCGTAACATTCGCACTTCTATTAAAACTTGCGCTTAACATTATTGTCGCTCACGTAAGTGTGGCCATCCGAGCACAGCTTCTGTTTTCGACGGATTGCCGTAGGGAACGCCGTTGCGCGTTCGGGGTAAAATAACTGCTATATATACCACCGAACACGTGCAAAGTTGCCAATCCCGAAATATAAGCGAAACGCCCCCACGCCGCATACAAATACAATTGCTCGTGACAAGCATGCGCTCATCGGGACAGCGTATATGCGTGCGAGTTCGGCAGATGAGTCTTGTAGAGTCGTATCCATTAGGAGCGGAGTACCTTAGGACCTCACCATGTCTATTCGCGTCCGTGCGCATAGCATGAACGATCGTAAAAACTCGCAGAGGCACCGTGAGGATTCGACCCTGTGTCTGGTAGGCCAGAAGGAGTTAGTGCCAGTCGTCTTACCCACTTGGATACGACCGTGAGTTAGTACCCGAGAGTCAAACGGCTCAGTCCCTCGCGTGTAACAGGGCGGAGTACATTAGGACCTCCCAATGTCCGTCCGAGTCCATACGTGCGCACGCCACCATCAAGCGATTTAGAGAAGAATCAAGGTGAAACTCACGGCTGAAATCGAATGACGGTCGGGGCGCAAATCGGATGTCACTCCGGGCGCAACTTAGATGTCATTTCGAGTCGCCGTACTTCGCACCTTCGCCATCATCCACGGAGTGGAGATGCTGACATTTTATGCATTTCAACGTCCCTCGTAGCAAGCTTGTGGAAACGCTACTACTGTGCTCTAGCTCTCTTTCATAAAACTGAAGAATCGATGAAACGGCGCTCCAAGAAACGTCTTCGATAAAACGGGGTTCGATGAGACATTATTCGATAAAACGGTGTTCCACGATAGCTTTTGTTGAAAAGATAGCTTTTGGAATAGCTTGAGTTGAAAAGAAGGGTCAGGATTTCCGCGCTGTGTTATGGCGAATTCCATTGAGGGAACAGGAGCAGCGGCTTTGCGCAGTGAGGAATAGGGGGCTGAGCACTTGTGAACACGCGGAAGCGGGGCCACTGAACCTGCAATTGGAATGCGACAAGAAACCGTAGAGCGGGTGTGAGAGGAAATAGCGACGAGGGGCAAACACGGTCCCGAGCCGACTGTCGTGGCATGTGTCACCGAGGAGGACATGCACGATAGCATTATAAGGTTCAATAAAGGCGATGCGGTTACACTATTTGTAGTAGTAGCAGTATGGGGCCCGTCTGCAAGATCGGCGAGTGAGGAACATTAGGTATCACTTTCAGAGCCTCTCAAATACGACAAGAAATATATGACTGTCGAGCAGAATGTATTGAGGGTATTCTGCACATATGCGCTGTCTCTCGTGGTTGAGTGGAGGTTAAAATGCCAGCTTCTTGTTCTTGGAGTCACTGGCTCCAATCTCGCCGGCACCGTTTGTTTGTTTCCTTCAGCCTTTAGCCTTTTGAGAAATGGGAACGAATATTTTATTAGAGAAACGCCCCCGCTCCATGCAGAATCGTTAAAAACCGTGCAACTAAAGTGGGAGACTTCTTCACAAAGTCTGTTTAGAGAAACCAAATCAGGTTTTACAGTATCGGCTATCTTTTCTGTCATTGCTGTATGCTGCCGACCGCAGCCATTGGTCGAACCGCGTCACCTGACATTTCTTTACCCCTAGAAGGGCACTGATATTTTGGTGCCTCTTTGTTGCTGCGCGCGCTCTTCAGTAATTCGTTATTTTTGCAGCGAAGTGTGGCTGAATGACACGTTGAGAGCATTTTCAGCCCCCAGACAGACTAGCGATGCTGTGCTACTGTGTGCTGGGCTTTTTCTGCCGGTGGGAAGGCGGAAAACGCCTGCATCGCTTCCCGCTGGGAAAGAACGACAGTGGCCTACCGTAACCTATAGCCACTTAAAAAGTGTGGCTTAATTAGTGGCTTTAGCGTAACCTACAGCAACTAAATAAACTACGCTAGCGTAACCAAGCCTGACCCCATCACACCAGAGCGCTGTTTCTAAATCTTCGAAAAGTGAACATACCTGTCATGGTCGCCAAGTGGCGCCCGAAGCCAATTCCGCCCGTCAATGTGAGCCGGCAACTATGGTGCATGAAGCTGGCCACCATGGCGTCAGGCACCAAAATGGCTGCCGCCGTGCGTAAAAGTCGTAACTCTTAAGCGTAGCTTATTTAGTGGCTCTAGGTCTGTTTACTGAACACCACCGTTGATTCTGGGCAAGGAGGTCACTCAGACAAACCCACCGGCGACGCGGCGGCGCGGGCCATGTCGTTGCTCCATGTAGATCAGACCGACGAACATACGGCGACCTCCTGCCGCGAGAGATTTCCCACATCGCGAACTTCGTCGGTAGAGTTCACTCCACGTATTCCTGCATCTAAGCCTCCCAGCAATCTCTGCGGAAAAGCTTGTGTGAGCAAAGGCAGGCAAAGCTCGGTGTTGCGGTAGTAACCACTCGCATGCTCATAGGGCTCGCTCATTCAGCAAAGTTACAGATGCACGATGGATACCGCCATGCTCTCCGGGCAGCGCTCTCGCCAAACCGCGACAATTTGCAGAAACAAAAAAGCACACACAAACACAAAAAAAGTTGATATGACGTTAAAGGTCATGTGACTTGTTTCGTAATGTGCTTACTCCGCTTTTCAAGCGTGAGCGGATCGGACTGCTCCCGTCTGCTCTCGGAGCAGCGAAAATGATCTCGCTTTACCACTGGATGACACTGCTCCTACTCCTGTTCGACCACTGAAACACGCCTGCCCTGGATAGAGTACTTCCAGAGTGCTTCTGAGTGTTCTTTCTCTCCAATAAAATTCACCATTAGTATCCGCGTGCGCTGCAACGATAGTGACAGGGAATTTTTCCTGAGTACTGAGGACAGATATAGTTTTTTTTTTGATGAAGAAAACAAAACGTTAAGAGCTGTTCTATTTACCAAATCAAAATAATTACCAGCGAAGCAAGTTCGAAAAAGGTGAAAAGGTGGGCACCTGTCTCTGCAGTGTTGGCTAGTGTGATAGACCTGCTTTTGCCTGCATGTACTCACTCAGCCATATTTCGTCTCCATGCTCATGTGCGCGCGCTTGGCACGTGTTGCCTGGTGCTGGGAATTTACGATTCGATAGCAATGTGTTCCTGTAGATGGTGTGACGCCATGCAAGTGTGTCGCTTTTCTCTGTTGAAAATTTTGGTATTTGAGGTGACAGTGATACCAATTATTTAAACATCATGTCACGCGAAAATTGGTACCTGCGATACCGCGTACAGGCATTTCATCGTATGCGAAACTCCACGGTGGGTGACGTTACGAAGTGTAGAGGCTGTATAGTGCGAGAAATGCAGAACTCTTTTTTGGTGTTCACGTATACGATTCCAACTTGCCCTGCACCACATGGGCATTGCAACGTACACAGGTGTGAAGATTGAGTTACGGTGATGTGACACGGATAAATATTTTGCGTAAACTGAGAAAACTTACAAAGAAATAACTGAACAGACACGGAAAACGTTTTTTAATATTGTATTGTGCACGCCGTCTTCCTTGTTTTATTAGGAGTGCATTACCACTTTACCCGCCGCATTTCCTGCTTTCTTTGTTGAGTCCTGAGTGTAGGGAACGACTTCCCAATGCTTCCTTTTCTGTGAACTACCCAGCACCTGTAGGTGTTTGTGTCTCGGCGGGCGTCCACTGAGAATGTGCCGCGTCGAGTTGCTGTCGAGCGAATAACGCAAGCGTTGGTCAGAATGTTCGAAGGCCGTGATTCGATGGGCGTATTTGAACAACCGTTTACTGGCGGTGCCGTAGCGTAGCCTATATGTAATGAATTTGCTGAACAAACCCTTTTGTTTTACTTTCCTTGAATGCTTGTGTTTAAGCCTTTTGTGAATTAAACTGGCGAAGTGTTTGCAATCACCACATTGTACTCACCCTTTATCGCTTAAGTGTACACGGAGCACTTATTCCAGAATGCAACTAGGCACACAACCTAACAAGTACCATAGGAGAAGTTATAGAGATTCGCAAGACTATATGTAGGCATGGCAGCGTACGTGCTGTAATTTCTCAGCGGCTGCTGCTGTCGCTCTGTTTCAAGTCGTGGTTGCTGTGGTTTCCTTCAGGCTGCAGCCCGTGCAAATATATTTTATGGTCGGCTTGGAAAATATTTCTATCGTTTTCCTTAGATATTTGACCCAATTAGCTATAGACGCTTCCATGGCTGTCTTTAGCGATTCGTATAGACATTCTTATAGGTGTACTTAGCTTCTTCTAAAGGCATAGAGATATCGCTAAGAAGCCTAAGACAGCCGTATAACCCTCCATAGAAGAACCTAAAGACAACCACAGCAATGTCAAGGCGACTAGCTAAAGACAACCATAAAACCGGCTATAGAAGAAGCTAAAGACACCCATAGGGATGTCGATACCAATCGCTAAAGAGAACCATACACCATTCATAGATAATTCATCCTAATAGCTAAAAACAGCCCAAAAAAGATGTTCTACAGCCGACCATACATTTCTGCATGAGGAGAGAAACCAGAGTACACTGCCATGACGATCATTTGGTCTGTGGTCAAATTTCCTGTTATAGCTTGGTTATGAAAACAGCGTGTCATCGCATGGTTTCATGCTGTTTCAGAAAAACAGCGTGTCGCCGAATTTCAGAAAGACGGATATTCGAACAAATATAGCTTAAGGGTATCTGGAAATAGGTTATGCAATCATAATATTTGATTGATTGATTGATTGATTGATTGATTGATTGATTGATTGATTGATTGATTGATTGATTGATTGATTGATTGATTGATTGATTGATTGATGCACAGATGCCAGGCAGGTGATGAGGTGCGCCGTAGTAGAGGGCTACGGATTAACTTTGACCACCTGGGATCTTTAACGTGCGCCGAAGTCTCCCCACACCGGGCGTTTTTACTTCTAGCCTCCATTATAAAAGCGGCCGCGGCGGGTGCTTTGGATATGCTTCGAATGTCGAAATGACTTACAGAAGTGTGGCATGGCGGCTGTTCTTCTAAGTAATTTTTTAAACTGATCAACAGAGTAACTCATGACTGGATTGGCCGAGCGTTCACTAGCTGATAGAGGCCAGATAGGCGGCCTCAGGGATACGATGAACAGTGATTGCAATTGTTTTGTGGGCTTTAACGCTGTAGTTGTCGACCCAGGGAAATGTCCATTATTTTTCTCCTTTTTTTCAAATCTAAGGCCTCCGCTAAGAGACGTTTATTTTCTTGGTTCCAGTGGTCATTCATGACACTGGTTATATGGTATCTGTTAGCTCAGTGAAACCGATTGCGGATCCGTGAGGTGCGTTTTTTTGGCCGCGCTGCAAATTCCGCGTTTTTTGTTCATGAGCAGAACCGCCCAATTATGTTCTATCCCTATTTTGCGGGGACAACATGAACAACATCGAAATCGGCTTCAAACCCCGAGCAGTCTACTTTGTTCAGCAATCCTGTTGACTATTTTGACACAGCTTTCACCCTTCTCACTGGCACGCCCTTCATTCCTACGTTCTTAAGCCGAGAATATTGTTCCAGTTCACTAACGCGATGTGACAACAGGGCCATTAGCGCGACTGAGATGCTTATTTTCTTTGTGATAGTGGCCTTTCTGCGTTTTCCATTTTTTGTCTAGGTCAGTAACTATTGTACGCTTTTTTAAGTTCTGCTACTTCGGACAGCTAAGTATAGACAGACTTGGCGAGTTCCTCAACTGCAGGTCGCCCTTTGCGCAGCCGTACACGGAGCGCGTTCCATCTTGCGTTTCGCGAGTAGGTGACCATGGGTACGCCCTATCCCTGCGGTTCGGCAGGTGGGACTCCGGTGGGCAGTTCTGGCCCTTCGGGCAGCCCCGCCTCCACTGATATGACCCCCGCACCACAATCAACGATGTTGGGAGTGAGGTTTCCACCCGTTTTCCATTCAGGAGAGCATATTTTCTTTTTCGGAGAGTTTCGTTCTCCCGCCATACTCATCCCAGGTGACCGGTACATGGCATCGGGTTGGGCAGACCGGTCTCCTGGATTCTCCTCGAGCCGGATTCTTTCTCACCGCGGGTGGTCTCCGCATTACAGCTCGTCGCTACAAAGCGGCGGGCGAATCAAGGTTCGGATCAAGCGGTGGGCGAATCAAGGTGGCTGACTTCATTGCGGAGACCACCCGCGGTAAGAAAGAATCCGGCTCGAGGAGAACGAAACAGACCGGTCGGCTCAACCAGATGCCATGTACCGGTCTAATGGGATGAGTATGGCGGGAGCACAAGACTCTCCGAAAAAGGAAATACGCTCACTAGAATGAAAATGGGTGGACACAAAACAGTAGCAAGGCCACCAAAAAAGGCACAAACGGGTGCGGCAGTATGCGATGTACCGAATAAGCTGCGAACATAAGGCAGCAAATATACGCAACAAACGGCAATAGTTGTGGTCTAGCTGCAACCCCTGCAGCCAAGTGCCTCCAGTCAAAAAAGCGTACTTTGCAGAAACTGCCCAACGATATTATGCCAAGTGCTGCATTGCGAGACTTCGCTCGGCAAGGGCTTCCCGGCTTGCGTTTCTTGACAGAAGCGAAATATTTTCAGACTACGCCCTGAGCGTTTGTTCATCCAGCATGCAAGGTTCGTCAGCGAAAGCTCCTCGCACCACTTTAGGGCTTTCTTCTTCACTTCCTGAGGCCTCACATCTGGTACGGCCTTGAAGTTGTTCATAACCGTCTCACTCGCCTTCTGACGATACAGGGAAAAAGGCAGCACAGCAAACCTACCTTCCGCATGAGAGTGAAGAAGCTTTAAGTCAGCATCTCTAAGGGCAGAGACCATCCTATTTGTCCGGAACAAGGCAGTGCTGGTGTTTGGCTGGAAGCGCATCAGCGCTCTCGCTCACGCACCGAGTCACATCCCTCTCTTTTGCCCTTGATGCGCAGCTACTCGTGAGAGAGAACACTTCCCACGCAACAGGCAACATTTCCACTTAATTCAGCTCGGAGTGAGGTCGAAACTTGGGCCTGTCGAAGCGTGCTCTCTACTTTCGAAGGACGGACTGCGGCATCACTCACATGAACCGTCTGGACGCTGCACGGATGCCAAGCCTTCTTCGGAAGCAACGCCATAATCTTACAACACATCAACTCCGCCACGCGGTAGGCTGTGCGTATTTATTGAAAAAGAAAGCGTTGCTGGCCAAACCCTGGAGGGGTGTATCGGAAACTGGCGAGCTTCGGAACGGAGTAACGAAGTCCACGCATGCCCTGAACTGCTAAAGGCGGAAGGGGACCACCCAGTTTGGCCTACTTCTGGGATGTACGAGTTCCTGATACTATCACCACAGGCGAGAACGGCATGTTTAGAGGAAGGTACAAAGGGTTTAGAGAGCCCGATGGAGAAGCAACAAACGGTACTAGAGAGTGAAGGCGGGCAATTTGGTGCTGAATAGTCGCAAAAAGACAGCCCACAGAAACTGAACGGAAGACAAGAAAGAGACAAACGGGGCAGCTAACAACTGAATAAATGTTATTGCGGTCAGACAACATCGAAAAATGCAGAAAGAAAAAGTGTAAGAGACAGTTAAGATTGTAGATTTAGTATCTCCCTGGACAACAAATCGACTAATAGCTTACTGACGCATGCGCCCACTTGTTTGTGCATGGAGAAGGCTTCAGTGGGGAATGCTTCATTCAGAAGCAGAGAGTGTTCATCGGCTCCTGCCTTGCTCCACAGCTTAGCGAATTATTCTTGCCAGCCTGAACAAACATCTGCAGGAAGCGTTGGAGGACGGCCCCATGACGAAGACCTTCCCATACATGGATGACTTCTCGGTGATCTAGGGGGACCAGGATGATGGGCTAAAGGCGGTAGAAAATTTGTTGGGAGCCGTTGCCCCGGTAATTGCCGCTCCGTCCTCACTTTGCCGCTCCGTCCTCACTACGGAGCGGCCAGTTGCTGGGCCGCTGAGGTTCCCACACTTGAGGCAGTGGATCAGCGACAAATGTGTGTTTGGAATATGCGCCGAGAGCCGAGAAGGCACTGCTGCCACAGGTGTCCGGCCCACTCCAATCTTGTAAACAGCGGTTCTTCAAAACTGCGGTTTTGAAGAACGCTTGGTTCCGGAGTAAAATATCAGATAGAAACTATATTCCTGGAAGAGGTATAGCATTTACTAATATCAGGATACCTGAATGGCCTCATCCGTAGCCTGGACAAGAAGTTCCAGACGGAAGGGTTGGTAGGAATACGTCGAAGGCGCGCAAGGAATGCAGGGCGACGACGGTTATCCCATGCATTCACTGCGGCCCAGCACAAACAGCAAAAGATTGGGGAACGTTCAGGGGTGTGTGTTGAACAGCGTGTTGTTGGGCTACTTGGTATGGCATTTCGAGAACTGCATGTCAAAGACAAGACAATAAGGAAAACACAGGATGGGCGCATGCGCACAACTAGCTTTATGGAAAAAAGCAACACGATTTTATTCGCAACTTTCACCAACAGTGGCGCCGCCAAGCGGTGACCGCCGGAACTAGTCGAAAGATTATACGGCGCTGCGTCGGCTGCCAACGCTGCACCAGATCACCGGTTTTTCTCTCTACGGGTTTACGTTATTTGAGTGTGGCTTCGGGCTAGTTGTTCCTGGACCACGGTGTTTTTTAGCAATACAAGTGATAAAAACAGGCGAGATACGCAAGAACACAACAAGCTTAAACGTTGTACGTGCGGTTATTTTATGATAGCCAGGGGCTGCGTACCGCAGTGCCGCCAAGGCCAACATCCACGCGTTTCTGACTGATGTTCGCCGCATAAAGGAATGGATTCTTATAAGCGTAGAATTGGAAAGCTTATCACGAACACATAAAAAAAGCCACGATAAGTTGGCAGGCGTTGCTAAAGCCTGACGTAGTCGTGGCGCGCTGCAATCACATCGCCCCCCAACACAACAAGGGAGGCGCTGTGAAAGTGCCGTATTCGTGTGAGAAAAGTGTATCGTAATGTTAAGTGCTAACCCCATTAGACGATTTTGCAAGCCTTTTGAGGAGCGACGCGACTACCAACGAACTACGTTTTGCCCCGGACCAAATCGCACATCGAATCACTCGGTTCTTGGTCGCCAGAAAAAGTCGCTCCAATCCTGGAAGTGGCCTGAGCGACTAGCCAATAGGAGAGCCAATACGATAGCCAAGTGGAGCGCATCTCCCGGCTTAGGGAGAAAACGAGGGGAAGGGGCGAGCGGCGGCACAGTGCATCCTAGGAAATTAGCACCGTTTTCTCACTGAAATACGTTTTTTTCCAGTTTTTGTGACAGATGCACACATCAAAAAACCTTGCGGCCGTGTGTACTTCGATAATCGTATTGGGCGCTGTGCGGTAATATTAGGATCACTCGTCGCATCGCTAGCGCGATCGCTTTCATGTGGCTGCCTTATCGAGCGATTTGGACGAGCTATTGCGGATTCCTGGCGCGTGGCTCGGAAAAATCGCTCCATGTGGTTACTGCTTTTCAATTATAATGGTCGCACCCTGAAAGCAAATCGCTAGTTGTCTCGCCACAAGCTCTGGTCGTCTCGTCGATCGCACCACGAAGGTGGCACCGTGAAATATTGCTGCAGTCGCCTAGCACTGCCATGACGAGTGGGTCACGTCGCAAAGGAATGCTTCATGGGACGGCACCTTAGTCGTCACGTGTTCTAAGGACATCTCAAAGTTACCGCAGTAGTCGCAAGCTGCACTCGTAACGTCAAACCTATCGTGAAGTGAAAGCTTAGTACAATATACGCTGCCCTAGTCGTCGCAAACTGCCGTAGTCGCGCCGATTCAGCCGCGAAAGCAGGCGCCGAAAAAACCCAGACAAATTCGCTACGCCTGCCTTTGTGGCGTGGTCGACGCGACGGTAGTCACGACGAGATGCGCTGTCAAAGCGTGGGCAAGACAGGCCGTTTTGGCGGCACACTCCACGGAATTTCTTGGCGTCAAACCACTGCACCAAGAAATAAATAAAACCTAGCCGCAACCAGAGAAAGTGGGCACCAAATATTAAATATCAATGCAAAGAACCAGCGACATTTTGCGGGGTGTGCGAAAAAGTAGGCAGCAGCACCCAGTTGCCATGAAGGGGGAAAGCCATGACGCAAGCCAGATAAATTCCGACTTTCAGTTAGCACATTACGTAGCACCCCGCGCAAAAGACGTTTCCCTGTCTGCAGGGCAGCGCTTCCTTTCATCCATCGTATTGGCGTAATGGTGCGTGTGCCGCTACGGTTAACCGGTTGCACACCACTTTGAGTAAACCTAGCATACAGCGCATAGACTCCGTTCAGTCTTATAATCTCTGCAACGGCCATATTGGATTTCTCGGGGCGTCACATGCAGCCGCCTAAAGTAGCGAATTTCATCTATCACACATTCGTTTAGAACAGCCAGTTTTTTCTCTCTTCTTAATAACGCCCCATGCAGTTCAAAAGTTCAAACACACTTTAGTACATTCGTAGTAGATGCCTCGCTCACTATATTTTTATGGTTTTTCGGAATGAAAAAGCGCTGTACCAATTCGCGGGCCACTCGTTCGCGGTTCTGCTTACCACTTTCGTTTCATTCAACAGCGGCTAACATGGCTTATCTTAAAGGGGCACTGACACAAAATTTTGAAGGCGACATAACTTCGGAGATAGATTGTGGGGTGCACGTATACATCATCTGCAAAATATCAGCGGCGAATAGAGCCTAGAGGATATTTAAAATCAATTTTAAACTGTGCGAAACGCAACCGAGCAGCCAGCAGAGGACCAGGCGCAATCGACATCCCAAGGATATTGTGTAAATAAACAACATCCGAATACGTCACGAGATTGTGTTTGCCGCTTCCGCACTGCCGCGTTTTTCGCCGGCTCGCCCGGCTCGCCGCTCCAATCGGAGGGCCGGAGGGCGGAGCTTCTTGCTCTCAGAACGAACGACCCGACCGTTGGCGGCGGAGGCCCCGTGATTTCGTCAGCTCATCGGGCAGCTGGCCGCGACCAAAGTTCTACAGCGATTCCAGGCACTCTGTTTCTATTACTGTTTATTACCATTGGATGCGAAAACGCGCAGGAGGCACGAAAATCCCACTGAGCTAGCCGCACGGTCACTGTGCAGGCGGCGGCCACGGCCGCGAAGTGGCCCAGGCCGGCACAGGTAGCTCGAGTGATAGCTTGTTACCACTGCACGAAATCGTCCCCAAGTCCCGACCATGGTGGCTTACATGAGAAAGGAGTTAATGATGCGATGGCGGGTTGCATTAAGAATTGTCATCTGCACCGCTTACGAGAGCGGCACTCGAATATCCGCCGCAGTGCTAAGCCGAACACATCTGTAGGCGGAACTGTAGGCAGACCGGCCGGCTGCTCCCAGCGCGCGTCTTGCCACCGACCGTCTAGAGCGTCGCGCGTCGTTCTTTAGCCGCGGTAGCATTTGCACTCGCAGCGCCTGCGTCACATCCACGGTCGCTTTTGAATTAAGCGCCTCACGAGATCAGTACGTGGGCGGCATTCGCAGAAACTACCGTCGATGCGGATTCGACAGTGCTACGGCGGCTCTGCTCTGTGATATCCCTCCGACGGTCACGTGGTCAGCTTTGTTCACACAAAATCCACAAAATCCATCGTTTCGGGGCACTCGCTGAAACCGAAACTGCGACTGGTCGCATTGAAAATGCCTCTAATTAAACAACCTTCACATGCTGAAGCAAATGAGGTTTCTACAGGTTATAAGTAGGTCACTAGCTACTTATCGCAACAAAAAAAACAAGATGCAAAATTTTTGTGCCAGTGCCCCTTTAAGAGAAAAACAATGTTTGAAAGATGCCTTGTTTATCTTTTAGGCACAGTTTTTTGTTTTCTTGAAGGTGCGTGTTGTTTTTTCTGCTCCCAGGTTGTTGGGCAGCCTTTGCAAGGTGGTGAACTCGGTGGAACGAAGCCGCAACGTTTGCAACAAGCATCACATAAGGTGTTTCGCTGAGTGCACGGCCAGCAATGCATGGGATATTCTTGTCCGGCAGTGGGTCATATGTAGAATAAACGGGAGTATGCATGTACGACCGGCTTACCGAGCACACCAATGCCATAAAATTCACTACTGATAGCAACATTGCAACACATGTTGCTCCATGTGCGAACGAGCCCTCGTGTAAACCCTTTTTTCAGAGTATTAGAGAGTTTTAGCTGACCGTTTTTCACGGTTCGCTCCGCTTCGATAGCAAGCGGGAGCGCCATTGCGCATGCGTGGCGCGCTTGGCCGCGAACGGCATTGCCTCCGGTCGCACTGACCGTGGCGCCGATACCGGAGCGGACCGTCGAAAACGGTTAGCTAAAACTCTCTATTGTCCTGAAGCGCTACGGTTAAGCAG
Organism: Haemaphysalis longicornis; assembly: GCA_013339765.2. NCBI lineage: Eukaryota > Metazoa > Arthropoda > Arachnida > Ixodida > Ixodidae > Haemaphysalis > Haemaphysalis longicornis. The sequence continues at coordinate 128,741,921 of CM023452.1, read as the reverse complement.
AGAACACGCGAGATCTAAAGCTGTTGTGATACACGAGGAAGCGGACGCATGCTTCAGCAAGCATCTATCGACTTCTTGCTTAACGAGATAGCATATCTATAATATTAACTGTTCCTCGTTTTTTGTCTTTTTTTTGCATGTTCGTATATTCCCTACGAGCATAAGATATATTCCGTTACAAATCAGCGCTCCTGGTGATCTTTTTGTTGCTTTTGCTTCCATTACTGTGGGCTGTTTTTTTTGCTATTTATGAATCAGCTAGACGGCTTTGCACAATCATACACCTAAATAACTTCGGACACTCATAGAGAGTTATCCATTTGTGCGAAAAGAAATGTTTTTACTTGGTATGTGATGTACGATGTTCCCGAAATGAAAATGAGTTTGCATCTCCTCGTGTGAGAGCAAATGAGGAAGTGCCATATTACTCTGACATCTCTGTCACAAAAATGGGATTGCGGTCTCATCCGCCAAACTCTCACGCTGTTGATCTCCTGTCGCTGTTGAGGAATTAGAAGCTTACGGAGCAGATTTTCGTCACTGCCACACTGCTGCTTCGCTATCAAAGGGAATTGTGCGACGTAACAATTGTGCAGTGAGCACAAAGCACTGCCGCTAGCCTTGTTTGTATTTCACGGTTGCAACATTATTTTCAAACTGTGTTCTTTAATGATTCTTTTTTACTTTGAAGAGCATAGTTTACTTTAAATAAAATGACACTGCAAGAAGGTTTTGTATGAAGTCCTCAAAAAAAATATAACCTACGTTTATTTTGTCGGTGAACAGCTTTGAAAATATGTGGAAAGTTCAATGTTTGATTAAAAGTGTTATTTCTATATGATGGTCTCAATAAAAAAATTCCTTCATCCATTCGCGGCTGGGCTGACTAGAAAATCCAGAAAAACATCAACACCGGCCAAAGCTTTGCGTTTATTAGCCCGAGAAATGCTGCCGTGTTCTAACAAATACCGTCAGTTCTGATGTCACGAACACGTTCCGCTTTTCTTGAGGCTCAATTTCTTCTTCGCAGCGGCGTAACCATGGTGACAAACGCATAAATCCTGTCAATGTGTTAGACGCTTCCATTCTCGGGTGAGGTCTACAGAATAAGTTATCATAACTGTATTCAAGGAGAGGATTTGTCCTAGTCATATGCGGTGTTCCAATTATTTCGGAAAATATTCTGACCTTCCTCATTTAAACCTTTTCATGAACGCAGAATTATGCACTCAATCACCTTTGTGGTACGTTTTGGGTGATTCCGCGTTCCATGCCACCGAATCACACTAACCGGCCAAAAACTCAGTGGCATTGTGTTCAGGCGACTAGGACGCAGATCACAATTTTTTAATCGTCATTTTTCCCCAGTACAAATCCCGGTAGTCACTAATGTGGCAAGGGATCCGAATCGTTCAAATCCGAATGTGCAAGAGATTCGAACTTGCAGAAACACGATCTATGAAATTTTGATTGTGCGTTTTGCTCAAGACGCACGTCTTATGCGGATGCGACAAAAAAACACTCTTTTCTCTAGCGCATGCCAAATGCACTGTCTATTGACATCTTATCTAATCGTGCTGGCCGTGACCACTCTCCGATCTCATCAGGGCAACTTGTGCACGAGGAATACCCTTAGACAGGCTTCTCTAAAATTTTAAGACCGGATGCTGCGTTGGTCAAAACTCAAGTTCAATAAAATTTGATATGGTGAAACACTAGCCATGTTAAAAGGTTGAGAGGTGAATGGTAAGTTTACACGATCAATTATCCAGCCATGCAGTTTCACGTAACGAGTGCGGAAATGGGCGCCGGGCACATGACAATCCACCGGAATCTCCTATAGACAAACAATAACAAGGCTTGCAAACAGAAGTCAACTCCGGAAGCACGGAGAAACACGGTGTCACGTAGCCATAGCTCAGTTTTTCTTTTTTCCAACTTTGCGAGTTGCGAGCAGGGGTCATTGAACTCGGTTGAAAGCGCCTTGTCGGAGACACGAGCGGCTGACGTGAAGTGGCGCTTAATCAATCACTACAGCGGGCTCCAGTGTTAGTGTTCTTTATAGCCTCGGTGGCTTCATTGCGCAGGCAGGGCTGACACGTTCAAGTGGCGCTATCAGCAGCCATAAGAACGTTTCCGCTTTCCATTGTACTCTCCATTCCGCTTATAACGAACACATCGGGAAAAGAAAATCAATTCGTTATAGCCGCTTTTCGCTATGTCTGCATAAGAAATCTGTATAAACAAGGGGTAACTGGGTTCCAAGAGTTAATCACCGCATTAGTGCATGGGTTGTGCGAGTGCTATCGGGCCAATGGAGTTTTGCTCGCAGTTAGGTCATTCGAATAGTCTCTCAATACTAATACAGAAAGGCGCCCCCCCCCCCCCCCCCGCGACAGGAGATGTTGCACAGACCATGGTACAGAGCGAATTTTGGTTCTTTCAGTTTTGCTGGTGGTTCGCTTGTATTTTGTGAATACCTTATTGTTGATGAGTGGGAGTGTTGATGACGTGATTGTTTCCGTACAAACAAGGGTGTTTGTTTTGATGCTTAAAGGAGCCATGAAGACAAAGTTCACGTTGGTTTTACTCGAGAGATTTCGTGTTTTATAGCGTCTCCAGCACTTGCGCGCCAGCAAATGATACCGTATTCATTGGGAAATAATTAAACTTCCCGCCAAATCGTGTGTTTTGCTGACCTCTACAATGAAGTCATAACGGCCTGTATACAAACTTCCAGTGAGCCATTCGGCTCTGTAGCCTTGCTCGCCGCCAAACCTCCCAGCTGGCGCTAGTATACTCAGCACTCCGTTGTTGCTTTATTTTTGACCGTATTTACACCTGGTTTGTTTTAGTTAGGGTAGAAAGTAATCACTTCGTAAAACATTGGGTATGCTTGATAAACAATGTCACGTAAGGTAAGGTCGCCTACGCCAATCGGCCAGCGCTGTACAAGACAACTCCGAAGTGTCGGGCCGCTGTGCAGCTAAAACAAGCATAGTGCGCCCAGTATAAACAGCAGTGCCCATTGGTACTTGTATGTGTACGTGTATTTTCGTAACTTTTGTTGTTTGCGCACAATTCTTCCTGCTGTAAAACGGATATGGATTGCATTTACGCACAAACAGCTCGTTCGGCAAGTTTTTAAGCTCTGCCTAAATTCCGTTTGCTTTAGCCGGCTTCAGCCAATCGCACAGCTTGTCTCATATGAAATCATAGGTTCTGTTGCGCGAAATCAGCTGGTGGGTCGCATGGCCATTCCCTTTTTGCCTAATCATAGAGCTTATATGAGCGAAGAGTACGTTAAAAGGGGCGTCAGTGTGGTTCTAACGAGGCAACCTTTCTGATGAATCAAAGTTTTGTTTGGTCTTTATGGCTCCTTTATTCAGAGGCCTAGAGTGTGTTAGCAGGTCCTCCTAACTCTCTGTTGGGAAACCCCTTTGAAAACGTGGTTTATGTGTAATAAACGTGAAGTATTTGTTGCTTTTAGGGGGCGATCAAGAGAGACTGAAGGTAAGGGTCGACTGACAGAACGATGCCGAATGAGTACACCACCGTGAGTTAAATATGTTTAGCTGAGTGCATATAAGTATTTGTCTATTATTTCATGTAAATTTCGCATATTCGATAGCAGTACGTTCTGCATTGTAACCACATGTCGCCAACCGTAGATTTACAAAAAAATGTGCCCTTCCAATCAGTGGAGAAAGATGACCTGCGAAGGATGACGTAGTCCACGGAGTGCACGAAAGAAAACTCGTTTGTTTGTAATTCGCGATTGAGCATACTTCGTAGCCAATTAGCTGAATAAAACGTTGAAGGACATCAGCTTAAGTGTCGCGAACTAACATGCAGCGGTCTATTTTACTACCGCGTCCTAGGCACCTTACTGTGTGCGTTTCAATCCAAGCCTATTCCGCTCGACCACTGAGAGGACACCGGACAGTTCGCATTTTGCCGTTGGACGTCCACGTTTAAACCTCCCTCCTGCACAGCGGACTTGCCATCTGCAAGTCCATGAAACCTCTAGATTGGCGTGCACGCACATCCACTTCCCAAACTGTGCACGCCGGGAACCGGTTATGTCTGCGGGATTTGTAGGGAAAGAAACCGTGGAAAACTTCGCTCTGAAAGTCCTTTAGGCCTAACGTGTAATATTGCCCCACATCACCGTTCGAAGCGTGCAGGTTGCCGTTCATACGGTGGGATTGGCAGCTAGTAGACGAGTTGGAACTATATGACGCAACAGAGGTGACAGCGGCTTTCCATCAGCGCTATTTTTGGAGTGGAAAAGGTCCGTTCACGCCTACTCGGCGAGGTGGTCACAGCGGCAGCGGCTTTCGGTCACTTTTGCGCCAATTCGCGCTCCTGTGTGTTCTCTGCAATCAGCTGGTAATGGCGCTACCGCCATTGTAATCCGATAGCGCCAGTTCTCAGAGTAATCGGTGCTGGTGAAAGGGATAGCGGTTATGATAAAGCGCTTGGCGGTGGCAAGGGGAAGACCCGGAGGGGTGCGGAGTAACTGGTCTCCATCGGGTGCACTGTGCAATCAACATTTAATGTGTAGCTAGGTTTTAGCAAAGTGACAAGCATGTTGACAGTGTGTAAACCAAGCTTATGGGACCCCACAGTGAGCCCAGATTTTGTGTTAATGGTGCACTGTTGGCATTTGCGTTCATTTTAAAATCTAACCGGGGCACAGAACAGCGAGATGTGTTTGCATTCTTCCGCAATGTCGGTTACGAATGATAAAGATGACAAATAAGGTGTCCCTGTAGCACATGTAGTAAAACGTTCCTCTCTATTCTTCGTTACGAAATAGCGCAACGCGTTCCCGGTAACTGCTTTGTGTTGTAAACTGAACCTCGCTTTTGTCGGGGCCTTTACTTCTTGACGATTGGTGAAAAAGGTACGCATATAAGTTTTGTGTGCTTTTTCTTAAGCGGGGGATTCACTGGGGGTCCGCCAACGTTCTAAACGCAGCGAGAAGAGAAACCATTTATTCTGAAAAACCAAACGTTGGCGATCAGTATTACTTGAAACTGGAAGTACGCTAGACGTCGTTTTACGTAGCGGTGAAAAAGCAGTACTTCAAGAAATAAACGCCAGTATTTTAGAAACAGATTAACCCCCCTTTTGAACCATGATTGCACAGGAATGGTGACTCGCCTTTTTCAAAATGGGGTTGAAAGCCAGAATTGAGCAAAAATGAATATGATCCAGCGAGTCGTGGCACGCACCCTCAACACATGTTGGCAACAAGTGCAATAAATAATCCGATTTTTACTTCTTCTTCAAACTTAGGTCCATCTTACGGGGTTAAGACTTGGCCTGGTATTAGTCATTAGGTTATGGTGAGTGAAACACATCTATGGACAAGGTGATTCATGTCATGATTTGAAAATGGGATATATAAAAATAACACACGAAATGCTACACGAAATGCCACAGTAAAGACGCAAAGTCAAAACTGCTTATTTTACCAAGAATTCCCCCTGAATAACTTTTGCGCATCCACGGAAAAGTACTTTAATTATTACTCTAGAACCTCTTTGAGATCTCAGCTCCATCGCCATCGACCGCCATCAACCTGCTGCGGCCAGCTAGCCTGCTCGACCTGATGGCCTTCGGCCAATCTCCCCTGGCTGGCACCATCATCGTCTCAGGCCGCATGAGCGCATGCACTGTTTCTTCCTCTTACTCTTCTGTTCCCCCTGACATTTCATTAAAGACAGACCTCCATGGTCACTTCTCTCCCCCTTGACTGTCGAGTCTCGTCCTTTGGGGTCGACGGATCTCACAATTACATAAAATTGGCAAAAGACTAGAAGCAACGACTGTCCAAAAATAGTATTTATGAAGGTACGGAAAGAATTCGATGACGCAGGCGCTTGCGATTGCAAAATGCGACCCCGTTAATGTATCGGCGATAGCACCGGGGTCCTGTGCAGTGTATTTGTTTTGGTTTGTTTCCTCTTTCTAAAAGGACACCGCGCAATTTACAAGGGGGTGGCTAATGTACGGGTATACGCACGGGCCTTTGGCTTTCTATCCCCTGTAAAAGGCGACAAGGCCCGTAAACTTTTATCCTCTAAATAGCCGCCACGCCACCTTAAAAACCCCCCTTTGATGCTCCGCGAACGGCAGCCGACTGCATTCATCAATAAGAAAAGTGCAATGTGTCAAAACAGTGTTTATAACACGTACGTTGCACGACCAAGCGGAGACCATGGCGGCGATGTTTCATGGAACTATAATAGCGCATTATCCCTCAACGCCCCCTGATTGTGCGTTCCTAGATAAAATCCGGTAGGAGATGTAACTCTGCCACTGCTTAGTGACAAACAAGTACACATATTGGTTGTTTTTTCATGTGCAGCACGGGTCTTGCGCCGCGCGCAACGTGAATAAGCACACGACGCGAGAGCGCCATCCATATTAGGAGCGGTTCGTCTCTCCTCCGCCAGGGGCCGACCAAGAAGGTTGTATAAAACTTCTTGGGGCCGACTCAGTTCGATCTCGGTGTGAATCACCATGGTACCTGACCAGAGCAAACCATGTGTATTATGCTCGGCATCGGCTTTGCCGAAGAGAAGCACAGGGCCATAGACACCCGGAAGCCGCCACGACAAGCGTTCTTCATCGCGGCGCCGAACTTTCAGTGCATAAAGTGAGGTGGGAAATTTCGCTCCTCGGCGTGCCGTGGTAATGACGACCTGTAAGCTTTTCTTTTCGCGCAGTCACGGCCACCCACTCGTTGTCTACTTTTGTTCTTCATTTCCCCCATCTGGCTGCTTAACTCATGCCGAATTGTCTGTGAGGGTGTACAGTCAGTTTTTCTCTGTGGGCCCCGATGGGAGGAGAATTTCCCCTGAAGTATATGTGTGGATTTTTGGTTACATGGGCTCTGGCGGGAACACAATCGCTTAAGTTGTCATGAACTTGTAGCGAAGCTGCTTAGCACCGCCGCATTCCTTTATGTCCCGTCTGCAGCCGGCCTGTTGACAGGGTGCCTTTGTTAAGGACTGGTATAGGCCGATCCACACGACGGACCGAGTCCGTGGTCTGATCGGCCACGTGATGCCACGTCACGGCCCGCCGCGGTCGGCTGCAGCGCAGAGAGCATCCACACGGCGGACAGCCGTACGACAGAGCGGTCCAACTATCTACACTCTTCACCACAGTGCTCCCAACCAGACGAACTCGCGAACCCATACGAACGGCTCGCGCCCGCGCCGCGCATGTTTTATGTATATTTTACGCTTGGTTTCGCGGTTCCGCGCGCATTTTGGAGCAGTCGAAATGGAAACGGAGCGCAAGCGTCAATTGGCCGCTATGGCGTTAGCTTTTTACGTTGATGAAGAAGACTACCCTGCGCCAAAAAGGTCATGCTGGGTAAAGGAGTGGATGTGTCGAAAAGAGCTTGGACTGCAGAACCAAGTTGTGGCGTACGGAATTCTCGCGACCGTCTCTCACTGCCCCTGAGTCACCTCCCGAACCCCTCAAAAAAAGAGAAAGCATTAAGTATTTTATTTTCTGAGAACACAGAGCTAGGGTGACTGAGACATTGGGTGGGGAGCCGAGTCCGACAAATGGGAGGGGAGGTATTTCGACCGCCCGCTGTGCGTGCGGTAATAAAAGCAGGTACATGTGCGCCCGCCGCCGGTTCTCGGCCCACCCAGGGTTTTCGCCATTGCCGACGACTCGCTGCACTCGCACCTTGATGTCCAATGAACAAAACGCTCAGATGTCCAATGTCCAATGTACATTGGAGATGTCCAATGAACAAAACGCTCAGCGTGTGGCTCCACTGACTTCCTTGCAACATTAGTGATAGCCCCGCACCTTCTTTGGCGAATCGGGTGAGGATGTCGAGCATTAGCTATGGCACTACGGGCGAGTCAGCCGATATATCCGATGGGAGCGACCATTGAGCTCGCCAACGTTGCGTTTTCCCTAATGCACACATCTCTGCTTTGGTACGAGAAGCACGAAGAAACGCTAAACATTCGGTACGATTTTGTAATGGAAACCAGGCAGTCTTTTGGTGACTTCGCTGCAAAAAAGAAAAAGTCGTACAGACCTTACAAAAAGTACAACTACCGAAGTGAACACGCACGACATTTTTTTTTAAGGTGTGCCGCCTCTCTGCCGGATCGCAAATGCTGCGATCTCTTAGGAGGGCAAAGTAATTCAGCTTCTTAAAGGCATCGCTAAAGATGTTTACAACATTTTCATAAGCATAAATCCGCTCAACGCAACGGCCGATTTGATCCAGCACTGCAGGACCTTTGAAGTTTTGAAGATAGGTCGTGTTACGACCAAGTTTGTACGTTTTGCCAAAGACACTACTGTCGCTGGTGTTGACGTAGCCGCATCAGTTAGAAGTTGCAAGGTGGGGACAATTACATCCCTCTAAACACCACCTGCCAGACTTGGCAGGTGTAGGTTGACGCCAACGACCGGCAGTTTTGGACGTCTAGATATGCAAACGCCCAGGTTAAATAAATGTCATTGACATTGTAAGTACCGTATGTATTCGAGTATAAAGCGGTCACGATTGTGGCTTGAGTGCAGTCTGGAGAGTCAAAAAATCGCCATACATACACGTACTCAGCTTAAAGTATAATGCGAAGTACGAATTTGAGACTACAGATTTAGGAAAACAACGTGGCCTTATATTCGACCAAATATGATACATGGAAATTTTAGCATACCAACCAATATTTATTTCAATGCGAAAGCCTTACTTTCCACCTTGAGCAAAAATAAAAGCCGTTGCGCTCGATTAGGCTTGCTCGTTTGCTTGTGCGTGCGTGTGCCTGCGCGTGTACATGCGTGGGCGGGCACGCGTGCCTGTGTGCGAGTGGGTGTCTCCTTGTGTGTGTGAGTGAGCGCGTGTGCTTGTGTCTGTCTTTGTCTTGGCGTGTGCGTGTGCTTGCGTGCGTGCATTCCTTGCGTGATTGCGTGCGTGCGTGTTTCTGTGGTGAAGTGGGATAGCGGCGAACAAGACAAAGGCGTACGGGCAGCATCTGTGCCGTCCAGAAACGTTGCCCGCCCACGAAAAAGTCGCCGCAAGAATGAATATTTCGAGACAACGTGCGGCCTGTCAGTGGTCGACGATGGGAGTGGACCACAAGGCCGCTCCGTGTCAGCTGCGTTGAGCCATTGTTGTTGTCCTTTTCAAGAAAACAACGACGGTTTATGGAACTCTAGATTTAATAGGCAAGAATCAAATAAATTTTAATGAATTAATGCCCGAGAAACAATTATTATGAAATGGTTGCTATACAATGTAACGTTTTTTTACTCCTGCGCGTAGCAGCCATAAAAATGTGGTTACAAATTATATGTTTCTCATCAGTCATTGTTGCACTCGTAGGCCTCCAACGGAAAACCTTTTGCAGGGTATTAGTTGTTCAAGTCAAATCTAAAAAATGTCTCTGTCATGAAGTGCCCTGAGCGCGGGAAATACAAGAAGAAACGGCGGGGAAAAGGCGCAGCAAGAGTGCGAGTGGCAAAGGGAAGAGGAAGAAGCGAAGATGGAAAAGGGGCTCGAGACAAGGGCGAAAGAGGAGGAACGAGGCTCGGGGCTTCCAGAAGGATCGAGAAGCGATCGAGGGCAACCAGCGGAGCGTCTACCCCGTGGTAGCCTGGCGGACCAGCGGCAGTCGACCGGACTGCGGGTACGCCGATCCTGAAAGATCCTGCGCTCAGCGGCAGTCGCCCGGACTGCGGGAGCGCTACCCCCAAGCACTGCTCGTGTTCCCGCCGACCAGCTTCTCGGGCAGACCAACGGTAACGTTCGTCATGGCGCGGTGGACTGTGCTCGGATGCCGGTGCCACGCCGCGTCAACGGACAACAACCGCCAGTGGTAGCCGCCTCGACCGGAGCTTCTACTCGCTGCCGCTCCGCCGCCGCCAAAACTGTGAGGCCCTTGAGCGATTTCGCGCGGCTTGGACTCGGACCCTTCTGACAGCGACAGCGTATTCGCGTGCCACGCCGGACTCGCGGCATCTTTATTCATTTTTTTTTCCTCCTTCCTTTTTCTGCCTTTTATTTTTTTTTGATAAATATTTCCGTTGTTTGAATTTGGTCACCTGCCTCGTCACTTGAGAGCCGCTCCCACTACGGCCCTGAACCTGCCATAACATCACAAGTGGCGTCCGCGACAGGACTCTCTTAACATCTTGAAGAGCAGGACGTAGAACCGAGCGGAATTCACGAGTGAAGTGGCAGCATGGACCTCGAAAGACTATCGCTCTAGGAAAGGAATTGGGTTACAAGGACGCGGAGCTTCGGGAATGGTGAAGTCTGAGCAGGCTCGATTAAGGGAAGAACGGCTGGCAGAGCGTGAGGCCGTGAAAGAAGCTGCAGAACGCGCGAGGGAAGAAGCGCAACGGGAGAAAGAAGCATCCGAGCGGGAGCAGAAGACATTAGAGATGAAGATCCGCTTGCAAGAGCTCGCGAGGGATAGCGCGCAAGTTGATCGCTCAGCACCTGAAACCAGTAGCCTCGGGACACGCAACGGCGGTCAGCCCTCACAAGCTTATCCCGCCTTTTGATGACAGGAGAGACGATCTCGACGCCTATCTTGTCAGGTTCGAAAGAATCGCGCTTTCGCAGAAGTGGCCTGAAGTGAATGGGCAGTAGCTCTGAGTATGTGCCTCGCGGGTGAAGCGCTGGACAGTGATGGGAGAATGACCCCAGAGACTCCCTAGATTACAGAAAAGTGAAGCTGGCCCTGCTTCAACGATTCCGCTTCACTTCGCAGGGGTACAACGAAAAAGTTCAGGAATGCGAAAGCCGAAGACGGGGAAACCGGCGTACAGTTCGTTTCTCGCCTTGCTGGCTATTTTGACAGGTGGCTAGAGACGTCCGGCGTCGCGAAAACTTTCGACGAACTGCGAGACAGAATGATTGGGGAACAATTCATGAAGTGCTGCCACACGCAACTAGCAGTCTTTATCAAGGAAAGGAACTTGACAAGACAACTAAGGAGATGGCAGAAGCATGCGACCACTTCATGGAAGCACAGGCCATCAAAAACTTGGGTAAGGCCCGAGATGAACCGAGACGGGACCAGAGGTCAGATCAGGCCCCAAAATTAACGAAGACCCAAGGTTGCTTCATCTGCGGCAAACTAGGCCACCGTGCTAGTGACTGTAGAATGTCAGGACGGCATGGTAGCTGCGGCAAGTGCGGAAAACCTGGCCATAGAACTGAGAACTGTCGAGGAAAAGAGGGCGACGCAAAACAGGTTTCGGCTTGCACCGTAGCAAAGCGCCGACGTCTACAGCAGAGGACCCCCGAACAGCCAGAAAAGAGCGATTCAAGGAATCAACAAGTTCTTGGTTGAAAACCTACCTGTGGTGACTGGGGAAATGTACGGGAGCGGATATCGGTGCTACGAGACTCCGGCAGTAATACCGTAATCGTGCGCCCGTGATCTTGTGCCAGACTCTTGTCTGACGGGCCAAGCTTCCAGTGTGGTGTTCGTGGACAAAACTGCGCAGCAACTTCAAGAAGCGTACGTCAAGGTCCACACGCCCTACTTTTCAGGGATGCTTCTGGGTGAAATGCATGCAGGATCCCTTGTATGATTTAGTACTAGGGAACATACCAGGAGCCAGACCACCCAACGACCCTGACTGGAAATGGCATCCACATGTTGAATGAAGCCAAGACAACCCCAGAAAGCTATCAAGAACCAGCTCAGAGCCCGGGCAGCTCTAATACTGCGATGGACTCTCAGAAGCTCGTGGCTGTCGCCGAAATCGACAGGCTGCCTACAGGTAGCTTTAACATCGCGGAGGTCACGAGAGATGAGCTCAAGGAAAAAACAAGAACAAGATGACAGCTTGAAAGACTGTTTTTCGGAAGCGGGGGACAACTTTCACATCCAGGAGTGGCAACCACTACAAATATGTCGTAGGACAGGGGATTGCTGTACCGGCAGTATCACCTTTTGTCTGGACGCTCATTCAAACAGGTGGTGGTACCCCCAACCTTTGAGGAACGCAGTGCTACAGAGGGCACACGAAGGCATCACGACTCGACACCACGGCATCCGAAAAAACAACGAAAAGGATTCTCGACGAATTTTACTGGCCGAGGGTGCATGCCGACGTGAAGCAACTCGTAAAATCCTGTTACATCTGCCAAAGGACTGCACCGAAGGGAAGAGGACGACCTCGACTACGAAAGGACGACCTCGAGGACGAAAGGGGACGAAAGGACGACGTCGACTCCGAAGCCGACATGGGCAAGAAGACCACCCTCTTTCCCGTAAACGTGCTCAAGAAATACCAGGCACGACAACAGGCGTCCTCGTGCGTAGCGGCCGTCAGTGCGATAGAAGGTTACATCGATTGGGAAGAAAACCCTTCCTGCCCCTCCAAAAGAAGCAAATTGTTTGTTCTTTAAATAGACGGCTCACAAGAGAAGCCTCGGAGGAGTACAGCTACCGGAATACAGCGCCCGGCCGCACCAGGGTTCATATGCAAGCCGAACGTTTGTCCCGCGAGAAAACCGTTATGCAACAGTCGACCGGGAATGCTTAGCGCTTGTGTGGGCCATCCGAAAGGACACCTAACCCTACGGAAAGGAATTCATCTAGCGAACAGACCACCAGCCCATGCAGTAACTTCAGAGAGCCTAGCACCGGGACAACTAAGTGCTCAAACTGAGCCTTGTTTGCAAGCGTATTCGCCCACAGTTCACTGCATCAAGGAATGCGAAAACGTAGGGTCAGATATAAAAAGCCGAGGGAACGCTCTAGCAATTTCATGGGCACTTGTATGCCTAATCGTCAAGTATGGTATTAATAACTTTCGTGCACAATATTTGCAGTTCTTACTTTTAATACCCTTCTTCCTTTTGTTTTTCCCGCGTGAAGTTGTGAAAGTGCGCGTGTTTTCACCCGGCAACTTTCTTGTGCGGGGGGTGATGTCATGAAGTGCCCTGAGCGCGGGAAATACAAGAAGAAACGGCGGGGAAAAGGCGCAGCAAGCGTGCGAGTGGCCAAAGGGAAGAGGAAGAAGCGAAGATGGAAAAGGGGCTCGAGACAAGGGAGAAAGAGGAGAGAACGAGGCTCGGGGGTTCCAGAAGGATCGAGAAGCGATCGAGGGCAACCAGCGGAGCGTCTACCCCGTGGTAGCCTGGCGGACCAGCGGCAGTCGACCGGACTGCGGGTACGCCGATCCTGAAAAGATCCTGTCGCTCCAGCGGCAGTCGCCCGGACTGCGGGAGCGCTACCCAAGCACCGCTCGTGTTCCCGGCCGACCAGCTTCTCGGGCAGACCAAACGGTAACGTCGTCATGGCGCCGGTGACTGCTGCTCGGATGCCGGGGCCACGCCGCGTCAACGACAACAACCGCCAGCGGTAGCCGCCTCGACCGGAGCTTCTACTCGCTGCCGCTCCCGCCGCCGCCAAAAACTTGTGAGGCCCTTGAGCGATTCGCGCGGCTCGGACTCGGACCCTTCTGACAGCGACAGCAGTATTCGCGTGCCACGCCGGACTCGCGGCATCTTTATTCCTTTTTTTTCTTCCTTCCTTTTTCTGCCTTAAATTTTTTTTGATAAATATTTCCGTTGTTTGAATTTGGTCACCTGCCTCGTCACTTGAGAGCCGCTCCCACTACGGCCCTGAACCTGCCATAACATCACAGTCTCCATTATGAAAGCATTTTTATACAAACCTGCCATAGAAAAGAAGAAACGAAAGATTTTTTTCCTCCGTGCCCTTTTGAACCCCTCATATAATTCGAACCGGCACGGGGAGGTGCACTTGTAGTCATCCCGGAACCATACTTCGCAGGCTTGAACCCGAACCCGAAAAGAACTCGAAAAAAAGTCCTCCTCGACCCCCCCCCCCCTTTGAACGAACATTGCTGCGCATGGCAAAACAGGTGCCTCTTCAGAAAACTTTTGACGGGTCTGCTCCCGTGTGACCAAACTAATTTAACCCGAACGAGAGGCTGCTACGTAATCTCTTACACAGAAGTCTACCTTCCTGATCTCTTTTATTCTGTTCAACACCCACTCTACTGCACTTTCACCTATAAACGGCAATGCCGAAAACTTTTCAATCAATAGATAACATTGTCTGTTATGTCACCCTCGCAGGAAACTCTAGAAATGGTGCATTTATTTCCCTCGAGAACCCGAAAGTAAGGTAAAAACGAAACCCTAATAAACCGAACACCATTTTGATCGAATAGAATGCGTGTGCACTAACCATAATGGTTACCGGAGGGGTACTTTTTAAGAATAGGGACTGAAAGTCTTTACAATGAGATGACGATAATTAACATTGCTTTTGAAAACAGCGCTTCATTGTATCGTAATAAATGTCAAGAAATAGCTACCACTTCGGATAATGAATTCTTTGTTTGCACTTGTTAAGTTTGAGGCGTTTTGTTATCGGCTATGTCGGTGCCCGCACCCGATTGTGGCACATTTGGCAGCAGAACCTACTTAAGACAGATAAAAATATTCCCCAGGCAAATCACATGTGTAACCAACATCCAACAAGCAAAACACAACAGTAAGCAAAGTCATGCACTCCGCAGAAACCTCCAGGAAAATATTGCTAAGAAAATATTGCGAGAGCATGAATAAATTAAACGTTATATAACACTAAGAGTAAGATGCCTGCTAGCAAAATGTCCAAAACAAACAATAAATTAACCGGAATCTAAACCGCATAAACAAAAGTCGAAAGTTTCTTAAAGAAAACAAGACTTTCCAATTTTTTTATAAAGAACGACTGGAACTGTAAATTAACGACAAGTAGAATTTGTCTAAAAGAACAAAAAATTTAAAAAAAACACTTCTTGAGCGATTTCATCCTCGTTTTTTCTGGCACCTATAAGCGCAACCACTACTTCACGACACAAGCTGGCCCGCGTTCACTTTGGTTTCTTTGTTTTGTCTTCGAATGCAAATGTCAGCAATCTGACTGCGCCCCCACACCTTAACTTCACGGCTGGTATGCACCTGTTTTTACTCGCGTGCCATCGCATCCTCCACCTACACGGCAAACCGTATTGCACAACATTTCGGTCTAAAATTTACAATGTTGGGAATTTTTTTGATGCGGGATGATTGACGCGTAAACCATTCCATTCGTGGCCAATACCCCACGTGCGTGTGTATTACGAAGAAATGAACAACAAAACGAACTTTTGTACGGGCAATTGCAACGAGCGTAGAGAGACTTGTAAGTAGGGGATTGTATGGCTACTGTGCAGACCGGGCCTAAATATCATCCGATCACAAAGTGTTACAATCACAAATGGTGGCGGAACAGTCGCCGCTGCAAATAAAACCTTGATAAATAACAACAAATTTTCTTTTTTACAGTGCCGTCCATTTACTCGAATGCAGAACTTCAACAACGACGCTTATCCACGAAATGGTACACCAAACGCTTTCGCCTGAAAACAACAGTCGCCACTCACTGGCGGAACAGGGCAATTGTTCATTTATTCAATGATGACATCTGACGACTCATTGGATAATATTGCTGCCGCTGCAGTAATAAAGGGAAATTCTAGGAAACATGTACCCAGAAAACTTCTCGTTTTGTCTTACCAGGCAAAAGAAGAGGGTTAAAAATATAAAGTATTCTCCTGCCCGGTACTCACCTGTTTTTACGCTCAGAGTTTTCGGCGCACGCTAAAAATTCCCAGGTGGTCAAAATTGATCCCGAGCCCTCCACTACGGCGCGCCTAATCGCCTACGTTGCTTCAGCACGTTAAACCCTACAATCAATCAAACTTTCCACGCTTTTTTTGCCCGGTAAAGCTAATGAGTTATCCTTCAGGTTTGGAGCTACTTCTCGCGCTACCTTTTTTCGGGATATTCATTTAGGCTGCATCTTTTTCACGCTTTGCGGATGATAAAGACGGAATATCGCTAAAAACCTAGGAACCAGTTGGCCGGTGGCAGGAAAGCAGAAGCAACAAACTATCCCACATGGAACGCCCAGCTGGGCTTCCTGCTGTGCGTGTACATCGTTTTGTTGATCCTGGTCATGCTCCCTATCATGCTCTTCCTGGCAGCAAGGTCTTCACTCAAGGCGTCGCATGCATCCATGCTGATCGTGAGCGACGCCACCCACTTCCGCCGCCCGGACCTGCCCCGACACCTGGCCCACACGGTCAACGTAAGTGTCGGTCCAAGTAAAGACATCTACATGTACGCGAAGAGGTCTTATAGGCTCTGCGAATTGCGGAGCATGTATCTGCTGTAACAAATCCTAGAGGCGCAGCACACATGTAATATTCAAGCTTGGCCAAAGCTGAACAGCGCTGAAGGAGGCTTAACTGCGCCCTAAAGCTAACCAAATCACCAAACCAAATATTGTAGAGAAGCGAATGCTCCCACTTTCAGGACAACGCTTTAATCTCCGCTCTGTAAAGTTTCCTTTGACAGCAGCACGTTTTCGGGCTCCCCAAGTAGGCATGCGAACGCTGTACATTGTGGGAGGAGGCAATTTTAGGGAAGGTGTAACCAAAGCGCGCATATTACTTTTCTCGAAACATTTACAGACGCAGCGCAAATGAAGTCAACGAAACATGTCTTTCCCGGAGGCGCTGAGAATATCTCTCGCAATCTGAAGTCGGAAGCTACCGGGTAACACTGTCCACCTTAAGTTAAAACTGACATTAGGGGAGGTGTGCTTTTCTCACCACAATTCAATCCCATACGCACCAATCGTAGGTGTTGCGGTTGTTTTGGTTGGGTCTGTTGAATTTTTTTTGTGACATGATTAAGCAGGTCAAGCATCACAAAGTCCTGTTGTATTGAACGAGCTACATATTTTTAAAATTTGGGCTGACGAATAAAATACTCCCTAATGCAATATTTGAGCGCACCGCGACCTCAAAAGTTTTCCCGGCGGCGGCGCATAGCTGCTGCTGCGGCCGTGCCGAGTTTCTCCTCGCGCGGCTCGCTTAGCTGCACCGGCAGACGAAGGGTTCGCATCAACGGCGAATGCAACACGGCGCGCACTAATGTGGTGTTGTCGCGTAGCGCGTAACGCCCGCGGAGCACGCGTCGCAGTCGCGTCGCAGTTGCAGTCACGTCGGAGCTCGCGTAGCGTCGCACGCGTGGAATTAAGCAATGAGCCCTTCATCCAAACCCCTTAAGTAATGGGTTCACCAAGAACAGGGGTGGCTTAGAGGAGTGCACTGAATCTCTTTGTTGCACATAGGAGATGTGAATAATTGATCCAGTTGAAACAAGAACGGTTACACTGTTTTAGTTTGTGTGGTTCCTACTGCTGCTCTCACTAAAGCGATCAGTATGTTTACATTGGCCGCTGATAAGCAATAAGTGAGGAAAGTAATACTAGTCTAGATAGACAACGGCTGCTTAAACCCGTTGTTTTTGTTTTGCAATAAGGCTTTCACCCTATTTTTTTTTTGTTTTGTAACTTGTTCTTCCTGTTATGGTCGCAGCATTCCCCGAAATAAAACCTAACGTACGCCTTTACTTTCGCCGTATGATTGTTGTAACATCTGTTTACTAGTCGGTCAGGCTAATTTCTTGAATTGCATGGCACGGCCAAAGTCAGCTGTTCCCGAAGAACATGGTATTTTATCACCTACTATCGAGGCCAAGGCATCCCTTAAGTGCAGAAAATCAGGGTGCGGGGCATTCTCATGAACGGCAAAGGCGCCAAGGCAAAGGCAAAATTATACGACAATTACTGCCTCAGTCGACACTACACGCGCGAAACCGGGTTTCCATTAATATAAAACGGTGAGTTGAAAATCGCGAAAAAAAAATTCATGCTAGATAAGACAGTAAGATCATAGGTCAATAAATAGCACATTAAAATTTTTGCTAGTGTACCGTCAATAGTATACATTCAGTACATCGGCAAAAGTCATCGGGAAACGTCATCGCTTTCGTGCTTCTCTTAAATTTATTTATGAAAAGTTGTACAGTTTGCTGCACTCAAAAATGGGGAGCCCGCATTTTTACTTGAAACTTAAAACCGGTTTTGAGGTAATTACAAATATCGCCCATCACGCCTGTATGCACACCACAAGAATGTTCCATAAAGTCTTGATGTGGGTTACTCAATACATGTGGGAGAGTATTTCAGACCTCTTGCATAGATTGTGTCTGCTTCAGTTGGTTCCCTGCTTGTTTCGTGCAAAATACAGCCCCTTTGGGAGAACGGCTCGCGCTACAGTTTATAGATATGCCAACGTTGATGCGAAAACATCGTCTTTGCATACACGCTCCGAGTCTAAAATACCAATCTTCACAACAAGGAATTGTTCACAACCCGAATTCCACGCAGCTCGGGAGTTGTAAAAGCATGTTTCGTCGATAGCGGGAAGCTCTACAGCTGATGGGTGTACCCGAGCCAACCTGATGCAGACTGTTTGTGGACGCAGCACGGAATCTCGTGATTTGCTGCACGTGCGTCAATTTTATGCAGGCAATAGCCGTCATTTTTTTATCGATTCTTTGCTAGTCGTTCCGCTTAATGCCTGGAAGTAGCAAAGCGATGGCTCGACTCTTTCTTTTCTTTTTGCGCATTTAAAATCGGCTCGTCTTCAACGAAGGTTTGGAACCACAAACTGAAATGTTCATGCCGTTTGGGCCTTTAACTGCAGTTTCTACATATATCCGACCGTTTTACTTTAAAATACCCGCTGAATGTTTAGCTGTTAGATCGTGCCATATTGGTTATTTTTAAATAAAGCCAGGAGTCTTTTGCCGTTCATACACGTTTCCTATGCTTCAAACCCGCTCAAAGATTTATTTTCGCTAAACAGTGTCGGCAGGCATAAGTTGTGTCGCCATCGCGCGTTTCTAGCAAGCATTTTTTCAACGTAGCACCACCAGCAGCAGTAGGATTATAATAATAATATTAATCAATCAATCAACCAATCAATCAATCAATCAATCAATCAATCAATCATGTTTATTTACGTGCCCAGGAACAGCCAGAGGCCTGAGTGCTGGCGCACGGATTGTTATATAAAAACAAAATACAACAAACATATTGCAAGAAACAAACAAGCGACAAGACACACACACATTGAAGTAGTGAAAATGACAGACATAAAGCCCACGTGGAGCCTGGGTACAGGTAAAAAAGAAAAAAAGATGCCTTTGTGGCTCAGCCTATTGTAAAGACCACACAACAAGCAGAGAACAAAGTTTGACAGTAAAAGGACAAAAACGATGACAAGAGTATAGAGACAAATGATAAGACAAGCATGATAAGTAAACAGTTTCAAAAATAGGCAACTATCAATTGGTTAAACAGAACCGCAGCGAAACCAAATTCCAGCAAGGAAAGAAAAGAAAAACGAACGGCAGAGATATCATAGTTGTTTAACATACTGTATTCAACAGCGCAGTACGGTAAATTGTAAACGAATTTGAAATATTTCAAGGCGTTCAGAGAAGCGGTTGTAACAATTCTGTATTCTGCGCACAGGAGAATGATTGGAGTTGCGCGCAGCGGTCTAGAAAGGGCGATGCGACTTGGTGGGCCTTTGGGGAACACTAAACTCTAAACAGTTAAGCAGGTATTCCCAAGAAAGGTCACCATGAACAATTTTGTGAAGAAATGTAAGATCTGCAAGCATACGTCTGCAGTTCAAGGAAGGGATGGAAGGAACTATGGGTAAGTCAGAATCAGGGTGAAAACTGTGATTGTGATGCGGTGCTTGAAAATGGATAAAAACTTCTTCTGCACATGTTCTATTAATTCACTACTAGATTTGGAGATGCCGTTCCAGGCAACATAAGAATATTCTAACGGAGGGATACATATTGCATTGTATAGCATTAGAGATGGATCTGGAGAAGAGAATTCCTTTGTAATACGACACATATTTCCACCCCTTCGTAGCGCTCGCCGGGTGATGAGCCTACTATGAGGAGAAGAAGAGAGGATACTGTCGAAAAGAACCCCGATGTCCCTAATATCCTCAACCGTTTGCAATGGAGCTCCCTCTATACTGTGGAAAAACAGTAGACGATGGGTTTTCCGGCTGTACGTGACAACCTTTGTTTTACCGGGGTTTAATATTAGACAGTTTTAAATGCAGAGCATTTCAGTAACTCACGATGTCACCCGCGTTGACGTCCGTGGTAGTCCGCCCCGTCGTTGTCAGGACCCCTCCCCCTACACTATATAAAAAAAAATACTATCCGGCGCCTGGTTTCGATCCCGCGACCCTACGGGCGGAACGCAATGTACATGGAGCTCTACCCACTGCGCCACAAAGCCGACACAGAATGGGAGGCTACGAACGCGCCTTATATCCTTGACTCATTCAAACTACGTCAAGAAGCTGCTGATACAACGCATTCACTACCACCAACTCCCCAAACACTAAACGTTAACGCAATACACCCACCCCCTATGCGACGCATTTACTCGAGTACCCCTCGTGGGGAGATGGGCCCAATGTTTTTTGTCTGTACCAGACCGATAATTCCGACACATCGCTCTGCAAGGCACAGCAGTCCTGAACACCGCTAATGTGCCTAAATAGTTTGACATCATCAGCGTAGAGAAGAATCGAAGATTTTGTTAACAATGTTGAGACATTGTTGATAAAGATAGAAAACAATAGTGGACCCAGCACGGAACCCTGAGGTACACCACTTGTTGCCGTGTAAACACTAGACCTTTTGAAGTTTACATCTACGTAAAAGGACCGGTCAAGGAGATAGTTGGACAACAAGGCAAAAAGGCTTGCGTGTGCACCGGACGTAGTATGCTTGTTATTATTAATTGGTGGTTCACCACATCAAGCGCCTTACTGAGGTCAAAATAAATAACGTCCAACTGGCCGTTTTCACAAACTGCAGCCGAAGCCTGTGTCATAAAGCTTGCCAGATTTGTAACCGTCGATCGACCCGAGAAAAAGCCGTGCTGATTTGGTATCAGAACGTTCTTGACACAGGCAGCAATAACGTTGTGCAGAGCTGACTCGAAGAGTTTTGATACGGAATAAAGGAGTGAGATTGGGCGATAGTTAGTAACGGCTGACGTATCAGCAGACTTTAATATTAGAAAAATTCGACCGATCATTCATGCACGAGGAAAATAGCCTAAAAGTAAACAGTTCTTATAAATGGAAGTTAAGACGGGCCGAAAAATGTTGCCGTAAGCCTCCATGAGGGCTGCTAGAATTCCATCTGCACCACAGGATAATGACGATTTCATCCGTTTAAGGCTATCATTGACAAGTTTTTCATCGAGCATAGGTGTAATAAAATTAGACATATTATTAAACAATAGGCGTTCGTCGTCACCATCTGGCAGTTGAAAGACAGAATGAAAGTACTTAGCAAAGCTGGTGGCATCATCCTCAACCTGTTCCCCATCGGAATTGAGCAGGCTAATGTATTATTTAGACGCCTTAGAACGGCCGTGTACATACCTCCAGAAGTCAGCCATTTTCTGAGACTCAGAAGCCTCTAACGACTCTACACAGAGCTGGTGGTCACGCCGGTAGAGGCTTTTACAAAATGAGCGATACCGACTAAACTCCGCTTTCCACTTGTCAAGCCCAGAACGCTTGGCCTTTTTGTAGGCGCTGTCCTTAAGTTTAAGCGAACTTCGAAGTTCTTCAGAGAACCATTGGGGAAATTTGGAATGAACAGGCTTTTTAAAAGGGATGTACTTTTCCATGCCACTCCTGACAATTTCGGTAAAACGTCGAACCTGTTCGTCAACATCATTGACATCAAAAACACTAGACCATTCAGCAGATGAATAAAAGTGATACAGCCCAGCATAATCTCCACGCTTGTAAGCATATCGCGGGACTGCACAATCGTAAACACCGCCATAGCGATGCTGGGCAGCGAAAGAGACAGATACAATAAGAGGGGGGTGAAATTTGTCGGGGTGTACAAGATATATTTCGGAGGCACACACTTGTACGTTTTTCAAGTTCGAGAAGCACACATCTAGGACATTACCACAGAAGATTTCTATGTGGCAGAACTGCTGCAAGGAGGTGAATGATTGAAAATCTAATAACATGCTGCATTTCTGCGCTGCATAATGTTTTTTAGGCTGAAATGAAAGACTGTTCCAGTAAATACCTGGGTGTTGAAGTCCCCAAGTATAATTAGCTTATGGTTGGAGTGTAAATTGGAAAAATTTTCAATATATGTAGGCTTTCGATTATATTCAGCAGGTAAAATATCCGGGGATATATAAAATGCACCGATGAGCAGCTTCTCGCCCCACTTGATGCCAACCTCTAGCCAGACTAATTCCTGGCTTGAGGTAATAATAATCAATCAATCAATCAATCAATTATTCAGGTTTTTTTACGTGAGCAGGAACAGTCAAAGGCCTGAGTGCTGGCGCACGGATAGTTACATAAAAACAATATACAAGAAACACGTTGCAAGAACCAAACAAGCGAAAAGACACACACAAATTGAAGTAAAGAAATTTACATAAATAAAGCACAATAATAATAATTATTATTATTATTATTATTATAATGACTCTAATAATACCACGCAACGTATTGAGTCCGCCCATTGACCTCCAACCACACCTGTTCTGACCAGCGTGCGTCAATTCGTTGCCTTGAAGAGTACCTGTCCATATTCCATGTTACAGGAGAACCGTTCGTATACAGAGAAGCGGGACTGCTCCAGCGGCATTAAAATAGGCTGAAATATGGCGCCATACAGAACGACGACCCAGACATGTACGCCAACATCATTCAATGGTGTGAAATGTGTGCTTTTCGTATAACAATAGCATTGATACGTCGGTATTTTTTACCTCCTCCCTTCATCGATTGTTGTGGTCCTTGAGGTATAAAAGGTATTGCCAACTCAGCGTACATATAAGTATGGTAAAATGCCGGTGATACGTTTTGCACAGAAACGGAACATAAAACGTATTATGCGAAAATCGTACTATCCAAAGAGGTCCAAAAGTTGCAAGCTATGCATAACCCGTCCGGAACTCCCTTTTATTGAGCCATAATTGAAGTAGCTGGTAAATGTGTGCTGCACTTTCTCCCTTTCATCGTCTAGGATACATCCTTCTGCAACGTAAAAAGAAGCGGCCGGTATTTTTTTCTTCGCCGTACCGTTTTGTACGACGATCCGTGCAGCGCCTTAAACAGGTGAAGCCAGCCGCAGGACGCTTGGTAGCCTTGAAAGTCCAAGAAGAGCGCAATGTTGGGAACTTTATTGCGTAGGAGTGAACCGTCATAGTTTAATTTTCCCGCTCTAAGTTCATTGAACCATGTTATCAGGACGTTTTCCTTTTGATGGTGCTTCGCACCTCGCGTTTGTTTTACACCTGGTACGAGAATTTGAGAATTTTCAGTTTCTTTCGAGATTCGTCTTGCTGACTGACAATAGTGTTGAGGGTTGACACTGATAAACCGAGCTCGCAAACCAAGTCCACGCGCTTTCTCTTTAGGTTCTCTTCAAATTCCTGTACAATTTCCAATTGATCTTGTAAATTGAGCGCCTTTATTCCCTCGACATTGTCACAAGCCTGGCAGCACCATCGCGCACATCAACAAGGCAGCCACAGGAGAACAAACGGAGTTTTAGAACTCCAGAAAACCCTTAAAAACAGCAACAGCAGAGAAACAGAGCAAAGAACCAACGTGGGAAGTACAGAGCATGGCGAGAAGTCGGGAAGGGAAGTCGCTTGTTGGTGACAGCATTGCGCATCTTTCTTGATTATGAACACGTTTCGCTAGATAGTGCGGTGCATGGCCTGACGTGTCATCATTGGACGGAGCGGCCACGCCTGGCAGTGAATGTTTCGCTGCAAAACTGCCGCTGCCGCAGCCTCAGCGTCCCTGCAATGGGCAGATCGCGCCTTTCTAGAATGCAGTTTAGCTAGAATAGCGAAGAATAAATTGCTTACTAGAAATATCGGTCAAGATCCAACTCCCCGGTCGTATTATTCAAATTTGGGATAATAATTGATCGCATTAAATGAACAAAATTCATTATTTGTAAGGGACGTCGATCGGGAATGAAAAGAAAAGCGTTAATATACCGAAAAACGTGTTGCGCTGAATCGTATCAACGAGATTCCATTGTATAGCTTTGAGCAATGTTGTTTGGGGAGCGGCTGTAGCTTGGTCATTAGCTTCTCTGCCGAAGCTGTCTTGTTGTCTTATGTGGCTGTCAACTCTCAGGGCTTGTGGATTTATTTCTGTGCGATTTCTTAATGCAGCGTAAAACAATTAACCACTCGCGCCCAGACAACGGGTACTTTGTTACTACAAGCAGCAAAAGAGTGCAGTACGAAAGAGCAGTACTGATTCGACCAAAACGAACGAAGCGGATACGTACGCGTTTTTTTTCTTCATCTACACCACACCACGGCCAGAAAGCTCGGATGTTATAGCGGCGCAAATGCGGCAACGTTTTTATACCATTTCAATTACTCTCATTTAGAGTATGCAGAGAAAAGCGTTGCTGTTGATTCGATTTAGCAACTTTTCAAGCACCCTTCCTAGTAACAACTGTCAAAGCAGATCATAAAATGGAATTTTAATTATATCAAATCTGCGCTTTTGCTTCAGTGCTCCTTTGAAGCAGTGGGGAAATGAAAACACGAAAAAAAGAAAACTGTTCGAGCCTCTTTCTTTGGGCTGCTGAAGTAATTGGAAATTCACAAAACGAACCTGCGCCTACTCTATTTTGTAGCTTCCCCCGTTGTTTGCGCTATAGTGTGGGAGCTTTTGTTACAATTCCCTTCGGCTCTTCTCTGTTGTGCTTCTCTCAGTGTATAGTGAAATCGTGGTTGAACTATTTGAACCCTCATTAATGTAGATATATGTATTTGGAATTGCAGGTACACCTGCGCGGCCCCACATAAAAGGCTCACCCGTCGATATTACAAGCCGAGAGCATTCTTCAAAAAGCACTGGCTCTCTTGCGCTTCGCCGACAAGCACTGGATGAAGCTAGCGTTTCACTTCGTATGTGTACAACAGCTGCCTCCAAAATGACTTTAACCCGGCAGCCGAATTCACGAGCTCTGCCATCTCTCCTTCGAGTTCTCAAATTGAAGACAACAATGTCGATCCAGATAACCGCCCGGTTTCACATACGCTGATTTGTGAGTGTCCGTTTTTAACGGACGTTGGCAAAACGGCCCATTGCCGGGTGCAAGCATGGAATAACCAAGTTCTCCACATGAGACATGTTATGGTGAACGTCCCTGACAATTCAGGAAGACTTCTTGAACGCGGTGACACCAGGACGTGTGAAGTCGAGTGACGATCCCAAGCGCGGAGGTGTTGTTAGGACATGGGCAGCGTTAGGCGGCCAGACGAGATGGGAGACGGCGCTAAAGCAGGGCATCTGTGGCAGCCCCGAATGACGATCGAGGTAGACGAGGTCAAAGTCTTGCAGCGGCTCATGCACGTCTTCTCGGTCTACCAGACCAACATGGCAGCATTCTACGTGTTACATATGGCGGAGTTGAACATGGCTATGGACGGAACTGCAGAGGGCTCTACCATAGGCGTCAAGTGACCTTGCCAGGACGGCTGCAGCGGCGAAATTGCACAGAACCTCCACTTGTGGCCTGCGGTGACGCAATTAAAACACCCAGAATACCAGTACCTGAAAAACATCATTAACTCGTTCATCAACGAGCTGTTTTCTGCGGTTCGCACGACCGTGCAAGATTTTTTCGCGGATGTTGCAATTTCCCTCTACAGAGGGCTGCGTTTCTTTTTCCCCAGCGAACTTTTTCCACCTGACTGGAACGTTCCAGAGGCCCCCGACCCCTACTGACGAACAAGCTCGTTTCAGCGAGTGGCTCCAGGGCGTGCTCCTCTCTTTTTCTGTTCACGACCTGCAGTTTCTGGAAAAACTATCCGTGGCCCTCTACCCTCCACGGCGGATTTCTTGGGTTCTACGACCCTCACCAGCGCAAGGAATAACCTCTGGAGATTGAATCTTTATAAACGATGCTATCTTCGGCGTAGATCAGTCTGGGAACACGTTCTCGACAAAGTTGACATAAAAAATAGAGTAAACCTATCAGAATTTATGGGAAGCCTCAAGAGCTTTAACAAAATAATTTCCGCGTCTGCGTTTTTCGCCGTCCTCTCTGTCATAAAAATCCACGAAATTACTGCCTCTAGCAAGTTTTACATACCACAGGGAAGGCTAAAACTACTCTAAAAAACAATGTTTTTTACGTAACAGATTTCAACCAAGCACTCAGTAAAAAAGCCCTCCAAGGACAGCGAGGCCAAAGAAAATTTTCAACGCTATAGCGAATTGCTTAGCATTAATGAACACTTTTATTACGCGTTTATGAGCCGTGACCTTACCACCGAACAGAATATTACGCGTGTTTTTGCTTTTGCTAACGGTGTTGGTGTTTTGTTATGTCTTTTGCCGCATCACGCTGATATCTGACGTTAAACTCTACATTATTTTCGTGTTTTGCTCTTGTTTTTACTTTTGCTAATGGTCTTTTTTTGTGTGTTTTTTGCAGCTTTACGGTGAATTTGAGGTTAAACATCAATGTTAAGGTTGGTATTGTATTCAACTTGTTAAACCCTACAACTCTATCACATAGGTAGAAATTGAAGCCATGGCCATACTTTTATGGAAGATCTAAACAACGGTTTAATATAAAAAAAAATAAATGCATCGTAATTTAGGTAGTTAGGTCTGTTTAACGGCATGCTTACAATTGGCACCCTCAATCTAATACCAAAATATTTCATATAGACATCGGAAAGGGAACCGTGACTATCCCTCGCTTTCTGTTTCGGTCTACGTCTTCTCTATGCGGCAAATAAACTCTGCAATAGGCGCAGCAGATTTCTTCACTACAGCGAGGTTAAGCAAGCTCGGTATGTCTATTTCTAAGGAAGCACTGAGTGTTTTCGGCTTGTCTTTAATTCCTCCACTGATACACGCCTTTTCCAAATAATCTCTTATAAAGCAAATTCACAATCAACAGTATGAGCGAGCGCAATTGTGAACACCACTTGCTACAGCATCGTTTACGCGAACCCGTTGGCTATTTGTTGATGCTGCAAAATTGGTGTCCGTCTAATTGGTGTCCATTACCTTTATGAGAACGGATTTAATATTTTAACCTTTTCTTATAGTCAGCAAAGACTTTGAAGCCTATTGCGTTCATTATACCGTTTATTAATGACCGGAAGTCTTGCAGTGGTACCCTGCATAGCGACCATCATGTGCCGTGGTTTTGCTCTTATAATTAGCGACGTCTGACCTGCAGCATGAATGAGAATGGGAACAAAAGCCAGCCTATGTTTGCGTCTACACGAGATTACCATTCCTTTAGGCATAGTAGCTCGCTGACGGGCTGTATGCTGGGAACCTCTTTATTTTTTTCGCGTTTCCGCTGCTCAATGTGAATGTCGTTGCATCCGGAGTGGAATTATTGCGTTCGCTGACCGCTCGGTAGCGTAGCTTACGAACCCTATGTTGAGGGCACTGTCGGAATACTTTGAACTGGTAGAGACTGCGGCTGCCACCAGATGCATCTTCCTAGTCGTCTTTTAAGAGTTCAAGTAAAACTGCACCAATTTCTGCGCAAACGTTAACTGCAATTCACCCGCTTTTACACTACACATAACAAAAATATGCCGCTTAGTGATTATCTTTCTTTAGCGCTACACTCCTGGCAGTTTCTTGCGCTCAGCTTTTCTTCGCCCAGAGACCATGTATGACCCTAAAAACTATGGCCACCAAACAACTGGAACTTTTTTTTCTTAGATGGGGCAAACAGTTTCTGTAGCACCGTCTGAAATTTTAGCCGGACCATTAGGAACAGATACACTATAATTATACACGCTTCCTTGTTTTTTACTGCAATAAATTTAACAGCGAAGCTGCTTCGCGAATCATTATTCCTCGTGCCCGCAATGGAAAATACCAATAAACTGCCGAGCGCCCGCAAGTCAGCGATGGTCTCGCTGTTACCCCTCGGAGGTAACAAAACCAAGATAAGGCCGAGCGCCCGTGTGTGCGTGCCTCGTGACGACCGTCGAGCGTTCCCGGCGCACTTTTGTCAAATTAAGCATACCCACTTAGGGCGATTGGCCAAGATTGTGGCTACCGCCCGAAAGTAAAAAAAAACTGAGAAAATGCCGAATGCTGGTGTCTGCGGGCTCGGCGGCGAGCGGCCAGCTTTTCCAGTGCAATTTTTAAACCAAGAATTCCCGCGTAGAAAGATTGGCCAAAGCGAAACTCCAGAGTTCGCTGTAATCGTGGTAACACTTCCTCGGGACGTAAAGGAAGCCAGCGTTAAAGACACATCAGAGTGTAAGCCCCTTCAAGGTGATGTCCAATAATTGTCACTTCCAAAACCAAATGAAACAACCTCACACGTATGACAATAATGATGGAGAAAAGGTCTTTGCGGCAGCGAAGAAGAAGCAGATTGCCTGTAATCGGTGACTTAAACCGTAGTGATGAGGTCGCCTTCAGCATTGCTACCCTCAAGACTTATGCGTTAATGTCAGCTTCCTTTATTTTTCTCTTCTCTTCTCTCTCTTTTTTTTGTCAAAATATCCCACGAATGACGCGCTGCCTGGTCCGCAAGTACACACCATCCCGGATTGCTTAGAAGCTAAACTAGATAGATGCAGCCATGCTAGGAAGCTCTTGGGGACACAAACAGCACTCCCTCAACAGAGAAGGACCTGGCCACCCTGGAGTAATATCTGGCCCAAACCCCTCATTATTGACCAACCCGACTTTCGGCCCTCAATCCACAGAAGCTGTAGGACACCCGAAAACGTTGGTGGTGAAGGGGGTGAAACTTTATATCCAAAAAAGGTCCTGAAGGACCTCTGACGGGTGTCAAAGTGTAGAGGGCTTCCCCCACGTCGGCAAAGGAAGCCCGAGACTGTCCCCCCCTACGCAGTCCTTTTGGACAACCAAGAGTACATCTTTACGTTCGCTGCTCCGCAGGGCAGTGTCCCACTTGATGCTTATCCTTCACATAGGAGGCTTGCGTAGCCCAACCACATACCATGTGACCCACGTTCACACGTACATCACACTTTGAACATGTTGCAGTTCCGTATAGTCTGGGTCGCTGGTGCTCACCCTCCAAGGATTGGCGTTTGGGTCCGTTTGTAGCATGCGGAGAGGGACTGACCTCGCCCTGTTGAGTACTTTGTTTGAGAGCGCAATTTCACGTCGATTTAAGTATAAGTGCTTGGTGAGGGCGTTGTAGTCTGAAGCTGATCTTTAAAAGCGCTGTGTGGGGACGGGGGTGGTTGGAGGAAGCTCGGCTGACCAAGTTCTTGCGCCGCCTCGTGTGAAGATTCATTGAAGTTTTGCCGTCCTTCCCCCGAGGTTGCTCATGTGGACTGGAAACAAGACTATGGAAACAAGTAGAAATGTATCTATCTTCCAATAACTTGGAGACTGGCACCAACCACTCCCCGTCGAAGGCTGGAGTTGCAGCAGTAGAGTCGCTATAAAGTTGAGGATCAAGCAGGGCAACTGCAATGGTCATTTCCTTAGCAACCTCCAGATTTTTGGTAAACAAAGAAAGTGCGTCGCACAAGCGTTTGTAAGCATCAATGAAGGCTATCCAAAAGGCCTGTCTTCCATTTATTTGATCAGCATCCATAAAAGCCGACTCCGTAGGGCTCTAGAGAGCCGCAGCTAGGAGTGCCTTGGTCCTAGACAGTCTTCTCCCTTCCAGTCATACACCAGGGGATGCTAAGAATCTCGGGGCTTTGGAAACTCACCCTGGTAATGTTCAATGCACGAACCCTCTCTAGTGAGTGTAGCTTAGGTGAACTTTTAGAGGAGATCTCGGTCGTTAAATAGGTCATAATTGGGCTAAGTCAGGTAAGAAGCGAAGGCTTCATAGAACTGACTAGCTGGCATATTCTGTGCTATCGTAGACGTCATGGGATTTTTGATCCACAGAAAGGGGCAGTAAAACGTGGAAGAATTTTTAATATGAACAGAAGAGTCGAAGTCGGGATAAAGCTAAACAAGTGGTACACATTAAGCAGAATGCAGGCCTACGCACCAACAGCTAGCTACGAAGATGAGGCCGTAGATAGTCTCTACGAAGACATCGAGTCAGCGGTTAATATGGGAATAGCACAGTACACAAAAGTAATGGGAAACATTAACGGAACGTAGCGGCAAAGCGTGCAGGAGAAAAAACAATAGAAAAATTAGAATAGGCCGTGACAATTGTCGAGGAGATACACAGAGAAATAACACAGAACTAAATACCATGTTCTTCCGCAAACTCAAGAGTAGGAAATGGACACGGAAAAGACGTGACGGGATAAAAAAAAAAAGTTGACTTCATTTTGAATGGCAACCCCCGTATTGTGCAAGACGTGAAGGTAGTAAGCAAGGTTTTGTGCATTGATTATAGGGTGGTTACTCGGAAAGTGAGGCTTAAAAAAAAGGAGAGAAGGAAACTCGTAATAAGTAAGAGACCCAAGATCAAGTCAGTAAGATAGGACGCAGACGTTTAAAGGAACCCTTCAGAACATATTCGCGCTATAGACGGTAAGAACAAGGACAGTGTTGACATTCCAACTGACAGCCTAACAACAGAAATCACAGATTCAGCAGCGGCGGTTGGAGGACCAGCATGTATTAGAAACACTGGGCAATTAACACAGAAAACAAATCAGCCTATTCCGAAGCGCAAGCTTGAGAAATTGGCGAGTATGGTGAATCAAATGTAACTAGCAGAGCTGTCAAAATTACGAAACACAAGTAAAGAAAAGAAATTACTGCGCACAATATGGTGGTCATCGAAGGAAAGAAAGAAATGATAGAAGAAATGTTTGAAAAGGAGAAAGCTTGAAGGCAGCAAAGACGAAGCTGGGATTGGCAGAGACAGAATGTACGCACTTGTACATTGTACCCTGTACAATGTACTCGGGGAACAGGGTGACATTACGCACAATATAGACGAGATAATAAAAATTGCGGAACGATTCTGCATCAGGATATACGCCTAGTGATGTCGGACCAGGAGAACCTACCGAGCCTACAAGCTTAGATTGCGATCTTCCACCACTAAGTAAATATGACTTAAGAGCAGGAAAAGAGGGAAAGCTGCCATGGACGACGGCATAACGAAAGACTGATAAAGATCCTCACGTCGATTGAGAAGGCATTGACGCCTCCCGGGCACACTCTGTCAATGAAGTCTGACACTCCTTGTGGTCTCCACACCAAGAACGGGTCATCAACCTTGAAGGTTTGTTGAAAAATATAGTTGGTACATTGAAATACAATAATTGATATATACAGAAGGAGGCCCCAGAGTGAAATATTGCCGATAGGCCCTTCTATAGCAACGGTATATGGTAAAATAATTCACAGAGGTGTATCAGCGTTTGACTGCGGTAGTGTAATAGGAATTATAAAAAAAAGGCGAAAACATGGCACTGAAAGTAAAAGCACGCACCCTGGTAGGTTTTAGGAGTTGTTCAGGTGGTGTACAACACAGTACTGCGTTAAGTTCCGTCATCCGAACAGCTCTCAAAAAGCTTTTTAATCTACACTGAAAAGAACCTATTGAAGGAGACAACATAATTTCAACCGGTGTTCTGTGTGCGTATGGACTGCCGTAAGCCGCTTGTTATACAGGAATTTCTTGGTGCGTTAGAACACCTGTATGTCCCTGATCTTGATGCACATAATTTAATTGGTGCTTTTAAGGGGCGAAGCCCCTTAGGCGCTAGGGCTGTTAGCGTCTCCCGTCACCGTAATCGTCGTCGTAATCGTCGTCTCATGTAATCACGGTACTAGAACACCGGGAAATTCATTTCCGCCGCGCGCAAAACGCATCACGGGATAAAAATCGCCAGGACACTATAATGTACGTGTCGCATTCGAACGTTATGTATCGCGTACAAAATCACCGGGATTTTAGGTATCGTGCCAGAGAGGTTCGTGCTTTAAAAAACAAGAGCATTATACAGCAAAGATGTATACCTATACCCCCGAACGGTTCATCTCCTCTGGCGAAAATGGCAAGGCTCCAAGAATACACTTATACACTGAGTGTTTTCCCCCTCCCAAGGTTTTACGTTACTGGAGATGGCCAGGGATTTGCGTTTATCAGAAAAAATGTCTTAAGGCGTTTCAACAATTTTGTAGCGGTAGCTACATTGGCCGACGTTGAGCAGTTTGAATGGCTCCTGGAGTGCCATGCTGCGCACGCGCGAAAGCAGTGACGTTACACGGTGCACAGAACGTTGATTGATTGATTGAATGTTTATTAGCATTTGTCACATGAGTTTACAAACACTGATTGGACCCAGTTTTTTAGACTTTCCAGAGGCTAGTGCAGGGTCCAACGCTTAAGAAAATCTGTGTAATGGACTTTGGATCTTAGCGGGAACTATCAATTACACATAATTCAGATGTAGCAATACAGCTTCTGCCTGTAAGTTTATACTTCCACGTAATTATGAGCATACTCATTTACAGAGTAGAGAAGTCTCTCTCTTTAAACAATCGGGTCACAAAAACAAAACTACACGTGTGCATACAATCAAAAAGTTATGACAGATCACTTCGTTTTGGACACACCAGCAACATCAGTTAAAATACAAAAAATTCTGCGCACTAACTATCACGGGTTTTAGGAAGAGGGAAAAAAAGGCTAGGATTACAAGATTCACCAGTGTACCCTAATTATACAAATATAAGCGCATGTTACCACAAGAAAAGAAGCAGTTGCCAGCCTGGTCAAGAATTGATGAATTTTTAGTTTTACCGCAGCATTGTGTGATGTCTTCAATTCAGTGGGCAAACTATTCCAGATCTTTATCCCTGTGCAGAATTGCAACAATCTCTCCCCATAAACGTTATTTCTTGGGGCAAGTTAAAGTTGCCGAACGTGATACTTCTAGTATGGCGTTTAAAGAAGAGGAATAAAATAATGAGACATCGTTAAATGGGTTATTAAAAGGTATTTTCAGAGACAATACTATGCATAACACAGGTCAACAGTCGTCTTGTAGGCACCATTCACGCAAAAGACTTTCAAAGGGTAGTGCGGAATTTTTAGCGCCACATGAGAGGCGAAATAACGGCCGGCTTGGCTCGTTGTGGTTACTGTGACTTATTATTCTTATGGCACGCTTTTGTAACCTCCGAAGGGGATCCAGATAAGAATCACTGCCGTAAGTCCAGCCGGCCCACGATTCCATGCAGTAAGTTAAATGGCTATTGATGAATGCGAAGTAAAGCGCCCGCAGAATGCTTTTATCGAAGTAGCCTCTAGCTTGTAAAAGCGCGTGACAGCCTTAAGAATATTCAGCCAGCTTTACACCGACGGCATTTATTTGACCTGCCCAGTGAAATGTGGGTGATTAGTTTTTCTAGTCGAATAATCCCAAGGTATTTAAACGTGTTCCGTACGTTCCAGTATGCAGTTGTCAATTTTAATCTGAAGATCTTGATAACTAATTAATTGGGTCCGGGTGGACGCCACGCCTCCTGGAATGAACAAATATAATGTACTTCGTTTTATTGGCATTAACCGTTAGCCATTCTGTTAGCAAAAAACCACTGGGAAATTTTTTTCAATTGACGCCGAGCTGAGTTTACTTGTGTTTGTAATTCAAGATGGACATTGTCGGCCGTACATATTAATGATATCTGTATCATCGGCATACATAATAATTTCGGAAGAACTTAATACATGAGGTGGCAAGTCGTTCCAAGAGAGTTCATTTTATATAAAGTGAAAAGCTCAACAGCGGCCCGAGGACCGATCCCTGCGGCACGCCATTTTCTGTGTTCACGTGAACATATTGCAGTGCACAACCAACTCTGACGGAAGTAATATCGGTCATCACGACAGCCTGCTGTCTATTTTTGATGTAATTAGAAAATGTTAACTCATGTTGCCCGCAACACCGATTGATTACGTCACTGAGGATACCGTACCGCCAAGCGGTGTCATGCTTTCTCTTCGAAAAACACCGTAAAGCAAAATTGTTTATGCAAAAGCATCCTTTAATTGTTTCAATGATCTACCGTATCGAATGCTTTTTGTAAGTCGCCCCGCCCTGAAGAAAACAACTCCTGGCAGCTCTCGAGAAGCTTGTTGTTCAAGGAAGTTTAGGGCCGTGTTAATCTTCTCGATTGCACAGGAGCTGGCAGGGCAATGTCAACACTGCAGATGACGTAGAAGGGTCCTTCCCTTCTTAATTAGACCGAAAGCCACCATGTCCCTCCAAGAGCTGAGGATGTGCCCCAAAGAACCATGTACTTGTGTAAAAACTTATTTATGCAGGAGTGTTAGAAGAGGTTTGAGTGTAGGATTTTTTCATTGTAATGTGATGTTGTCTGTGGAGCTAGGGTTTACAACGCTAAGAACAGATATCGTCCTCAGTCTGAAGTGAAAACTCCGAGTTATAGACGGATCGGAAATGTCACCGTTTTTCACGTAAACTGGGATTACTTTTGCAATTTTTAGTACGTTTCATGATGCTAGGTAAGTTTCGTTCTGTATACAATGATTAAATAGATTGCATAAGATTGGGCCAAAGAGTGTGTTAGCCTGGTCTACGTTTTCCCCTTTTACTGACAGGGGCAGGCTGCTGTAATTTGGTCTAGTCCAGCAGATTTGTTAGTTGAAAGAATATTAATAGTGTGAACAACTTCAGAAAGTTCAATATCATACATCACAAACGTTTTGACAACTGGTTGTGACGCAATGTAGCCAACTGTCTACAGAGCGGGGAATTTTGTCTCACGGCCAGAGCTTCCCATGCCTATAGCCCTTTGAACAGAAAAGAAGGTGTTGAACGCTTCGACAGTGGTGTTGTCAACGCTGTCAGGAGTACCCCACGCGCTGTGATGGGCCTTACGGCCCCCCAGTAACCTCATTTATGATACCCCACGGCCTCCTCCGCTATTTGCGTGTATCGGGGCCAGATGCGTGGGGAATGGACTTTTCGGCCTCGAGGATGCAGCGTGAGTAGTATTGTTTTTTACGGGCTCTGATTAGGTGTCATACGCATTTATTGCGGAGTAGCTTGTATGTCTCTGACCTAAATAGTATTCCACTGTTAGCTGTCTTTTGACGTTTCCATTATTGTACCAGAAATGGACTCTTTATGGGCCTTTACCTATGTATAGTTGCAAGGTGGGGAAGTGGTCTCTTCATGGGTCATGCCCACACCCACTCGAGGGCAGATTGGTATTTGATATGAACGTGCAGGACGTATCGCCGCGACAGCACGTATTAACTGCGTTTTTAAGAACTCTATGCTATGGTATTAGGCTGTTTTTTTGTTCGAAAGGCACTCAGTATTAACATCATTGTCGTACAAGGCGATCGGGAATCTCGTCGAAACTGACTTGCCCCAAGAGGCTCTGTCTTAGCATCGTGTAATCTGTCTTGATAATATGTCGTCGGGATGTTCAACCAGCGCCTTCTTATTTTGGATTAAGTCAGAACTTAAGTGAAACAATAAAGATTGGAAGGTGATCCGCAATGGGTTCATTGAAAACGCCAGCGTGAACGTCGGTATCAACCTATATTTGTAAGTGCGTGATCTATAATTGATGAAGATACAGCCTCAAGGATAGTAACACGCGTGACAGGGTGGTTATAACATTTCTGAAGTTGCGGGCGAATGCCACACTGCAACAGGAATGAGTGTGTGCAGCCAACCCTGTCTTTCTTATGAGCATCATGACTAGTATCAAGGTTAAATTTGTGTCCCCAATACGACAACGGGATCAGTGTACGTTGTTGATATCGTCATGAAAATCATTTCCAGTTTAGCAAGAAAAGCGGGTAGACTAGAATTGGGAGGCCGATAGAATCTCATGACACGTCCAACAATGAGAGGAATTCTAACTTTACGAACAAGCCTCTGCTTCCATAAAAGAACAATTTTCTCTGCACGAAATTGATGGCAGCTAGGATGTGAAAGAGAAACTTTTATGAACGAAAAGGGCGACGCCGCCACCGCGATTTTCGCGACTGCACTCTTGGAAGGGGTTTTCTGTGAGGTAAACCTATATTAAGCGATTACGACCTGGACCTCACCGTTCCTTCCGCTGCGATGGAAGCCGGAAGCCACGTTTCCATGATTGCAATGACATGAAACGGTTGCGCAGGGGGTGCCTCAGACAACTGTGCCCCCTACATTGTACCCTTAAATCGGGTAAGTTCTTGCCTGCGCTGACACTTCGAACGTGGGGATTGCACCACAGATGGAACGGCATTGAGGCGAGGAGGGGGTCGCTGCGAGCTCGTTTGACCAGAAGTTGTTGAACCTGAACATTATTCATTGGGCCGGTAAAGGTAAGCCTTGGTGCTTAGCGGCATCCCCAAAAGTGTTGCCACCACAGCCGGACTGGGTGATGACTAGCGGTGCACGACTTTGACGAGGTCATCTTCTGGGGCAACCCTGGGGGGGGGTTATGTGGGGGCGGGACCAAGTCCGACCTTCGCTTGGGTCTCCGATTTTCTCATTAGGATCTCCGCCCCCCGGCGAGCTGCCGTACCTCCCCAGAGGGAACCCAAGCAAACCTCTTCCGCGCCTCCGGGAAGTGATTTTGTCACGCTTTGCACTTTTTGCTTTGCCAAGCAAAACTTTGTTTTCAGGGCACAGATGTTCGTTGATGTAAACTGGTTCGTCTGTGGCAAATCCGAGCATACGCGCCGTGTTTAGTCTGTTCTTTGCAATTGGCAGCCTGCAATTGGTTAGAGGACACTATTCTCGAGTCGACCTTGAGTTGCGCGCACTTAACAATGACGTTAGGAAGCCCCGAGTTGGTACCATGCCCGAACCGCTGGCTTGTAACAGCGCCGCGGATTCGATGCACTACGTCGGACAGAGCACCGGATATCCTGAGAATGGTCTGGAACGGCAACACCTAAACGGGTCGAAAGTGATTTGCTTCAGCGTTTCCTTTAGGTCCTCGTTTTCTGTATCCGCCTGACGGGACACCTGATTTTCAGCTCTAGAAGGTTATTCTTTCTGCTGTACTGCTTCAGCTCCACAAGTTGCCTTCTGACGTCCTGAGATCATTTCCGAGCTGTTCAGGCTGCGGTGGGGCTCCATTTGCCAAGATCGCAATACGGTCTGGACACTCAAGGCTTGTCCGATTCTGGGTTGACTTCAGAGAGCTCCTCAGTTCTTTGCTTTTTGGCTTTGATAGACTTTACATCACCCTTTAATTCCTCGAAACACTCATTGATGAATTTCATTGAAGTCGTGACAGAAGTAAGCTCGTTTTGATATCACTGGTTGAGGAACCAAGATCTGTTACCGTGGCTGTCAAATTATTCAAGGGATGGCCTCGATAATCAAGAACCTCGGGGACGTTATCATTTCGGGAGAGTGAGAGTTGGAAGGGGTGGGTACGTACATCGGTGCGGACCTTCAGGGCGATTTCTTTGATGCGGGGGGGTAGTTGGTGCTTTATCGCCGAGGCCCTTTGCGAACTCGGTCAAAGGATCGGGGGTACTTTCCTTGCTCAAATCTTTTGCCATCCTAATACGTCAAGTCCCGGATCCCTCCTGGTGAACAGACAAGCCCATCCGCCAGTGACCTGGGCTCCGACGGCCACCGTTCGTGGTTTCAACCCTCCACCTAAAACACTCAGAGCACGGTTGGATCCAAGCATGTTGGGGGCTCGGGGCCGCAGTCGCCATACCGTCAGCTTGAATACTAGGTGCCCCGTGCGGGGTCCTGCACATAAACGTATCAACAGGGGGGGTACCGCGCCGAGCAGGTGGTGAGAGAGGAGCGAGCGCAAGGGGAGAGGGAAGCGGCGCGGCTGCAGCCGAGCGAGAGAGAGGACGTTGTCGTGACGTCGGCGGGGAGGAAGAGTGACCAGAGGGACCGCTCGGGGAGAGGAGGTGGAGATGTGGCGTCACGGCGCGGGGAAGGGAGAGGGACGCGCGCGGCCCAGCTGTTGGCCGAGGAGGGTATATATGGGCGACGGGGGCGTCACTGCGCCGTTGCTACCGAGTCCTCTCCGCTCCATGCGTTGCAGGGGAAGCCGGGCCGATGTTGCTGAAGCGTTGAAGGCGCCGCCGTTGAAGCCACGTGCCTTAAAGTGCAGCTTAAAATATAGTTGGGACATTGAAATACAATAATTTATGTATACAGAAGGGGCCAGCGAAATATTGCTGAGCCCCTTCTTAGCAACGGTATATGGTACAATAATTCACAGAGGTGTCCCTGGTTCGACTGCGGTAGTGTAAAAGGAATTATAAAAAAAGGAAAACAGATGAAAGTAAAACACGCACCCTGGTAGGTTATAGGAGGCAGGTGGTGTACAACACGTATCGTTAAGTTGCCGCTCCGAACCCTCAAAAAGCTTTTTGATACAGAAAGAACCGGTTGAGCGACAACATAATTTCAACGGTGTTCTTGTCGTTCGGCTGCCCGGACCGCTTGTTATCCAGGATTTCTTGTGTTAGAACACCGTAGTCCCTGATCTTGGCCGGGTATATATTGGTGCTTTTAAGGGGCGAAGCCCTTAGGGCTAGGGCGGTTAGGTCTCCCGTCAGCGAGTCCTCGTAATCCGTCTCATGTAATCACGCAGAAGCCGGGAAATTCGATGTTCGCCGCGCGCAGAAGTATCCGATAAAAATCACTGAAGCCTATAATGTACGTGCATTCGAACTTTGTAGCGACAAAATACGGGATTTTAGGACGGGCCAGATAGCGTGCTTTAAAAAACAAGACATTTTACAGCAAAGATGTACCTATACCCCCAACGTTCAATCTCCCTGGAAAATTGCGGCTCCAACGAGATACACTTATACACTGAGTGTTTCCCCCTCCCGCGTATCGTTTGGAGATGGCCAGGGATTTGCGTTTATCAGAAA
This sequence comes from Haemaphysalis longicornis, assembly GCA_013339765.2. Classification (NCBI taxonomy): domain Eukaryota; kingdom Metazoa; phylum Arthropoda; class Arachnida; order Ixodida; family Ixodidae; genus Haemaphysalis; species Haemaphysalis longicornis. Next base: position 128,703,046 of record CM023452.1, on the reverse strand, counting down.
AAATGTCTAAGGCAGTGATACAGAATTTTGTAGCGGTACACTGAGCGACGTTGTCGTTGAATGGCTGCCCGGAGTGCCGCTGCGCACGCGCGAGAGCTGCGTACACGGCTGCGCGTTGCTCGTGCGCGGCGTTTCTTGCACACCGCACGCGCCCAGCGTCTTCGCCGACGTCCGTTCCGCCCGTGGTGGCCCGGTCAAGAAGGTTGTATAAAACTTCTGGAGTGGAGGCCGCCCATTGCGGGCAACGCGGGGAGGTGAAGCCGGCCGAACCGGTCGGCGACCATATTTCTGTGGGCAGAAAAGGCATTAAGCCGGCAGGGACGTTGAAGTTCGGTCGTATTTTTGTGGCTTTACAAGGGTGAAAAGGATGGGTAAGCTGGTTTATCGATTACGATATTTAAGGGCAGCCTGAAATTTGTCTTATGGGGAAGGTAATGACGTAAGACATGGTTCAAGCAACGAGTTCGCGTGTGTATAACTTACGGGGGTGAACAGAGCAGTCGTCGCGGGAAAAACCGTAGCGCTTGGTTAAACCACCTGTGCTTTTATTTCAATAAACGTTTATTCTGTATATCTAAAACTATAGGCCGTCCCCTTAAGATTAAAATTACCTCATGTTGCACGCCATGGCAAAAGATGCCGCGTTATAAGGTTACTATTGGCCGTGATTTCACGCTGGAAGTGCGGGACACACGACAGCGCGATTATGTGACGCTTATTTTTTTTGTAGCGGCATTGCTGGGACTAATAAATGCTTATTGAATAATGAATAATGAATAATAACGCAGATATCACACCCAACACAAGCAAGAGCTGTAGACATAGTTTAGCGGTTCGAATGGTTTGTAGGCAGTACTACAAGGAATCATACGCATCAGGATATTGCAATCTTTATATGTACCGCACGTGCGCGTTTTCTGGTTTAAACAACATGCCCAATTCTTCCCTTGCCAAATACCACATTAAGCGCGAGCATATGATTAATTGATTCAATAATAAACTAATTATTTGATTATATTGATTGACTGACCGATTGATTGATTGATTGATTGATTGATTGATTGATTGATTGACTGACTGACTGATTGATTTATTGATTGATTGATTGATTGATTGATTGATTGATTGATTGTGGGGTCTAACGCGCCGACGCAACGCAGTGGATGAGGCGCGCCGTAGTGGAGGGCTCCGGATTAATTTTGACTACCTGGGCATATTTAACGGGCGCCGAAATCTCATACACACGAGCGTTTTCGTTTTTTGCCTTAATCAGACAAGCCGCCGCCATGGCCTGGAATCGAACTCGCGTTCTAATGATGAACAGCACAATGCCTTAGCCACTGAGCCACCGCGGCGGGTCTATTTCCAGCTTTTCAATGGTATTTTGCAAAATGGATTAGGCACACACTGAAGCTCATTAAACCAGGATTTTTTATTTCTTGTGCACTTTACAGAAAGCCTGATCATCACACGTACATGTCTCACTCGCATTGACTTTCTTTATTTTTCAAATCCAGAAGGTTACTTAATTGGATGCGTAACTACATTAACCGCGTATGTTCGCACAATAGTAGCGTGCTATTGATAAGAAAACTACGCGCAGGAGGTTACTCAATCACATTCACAACCTCGTTCATTGCGCACGTTCGTACGCAAGCAGCGTGCTATTGATATGAAAATCACGCGGACGAAGAACGCGGAAGAGCATTGCGGTGCGTCAAACACTTCTACGAAATAGCGCTAACGAGAAACGTCAGAGTATCCACTTAGGGCCAGATTCAAATGAAATATATTAAACAAGAGTGCCTTGATTTTTGAAGGTAACTGTCTGAGCAACACTCTGCATTTAAATTAGTGCGGAAAAACAATTTGCGGCCAACATATTTACAAACATATGATTTCGCGCAGTCAAGCGACCAGAGAACCACCACAACTACGAGCGAAAATATTCACATATTTGCGTAAACAAGCGCGTTCGGTATGCTCAGTATAAGCGGACGGCAGGTGCTACGGCGAATTTTTTCTTTATATCACGCACAAACGGCGGGCAAGTGTGCACTTATAACGTTATAATACCAGGAATGCCCTCGAGACCCAAAGCAAACAGATACCTTCAGTACTTACAGATGAAAGGTGATCCCTGACGCCTTCGTCGCGCGATTAGCGCAGCCGAACGCGACGCACGAGCAGACCATTTCTGCTTCCTACGCCTTTAGAGCATCGACCCGCTAATGACGATCGAACGAACACGAGTTCTGCTCTTTGGCAAGAGAAAACTTGGAAGAACAACACATAGGGCAGAAAAAAAAATGCCATTGTGTCGTCTGTTTATTTTAGCTGTTTGAGCCCAAGAATGAAAATAATTAGCAGATGTGTGCGACCACCGGCGCACGCACAAGAGACGCGCGTAGCGCTTAATTAGAAACATGAAGAGGGGAGCATAACAGAAACCACATGCGTCGAGATGAAAGCGCGCAAATAAAGGTGGGTGCGCTTGAAGCTAGCCGCATGAGAGAATCAACTTCCAAAACAACACAAAACAAAAGAGAACGGAAGCAAAAATATAACGTAACCCGCCGCAAAAACAAGTACATGATGCGACGGGTGCAATGCGTCTGCTGCGACGGAACGAGTTTTCTGCCCACGGCAAGATGGCGGCTGTCGGCGTCAGTTTTCGAGCGCCATCTCCACTCCAGAAGGTTTATACAACCTCCTCGGGCCCGGTACATTTGATGATCATGCGAGGGGTATCCGGCCGAGGAACCGATGGCTCGTGCGTCGCGGCAGCACGGGTGAGCGCCTGTGGAACCAGCTTAGCTCTGGGGCGATTGCTGACGCTGCGCCGGAGCCGCTTGATAAATACACGTGTCACATAATGCGTTTACCCCGTGCGCGTCATTGAAGCAGCAGTAAGCATGACAATCAAGCTAATCCTATATAACCAGGCAACTAAGAATAACCAGTTGAACCTTAGCTCACGTTACGTATATCCTTGCATACCCGAGCTATGCCACTGCTATTTTTTTCCTCAAATATATCCTCCCAATTAGTAGTAGAAATGGTTAAAATTAAAATTAAAATTAGGCTGCGTGCAGAATAATAATTTTTGTAGGCTTCTAATTTTCGATAAGAACAAAGGCGGAGTAGTGATCCGTGTATGGGAAAATTGGCAACCCGAAATATTCGAGATAAGATGAGGTTCAATAGGACGTGATCGATGATGCTACAAGAGCTAAGTGGCATGGATCTTGTGGGCGAGGTATTCAACGATTCCAGACAATAACCGTGGAAGCAGTTTACGTAATCTAGGCACGATGAATCGCTTATATCGCTGATAGTGAGGTTGATATCACCAACGATAATGACATTTTTGACCTCAAGGTTAAGAAAATGGAGTATGTTGTCGAGCTCGGTACATAAGCCCGGATAAGATAGGGCAACGACTGTCTTTATAATCAGAAAACGGTCAAATTCTAGCCATACAGACTCTATTTCATCTGTACGAAAAAATGACACGGCGTTTGTAAGGCATTGCGATGTACCTATACAAAAATGGCTTATGGGCGTCTATGGATAAATTCATGGTGAGCTATGGCCACCTATGGGGGTCTATGGTCCCCCATGAAAAGGCATTAATTTGGCTGTAGCCAGCTATTGAAGTCTTCATGCATCCGGCACTCAATACTGTAAGCCATAGAATTCTCTTTACTGATTATACAACTTCCTAGTATGTTTAGTTTATAGAGTTACATCTACTCAGATTACTTTAGCCAGCCAAAAAACGTATGTATGGATTTAGTTCTATAGACCTGGCGAGACAAAGATCCTTTGTCTGGCTATAGACCAGCGTTTTGCTTAAGTCTACAGACTTGAAACCATTAGGATGTATTTTCCCAGCTATTGAGAAAATTTATCCTCAAGCTAAAGAGAGACAGACACAAAAGCTTTTTGGCTGGCTATAGGGACCGGGCAGCTGGACGGGTGGCGCCACCACTCGGGGCTCCCCTCGTCAGTGGAATGAGCCCGTGCATTGGGCTACACAGCCTCCCGTTGTTTTTGTCGTGTTTGCTTCGGTGCTTTGAACGTTTTAGTTGTGTTGTGAGCGTATATGTGCGGTGAAACAAAGTCTTGACAGATGTGTTGGGTTTTTAGATGCAGTAATGACTACGTAAACTTGTCGGACGCATCCAAAGTTGGGTGTCGGCTGCAATGGGACGAGCGCTTTTTGCAGCTATCTGCGCATTGCTACACCCGTTCTGAGTATGAATAAAACTACTATTAGTAGTATTATTTTCTTCTTAAATGAACTAACGGCTACGCAAACTTATTGGATGCTTGTAAGGCTGGGAATGGGCTACATTGACACGAGCGCTTTTTGCAGCACTCTGCGCCTGGCTCCACGCGATCTGAGTAGGAATAAAGCTATTAGCAATATTATTATTAATTTCTACCACTATAAATTATCTTCACTGGTTTCAATGACTACGGTTTCCACGTCAGCCTTAGGGCTGGGATACCTCGATACGTGTGCTTTAAATAGAAAGGCACCTGCATACGAGATGGATTACCGTGTAGCCGTAGAAATGTTGCGGTAGTTTACACTTTCGGTAACTGTGAGCTTTGTGCCTTCGGTTTTGGTGAGCGACACTGTGACAGCATGGGAGTCTGAAAGACGAAGTGGAAATCCCAAATTTGTCGTGGTCATTTTATCAAGAGCCAAAGTCATTCACCAACTCAACAGCCCAAGCTACAAACCATCCACCATCCCTGCTCTCTTGCCGTTTTACCACCTGCGTAGAATAAAGGCTGGCACCGATAGTTAAAAAAATGGGGCAGCGTTAACGTCAGCCGGTGTTGTTTAATGCTTAAGTATTCTTTACAGAGTAGCTAAAAAATCGTGTAATGCTTGGTGAAGACACCAAAAATGCGCGATTAGTTTCTGCAAATATGGGTGCATCAGCCCGAGTCCTCCAGCACAGACACATTTCCGACAAGCTGGACAAAGTTTAGATTTGGAGAGGGGAGCATGGAGGTTCAAAATTATATAGCCCAAATCATCTAGCCTCCGTCTAATGATTATGATGGTTGAACGGAAAGCTTCTGCGAAATCGGATGGGAAATGGTCAAAGTCAAAGAGACGCTGCGATCAAAAGACCAATCTGCGTGGTGGTCGAATTCGACGCTCAACTAGTCAAAGTTTAAATCCAGAAGGCAACCAAGGAATCCCATACGATAGAGCTTTGCGATAAACCCTCATCGTCGTTAGACGAAGATGCATGATTTTTCAAGCGTAGGTGGCAACTTGTAAACCGACCGCAGCATTCAGTTCTGAAGCTGAGTACAGGTTTCGGGTACCCTCCTGTCTTGGGTCCTTCAGCCACGCAGGAATTGGTTTTTGAAAAACCATTTACCAACTAGACAGCAACCATTGCAATTCTTGTAAAGCAATGCTTCTCCACAACAAGCAGTAACGTTCTACTATCATATGGTATTGTATCAACGATTCCCGATGACTGTAGTAAGAGCATTTCTGTGAAATTAAACACGTTTCAGCCGTAGGTAATGAAGTTACGGAAGCGTTGTCGATCACAATTTCTGTTTTGAGGGAAATCACCCCCCCCCCCAACTTTGTCTTTCGTTGTGCACGATCTCAACGCCGTTTCGTCATCAACTGCCCAAGGCCAGCGCCGCAGCTTTCCTAGATCGCTTGCACACACTGGCTTTATGGGAGCATTTAGCTGCAGTATACTCCTAGATATGCGAAACTGCATGCAGGCATAAAAAAATTGCATGAAGCAAGGAACTTTCTCTTCCAGCTTGATTTCCAGCTTGGCGCATTGAGAGTCGTATGCTATTTGTAAATGCTGGGTATGGGTGTAAATCACACACATGGCATGGCTTGTAAACGTCACATCCACGCTCAAGATTTACCGATCTGAAAAATGCACGTGGGGTTACGTACGCTTTCCAAGCCGCACCGCAGATAAACGACAGAAATCCATGCACAGTTACGCTGCGCTGGCCGCCACCGGCATTCCACTGACGAGCGGTTCGCCACGGGCGGCGCTGTTCGCTTAAGCAACGGTGGTGCCATACAACGGCCGCCCGGTCCCTATGGGCCGTTGTTTAGCTCTAACTCTGCAGACGTAAAACCATTCAGCTGTCTATTGCAAGGTATAGAAAACAATGTGTCCTCAAATTAAAGAGAGATAGCCATAACAGCTCCTTTGGGTGGCTATAGGCCATTCTCTAGCTCGAAGTCTACATACTTGGGACCATTCAGCTGTCTTTTGCCTGCAATTAGAGAAACTTTACCCTAGAGATAAAGGGAGGAAGCCCCAAAAGCTTCTTCGGGTGGCTACAGTGCAATATACAACTTTAATCTCTAGGGCTGTGACCATTAGGCCACATTTAGTCGGCTTTAAAAAAGTGTTTGCTGCAGAATCTAAAGCCCTGCATTCATTAGATTCCTTAGCTAACTTCATAGTGACATAAGGCTTCATGTATCCAGCCGCTCATAGAAGAGTGTCAGCCTATGAAGGTATACTTCTATTCTTGCAGGCTACGCGCGAGGCAGACACAGGACGAGACGAGCCATGAGAAGAGGACGAGTGCTAATTTCTAAAAAAGTTCATTTCGGGAAGAAAACGAACGTATACCCCACCTCAAAACAGCAAAAAAAACACAAAATCATCTCCAGATAACACACTTGCCTGGCAGGAATATTCTATAGCCTCCGGAATTTGAACTTCGTATGACAAAGAGCGAGGGAGGGGGAACTGACACATTCCGGTAACACTCTACCAATCTTTTCCGCTTCGGCGATTTCGCGCGTGAGCCTGCTTTTACTTTTCCCGATGACAAAAGATTTTTGAAAATCCAGCTTACAACTCTTTAGAACAGAGGTGCTGGAGTGCAGTGCGACGAAACCATCACAACCATTTATGCCATTGCGTGCGTGTTTGCGGAGTCTCATTTAAACAGCGAACATTGTGTCCTACATGCGGCTTACCACAAGAGGGAGGGATCTGGTACACGACATTTTCAGCAAACGAAACGAAAGGATTTTAGATGAGTAGCATCTCTTGCTCGGGGGATGTAACTTGTCCGTGCCCCGTCGGCAGTAGCTCTGATGATGATTGTGGCAAGATGCCCCTAGGGATTGGCCAACCAAAATATCCATCCCGAGATCGCTTCGCGTTCAACCACCGTCGTCATCTCCCCGTAGGGGAACCGCTGAAGAATAAGGAGGAGAAGAAGATAGAGGTGCGAAGAGGAGGGCGTGTACGTTGCCCTCAGCCGGTACACCAACGTCAACAACCTTTACCTCACTAACGCTTAGATGCGAAGCATCTCTTGCTCGGGTGCATGTCACTTGTCCGTACACCGTCCGCAACGCCTCTGATGATGATTGTGGCAGGAAGCCACAAGAGATAGGCCAACCAAAGAATTCATCACGAGATAGCTTCGCGTTCAACCACCGTCATCTTCCCGTAGAGGAACGGCTGAAGAAGAAGAAGGAGAAGAAGAGAAAGCTGCGAAGAGGAGGGCGTGTACGTTGCTAATCAATCACGACATAGCTTCGCGTTCAACCATTGCCGTCTTCTTCCCGTAGCGGAACCGCTGAATATGAAGAAGGAGAAGAGAGTGAGAGAGAGGAAACATTTATTGCCCAGTCACCGACATAAGTCCAGGTCAGCTAAACGACGGATCCTGAGGCGTCACTGTCTTCATAGTAGTCCAGAATGTCCTTAGAGATCTTCTGGATATGAAGGCAGAGAGCCTCCTGGGCGGCCCGAACGTCTGTTCCCGGCGGGGGAGCCAGCCAAGTGTCCCACGAGGTGATGCGGGAGACGGAGGGGGAAGGTTCGGGGGGTGGCAGTCCCAGTAGGAGTGGGGAATAGAGGGGTATGCGCCGCAAGAAGGGCAGGTTTGGGGACCGGAGCACTTGCGAATGCGATGTAGAATGTGGTGAGATGGGTGCCAGCAGGTATGAGCCTGGCGGAGATGGACGGTGTAGGCGCGAGTGAGGCGCGGGTGCAGCGATGGCGTAGAGGTAGAACACCCGCCTCGCGCAGAAGGACCGTGGCTCGAATCCCGGTGCCGGACAATTCCCACCGATTAAAAAAAATCCGCGTATTTATGGAATTGCACAAAGGGGCTTGGGGTGCGGCCTGACCCCGGCGACCATTGCCGGTAATGCACTTCCTCACCAGAGCAGGATTGGCCACCCTGGTGTTGTAACGGCCACAACCTCCCATGAATACGCCAATTAACCCACGGCCCTCAGTCCCCAGCGGCTGCGAAGCAACTGACCTCGGCGGCGGTAGGACCTGTGACGAAGCAGAGGGTGCTAAGAATCCCTGGATCCGGACAGGCCGCCAATGGAGTCTGAACCTGGAATCGTTTAACACGAAACCTTATCTAGCGAAGCAAGTCTCGAGGTGTTGTTCGAGGAATTAGAGGGCAATAAATGGGATGTAATAGGGCTCAGCGAGGTTCGCAGGGCAGATGAAGCCTTTAATG
>CM023452.1:128566042-128694420 GCA_013339765.2 Haemaphysalis longicornis | reverse complement strand
CGAGGGGCAAACACGGTCCCGAGCCGACTGTCGTGGCTTGTGTCACCGAGGAGGACATGCACGATAGCATTTATCAGGTTCAATAAAGGCGATGCGGTTACACTATTTGTAGTAGTAGCAGTATGGGGCCCGTCTGCAAGATCGGCGAGTGAGGAACATTAGGTATCACTTTCAGAGCCTCTCAAATACGACAAAAAATATATGACTGTCGAGCAGAATGTATTGAGGGTATTCTGCACATATGCGCAGGCTTTTAGCAAACTTTTGCACTTGGCAGAACTGCGTCGCATTGTTCCTACAAATTAAGCTTGGCCTTTTGACAGTTGACGATCCGTTTCTTGTCAAAACTTCAGACGAGGTTTTAGATTTTGTTTCCCCAAGTTTTCATCAAAGCATATACGCATTTTTCATTGATGTAAAAGACGTGTAATAATGGATTCCTCATGACTTGCTTCTTAGTTGTATTGAAGAATGCATCGCCAAATTTGGGTACACTGCCTTCCTAAGCAGTGTTGGCGTGTCGGCAAGGGTGTTTTTGAAACTTTTATCCCTTTATTTTTGAGCAACATTTACCCAGTGGGATGAAAAGCCCTACCTCCAAAAGGAGGGAATTTGCATAGGTTCCTGCATTGCTCGAATTTTAAGGGACCTGTTTTTAGCCAAACTTGCCAAAACCGTTTCCTGCGACCTCATGAACAAGTACTTATTGCGCATTTTTAGATTGGTTGACTACTTCATTTTTATTGACTGTGAGCCTAGCTCTTAAGAATAACACGCTCTTTCCACCCTCAAATTTATCACAGAACGCTTTAGGCCTCTCTCTCTAACCCAAAATTTGCCATCTAACAACAATCTACCATTTTTAGACACCGCTTTCACCTTTCACCAGAACCGCACCTGCTGGGCGTACCAGCCGAGTAGCGATAAACCTCTTCTCCCATTCCATTCAGCTCACTCAAAACTTGTTAAAAGAGGCGTTGTATTGCTTCCGCAACACCCTACATAAGTCGTGTCCTCACCTATTGGTTAATAGTTTAAACGAGCACTCTTTGAGGCTCTCGAATGCTGGTTATTGCACGCACATACAGATATCGACAGCGGAAACTTTGGTCAAGAAGCATGTGTCAAAACAACCTCTTCCACAAGAAACGTCATTACGCCCGCCTAAATCCGCCGTGTTTCCGATATTCATGGCTTATCGCGAAGCCTAAAAAACGTACGCCACCTTCCCCTGGGGAGCACGTATGAGGATGCGAAGCATCATGGGGGTTCCGTGTGGTTCCCTTATGTTGCCGTAATGTTGAGTCATCTGGTGTTTAGCAGCGCCAGAGGGAATTCCGCGTCCGTGTCCACACCGGTGGCAAAGGCACGCAAGTACTGTTGTGTGACAGTGAGTAGGCGGTGGTTCTCGAGGCGCCGAAACCGTCTGTCATGTTCTTGTCGATGTTCCCGTTTCTGCGGTAGAATCGGTAGTCTCCATTAGAGTTGGTGAGATAAAGGTGGTTGACATTGGTTCACCGGCTTAGAGCAACGTACATGCCCTCCTCTTCGCAGCTTTGACTTTTCCTTCTTCCTCACGGTTGCCCTAAGGGAAGATGACGACGGTAGTTTAACGCGAAGCTATCTCGTGATGGTTTCTTTGGTTGGCCAATCCCTAGGGGCATCCTGCCACAATCATCATCAGAGGTGCTGCGGACGGGGCACGGACAAGTGACCTGCCACGAGCAAGAGATGCTTCGCATCTAAGCTTTGGTGAGGTAAAGGTTGTTGACGTTGGTGCACCGGCTCAGAGCAACGTACACGCCCTCCTCTTCGCACCTTTATCTTCTTCTCCTTCTTATTCTTCAGCGGTTCCCCTACGGGAAAGTGACGACGGTGGTGAACGCAAGGCTATCTCGTGATGAATTTTTTGGTTGGCCAATCCCTAGCGGCATCCTGCCACAATCATAATCAGAGGCGCTGCGGACAGGCCACGAACAAGTGACATTCCCCCGAGCAAGAGATGTTGCGCATCTAAAAGGTTTCATCGAAAGCATGCCCGTTGCACCGAAGCCGTCACGTCGAACACCTTTTTATTGAATCCGCGGGGCCCGTTTCATCGAAGAGCACGCACCTGCTAGCGGTGCATGAAAATGTTTGACACTTTTTACGGCCATCTTGCGGCACTTTCATACCATGTAATGGCGTCATCCCCCGTCACCCTTGCCCAGTTCAGAGCTTTTTGGTAATGAGTCCTCGATGATAATCACACGTGGTGTCCTGCCAACATGATTTTGAACAGCAAACCAGGAAAGATTACGCAGAAGGATACAATAAATTGCGTTAATTAAAACGAAACGAGTGGTATAAAAAATGACGCCGGATGGGCGAAAAATGGACAGATAACACACTCAAGCATTCAGTCTTTCAGGCTACGAGCTATACCTTTTAAGGAACCTTTGACTGGCATTTGTCGGCGATTCAGGCAAATACGGAGGATGCTTTCTTCTCGTACAGCGATTGATCTTTTTTTTGCTTTAGCGGCTACTGGCTTTGTAGAAAGAATTCTCTTTTGCCTTAAATCGCTTGATGTTCTTGCTGAAGGCGGCTGAGGCAACGGCTTAAACCGGGGTGTGACGTGCCCACAACTTTGAGGAATCGACTGTGCCAGCTCTCCACGGCATTGTTTCGCCTCGGCTCCTATGCAGCTATCGAAGGCTGGGCAGAGCACAACTATGGAGGAAATCGTGGCGGCGTCCGAAACACAAGGATGCCCGGCAGTTGACGAGCTTTGGTTACGATGTAATTCTTATCCAACCACGAAAGTAACTGCGACGTCGCTGGGGGAAGTCATTCTTTACGCTACCAAACGCCTGAAAAAAAGACCAAATGCAAATACCTAGCACCTTGAAAAAAAAAACCTTAGATCGTTGGCTTGAAAAAACACCTGCAAATAAACGACCAAAGCAAATACCTGGTACCTTGAAAAAAAACCTTAGCTAGTTGGCTTACATGGGGGACTCTTTGAGGTGGCAAGAACGCAAGTGTGCATATCTGCCTTGCAGGGATCGAGAAATCGTCATCGCATACGTCAATGAAAGCAGACAAACCTTCTAAAGACGCCCAAACACGTTTTGAGATAAGTAAAAAAACAGCCTCGATTCCCCCCATACAAAGTTACGACGCGTCCCCCGCAGGGTCCGTAACATTCGCACTTCTATTAAAACTTGCGCTTAACATTATTGTCGCTCACGTAAGTGTGGCCATCCGAGCACAGCTTCTGTTTTCGACGGATTGCCGTAGGGAACGCCGTTGCGCGTTCGGGGTAAAATAACTGCTATATATACCACCGAACACGTGCAAAGTTGCCAATCCCGATATCAGCGAAACGCCCCCACGCCGCATACAAATACAATTGCTCGTGACAAGCATGCGCTCATCGGGACAGCGTATATGCGTGCGAGTTCGGCAGATGAGTCTTGTAGAGTCGTATCCACTAGGAGCGGAGTACCTTAGGACCTCACCATGTCTATTCGCGTCCGTGCGCATAGCATGAACGATCGTAAAAACTCGCAGAGGCACCGTGAGGATTCGACCCTGTGTCTGGTAGACCAGAAGGAGTTAGTGCCAGTCGTCTTACCCACTTGGATACGACCGTGAGTTAGTACCCGAGAGCAAACGGCTCAGTCTCTCGCCTGTAACAGGGCGGAGTACATTAGGACCTCCCAATGTCCGTCCGAGTCCATACGTGCGCACGCCACCATCAAGCGATTTAGAGAAGAATCAAGGTGAAACTCACGGCTGAAATCGAATGACGGTCGGGGCGCAAATCGGATGTCACTCCGGGCGCAACTTAGATGTCATTTCGAGTCGCCGTACTTCGCACCTTCGCCATCATCCACGGAGTGGAGATGCTGACATTTTATGCATTTCAACGTCCCTCGTAGCAAGCTTGTGGAAACGCTACTACTGTGCTCTAGCTCTCTTTCATAAAACTGAAGAATCGATGAAACGGCGCTCCAAGAAACGTCTTCGATAAAACGGGGTTCGATGAGACATTATTCGATAAAACGGTGTTCCACGATAGCTTTTGTTGAAAAGATAGCTTTTGGATAGCTTGAGTTGAAAAGAAGGGTCAGGATTTCCGCGCTGTGTTATGGCGAATTCCATTGAGGGAACAGGAGCAGCGGCTTTGCGCAGTGAGGAATAGGGGGCTGAGCACTTGTGAACACGCGGAAGCGGGGCCACTGAACCTGCAATTGGAATGCGACAAGAAACCGTAGAGCGGGTGTGAGAGGAAATAGCGACGAGGGGCAAACACGGTCCCGAGCCGACTGTCGTGGCTTGTGTCACCGAGGAGGACATGCACGATAGCATTTATCAGGTTCAATAAAGGCGATGCGGTTACACTATTTGTAGTAGTAGCAGTATGGGGCCCGTCTGCAAGATCGGCGAGTGAGGAACATTAGGTATCACTTTCAGAGCCTCTCAAATACGACAAAAAATATATGACTGTCGAGCAGAATGTATTGAGGGTATTCTGCACATATGCGCTGTCTCTCGTGGTTGAGTGGAGGTTAAAATGCCAGCTTCTTGTTCTTGGAGTCACTGGCTCCAATCTCGCCGGCACCGTTTGTTTGTTTCCTTCAGCCTTTAGCCTTTTGAGAAATGGGAACGAATATTTTATTAGAGAAACGCCCCCGCTCCATGCAGAATCGTTAAAAACCGTGCAACTAAAGTGGGAGACTTCTTCACAAAGTCTGTTTAGAGAAACCAAATCAGGTTTTACAGTATCGGCTTTCTTTTCTGTCATTGCTGTATGCTGCCGACCGCAGCCATTGGTCGAACCGCGTCACCTGACATTTCTTTACCCCTAGAAGGGCACTGATATTTTGGTGCCTCTTTGTTGCTGCGCGCGCTCTTCAGTAATTCGTTATTTTTGGAGCGAAGTGTGGCTGAATGACACGTTGAGAGCATTTTCAGCCCCCAGACAGACTAGCGATGCTGTGCTACTGTGTGCTGGGCTTTTTCTGCCGGTGGGAAGGCGGAAAACGCCTGCATCGCTTCCCGCTGGGAAAGAACGACAGTGGCCTAGCGTAACCTATAGCCACTTAAAAAGTGTGGCTTAATTAGTGGCTTTAGCGTAACCTACAGCAACTAAATAAACTACGCTAGCGTAACCAAGCCTGACCCCATCACACCAGAGCGCTGTTTCTAAATCATCGAAAAGTGAACATACCTGTCATGGTCGCCAAGTGGCGCCCGAACCAATTCCGCCCGTCAATGTGAGCGGCAAGATGGTGCATGAAGCTGGCCACCATGGCGTCAGGCACCAAAATGGCTGCCGCCGTGCGTAAAAGTCGTAACTCTTAAGCGTAGCTTATTTAGTGGCTCTAGGTCTGTTTACTGAACACCACCGTTGATTCTGGGCAAGGAGGTCACTCAGACAAACCCACCGGCGACGCAGCGGCGCGGGCCATGTCGTTGCTCCATGTAGATCAGACCGACGAACATACGGCGACCTCCTGCCGCGAGAGATTTCCCACAGCGCGAACTTCGTCGGTAGAGTTCCCTCCACGTATTCCTGCATCTAAGCCTCCCAGCAATCTCTGCGGAAAAGCTTGTGTGAGCAAAGGCAGGCAAAGCTCGTGTTGCGGTAGTAACCGCTCGCATGCTCGTAGGGCTCGCTCATTCAGCAAAGTTACAGATGCACGATGGATACCGCCGTGCTCTCCGGGCCGCGCTCTCGCCAAGCCGCGACAATTTGCAGAAACAAAAAAGCACACACACACACAAAAAAAGTTGATATGACGTTAAAGGTCATGTGACTTCTTTCGTAATGTGCTTACTCCGCTTTTCAAGCGTGAGCGGATCGGACTGCTCCCGTCTGCTCTCGGAGCAGCGAAAATGATCTCGCTTTACCACTGGATGACACTGCTCCTACTCCTGTTCGACCACTGAAACACGCCTGCCCTGGATAGAGTACTTCCAGAGTGCTTCTAAGTGTTCTTTCTCTCCCAATAAAATTCACCATTAGTATCCGCGTGCGCTGCAACGATAGTGACAGGGAATTTTTCCTGAGTACTGAGGACAGATATAGTTTTTTTTTCAATGAAGAAAACAAAACGTTAAGCGGTGTTCTATTTACCAAATCAAAATAATTACCAGCGAACAAGTTCGAAAAAGGTGAAAAGGTGGGCACCTGTCTCTGCAGTGTTGGCTAGTGTGATAGACCTGCTTTTGCCTGCATGTACTCACTCAGCCATATTTCGTCTCCATGCTCATGTGCGCGCGCTTGGCACGTGTTGCCTGGTGCTGGGAATTTACGATTCGATAGCAATGTGTTCCTGTAGATGTGTGACGCCATGCAAGTGTGTCGCTTTTCTCTGTTGAAAATTTTGGTATTTGAGGTGACAGTGATACCAATTATTTAAACATCATGTCACGCGAAAATTGGTACCTGCGATACCGCGACAGGCATTTCATCGTATGCGAAACTCCACGGTGTGTGACGTTACGAAGTGTAGAGGCTGTATAGTGCGAGAAATGCAGAACTCTTTTTTGGTGTTCACGTATACGATTCCAACTTGCCCTGCACCACATGGGCATTGCAACGTACACAGGTGTGAAGATTGAGTTACGGTGATGTGACACGGATAAATATTTTTGCGTAAACTGAGAAAACTTACAAAGAAATAACTGAACAGACACGGAAAACGTTTTTTAATATTGTATTGTGCACGCCGTCTTCCTTGTTTTATTAGGAGTGCATTACCACTTTACCCGCCGCATTTCCTGCTTTCTTTGTTGAGTCCTGAGTGTAGGGAACGACTTCCCAATGCTTCCTTTTCTGTGAACTACCCAGCACCTGTAGGTGTTTGTGTCTCGGCGGGCGTCCACTGAGAATGTGCCGCGTCGAGTTGCTGTCGAGCGAATAACGCAAGCGTTGGTCAGAATGTTCGAAGCCGTGATTCGATGGGCGTATTTGAACAACCGTTTACTGGCGGTGCCGTAGCGTAGCCTATATGTAATGAATTTGCTGAACAAACCCTTTTGTTTTACTTTCCTTGAATGCTTGTGTTTAAGCCTTTTGTGAATTAAACTGGCGAAGTGTTTGCAATCACCACATTGTACTCACCCTTTATCGCTTAAATGTACGCGGAGCACTTATTCCAGAATGCAACTAGGCACACAACCTAACAAGTACCATAGGAGAAGTTATAGAGATTCGCAAGACTATATGTAGGCATGGCAGCGTACGTGCTGGTAATTTCTCAGCGGCTGCTGCTGTCGCTTTGTTTCAAGTCGTGGTTGCTGTGATTTCCTTCAGGCTGCAGCCCGTGCAAATATATTTTATGGTCGGCTTGGAAAATATTTCTATGGTTTTCCTTAGATATTTGACCCAATTAGCTATAGACGCTTCTATGGCTGTCTTTAGCGATTCGTACAGACATTCTTATAGGTGTACTTAGCTTCTTCTAAAGGCATAGAGATATCGCTAAGAAGCCTAAGACAGCCGTATAACCCTCCATAGAAGAACCTAAAGACAACCACAGCAATGTCGAGGCGACTAGCTAAAGACAACCATAGAACCGGCTATAGAAGAAGATGAAGACACCCATAGGAATGTCGATACCAATCGCTAAAGAGAACCATACAACATTCATAGATAACTCATCCTAATAGCTAAAAACAGCCCCTAAAATATGTTCTACAGCCGACCATACATTTCTGCATGAGGAGAGAAACCAGAGTACACTGCCATGACGATCATTTGGTCTGTGGTCAAATTTCCTGTTATAGCTTGGTTATGAAAACAGCGTGTCATCGCATGGTTTCATGCTGTTTCAGAAAAACAGCGTGTCGCCGAATTTCAGAAAGACGGATATTCGAACAAATATAGCTTAAGGGTATCTGGAAATAGGTTATGCAATCACAATATTTGATTGATTGATTGATTGATTGATTGATTGATTGATTGATTGATTGATTGATTGATTGATTGATTGATTGATTGATTGATTGATTGATTGATGCACAGATGCCAGGCAGGTGATGAGGTGCGCCGTAGTAGAGGGCTACGGATTAACTTTGACCACCTGGGGATCTTTAACGTGCGCCGAAGTCTCCCACACACGGGCGTTTTTACTTCTAGCCTCCATTATAAAAGCGGCCGCGGCGGGTGCTTTGGATATGCTTCGAATGTCGAAATGACTTACAGAAGTGTGGCATGGCGGCTGTTCCTCTAATAATTTTTTAAACTGGTCAACACAGTAACTCATGACTGGACTGGCCGAGCGTTCACTAGCTGATAGAGGCCAGATAGGCGGCCTCAGGGATACGATGAACAGTGATTGCAATTGTTTTGTGGGCTTTAACGCTGTAGTTGTCGACCCAGGGAAATGTCCATTATTTTTCTCCTTTTTTCAAATCTAAGGCCTCCGCTAAGAGACGTTTATTTTCTTGGTTCCAGTGGTCATTCATGAACACTGGTTATATGGTATCTGTTAGCTCAGTGAAACCGATTGCGGATCCGTGAGGTGCGTTTTTTTGGCCGCGCTGCAAATTCCGCGTTTTTTGTTCATGAGCAGAACCGCCCAATTATGTTCTATCCCTATTTTGCGGGGACAACATGAACAACATCGAAATCGGCTTCAAACCCCGAGCAGTCTACTTTGTTCAGCAATCCTGTTGACTATTTTGACACAGCTTTCACCCTTCTTCACTGGCACGCCCTTCATTCCTACGTTCTTAAGCCGAGAATATTGTTCCAGTTCACTAACGCGATGTGACAACAGGCCATTAGCGCGACTGAGATGCTTATTTTCTTTTGTGATAGTGGCCTTTCTGCGTTTTCCATTTTTTGTCTAGGTCAGTAACTATTGTACGCTTTTTTAAGTTCTGCTACTTCGGACAGCTAAGTATAGACAGACTTGGCGAGTTCCTCAACTGCAGGTCGCCCTTTGCGCAGCCGTACACGGAGCGCGTTCCATCTTGCGTTTCCCGAGTAGGTGACCATGGGTACGCCCTATCCCTGCGGTTCGGCAGGTGGGACTCCGGTGGGCAGTTCTGGCCCTTCGGGCAGCCCCGCCTCCACTGATATGACCCCCGCACCACAATCAACGATGTTGGGAGTGAGGTTTCCACCCGTTTCCATTCAGGAGAGCATATTTTCTTTTTCGGAGAGTTTCGTTCTCCCGCCATACTCATCCCAGGTGACCGGTACATGGCATCGGGTTGGGCAGACCGGTCTCCTGGATTCTCCTCGAGCCGGATTCTTTCTCACCGCGGGTGGTCTCTGCATTACAGCTCGTCGCTACAAAGCGGCGGGCGAATCAAGGTTCGGATCAAGCGGTGGGCGAATCAAGGTGGCTGACTTCATTGCGGAGACCACCCGCGGTAAGAAAGAATCCGGCTCGAGGAGAACGAAACAGACCGTTCTGCTCAACCAGATGCCATGTACCGGTCTAATGGGATGAGTATGGCGGGAGCACAAGACTCTCCGAAAAAGGAAATACGCTCACTAGAATGAAAATGGGTGGACACAAAACAGTAGCAAGGCCACCAAAAAAGGCACAAACGGGTGCGGCAGTATGCGATGTACCGAATAAGCTGCGAACATAAGGCAGCAAATATACGCAACAAACGGCAATTAGTTGTGGTCTAGCTGCAACCCCTGCAGCCAAGTGCCTCCAGTCAAAAAAGCGTACTTTGCAGAAACTGCCAAACGACATTATGCCAAGTGCTGCATTGCGAGACTTCGCTCGGCAAGGACTTCCCGGCGTGCGTTTCTTGACAGAAACGAAATATTTTCAGACTACGCCCTGAGCGTTTGTTCATCCAGCATGCAAGGTTCGTCAGCGAAAGCTCCTCGCACCACTTTAGGGCTTTCTTCTTCACTTCCTGAGGCCTCACATCTGGTACGGCCTTGAAGTTGTTCATAACTGTCTCACTCGCCTTCTGACGATACAGGGAAAAAGGCCGCACAGCAAACCTACCTTCCTCATGAGAGTGAAGAAGCTTTAAGTCAGCATCTCTAAGGGCAGAGACCATCCTATTTGTCCGGAACAAGGCAGTGCTGTTGTTTGGCTGGGAGCGCATCACCGCTCTCGCTCACGCACCGAGTCACATCCCTCTCTTTTGCCCTTGATGCGCACCTACTCGTGAGAGAGAACACTTCCCACGCAACAGGAAACATTTCCACTTAATTCAGCTCGGAGTGAGGTCGAAACTTGGGCCTGTCGAAGCATGCTCTCTACTTTCGAAGGAAGGACCGCGGCATCACTGACATGAACCGTCTGGACGCTGCACGGATGCCAAGCCTTCTTCGGAAGCAACGCCATCATCTTACAACACATCAACTCCGCCACGCGGTAGGCTGTGCGTATTTATTGAAAAAGAAAGCGTTGCTGGCCAAACCCGGGAGGGGTGTATCGGAAACTGGCGAGCTTCGGAACGGAGTAACGAAGTCCACGCATGCCCTGAACTCATAAAGGCGGAAGGGGACCAACCAGTTTGGCCTACTTCTGGGATGTACGAGTTCCTGATACTATCACCACAGGCGAGAACGGCATGTTTAGAGGAAGGTACAAAGGGTTTAGAGAGCCCGATGGAGAAGCAACAAACGGTACTAGAGAGTGAAGGCGGGCAATTCGGTGCTGAATAGTCGCAAAAAGACAGCCCGCAGAAACTGAACGGAAGACAAGAAAGAGACAAACGGGGCAGCTAACAACTGAATAAATGTTATTGCGGTCAGACAACATCGGAGAATGCAGAAAGAAAAAGTGTAAGAGAAAGTTAAGATTGTAGATTTAGTATCTCCCTGGACAACAAATCGACTGATAGCTTACTGACGCATGCGCCCACTTGTTTGTGCATGGAGAAGGCTTCAGTGGGGAATGCTTCATTCAGAAGCAGAGAGTGTTCATCGGCTCCTGCCTTGCTCCACAGCTTAGCGAATTATTCTTGCCAGCCTGAACAAACATCTGCAGGAAGCGTTGGAGGACGGCCCCATGACGAAGACCTTCCCATACATGGATGACTTCTCGGTGATCTAGGGGGACCAGGATGATGGGCTAAAGGCGGTAGAAAATTTGTTGGGAGCCTTTGCCCCGGTAATTGCCGCTCCGTCCTCACTTTGCCGCTCCGTCCTCACTACGGAGCGGCCAGTTGCTGGGCCGCTGAGGTTCCCACACTTGAGGCAGTGGATCAGCGACAAATGTGTGTTTGGAATATGCGCCGAGAGCCGAGAAGGCACTGCTGCCACAGTGTCCGGCCCACTCCAATCTTGTAAACAGCGGTTCTTCAAAACTGCGGTTTTGAAGAACGCTTGGTTCCGGAAGTAAAATATTCAGATAGAAACTATATTCCTGGAAGAGGTATAGCATTTACTAATATCAGGATACCTGAATGGCCTCATCCGTAGCCTGGACAAGAAGTTCCAGACGGAAGGGTTGGTAGGAATACGTCGAAGGCGCGCAAGGAATGCAGGGCGACGACGGTTATCCCATGCATTCACTGCGGCCAGCACAAACAGCAAAAGATTGGGGAACGTTCAGGGGTGTGTGTTGAACAGCGTGTTGTTGGGCTACTTGGTATGGCATTTCGAGAACTGCATGTCAAAGACAAGACAATAAGGAAAACACAGGATGGGCGCATGCGCACAACTAGCTTTATGGAAAAAAGCAAACACGATTTTATTCGCAACTTTCACCAACAGTGGCGCCGCCAAGCGGTGACCGCCGGAACTAGTCGAAAGATTATACGGCGCTGCGTCGGCTGCCAACGCTGCACCAGATCACCGGTTTTTCTCTCTACGGGTTTACGTTTATTTGAGTGTGGCTTCGGGCTAGTTGTTGCTGGACCACGGTGTTTTTTAGCAATACAAGTGATAAAAACAGGCGAGATACGCAAGAACACAACAAGCTTAAACGTTGTACGTGCGGTTATTTTATGATAGCCCAGGGGCTGCGTACCGCAGTGCCGCCAAAGGCCAACATCCACGCGTTTCTGACTGATGTTCGCCGCATAAAGGAATGGATTCTTATAAGCGTAGAATTGGAAAGCTTATCACGAACACATAAAAAAAGCCCACGATAAGTTGGCTGGCGTTGCTAAAGCCTGACGTAGTCGTGGCGCGCTGCATCACATCGCCCCCCAACACACAAGGGAGGCGCTGTGAAAGCGCCGTATTCGTGTGAGAAAAGTGTATCGTAATGTTAAGTGCTAACCCCATTAGACGATTTTGCAAGCCTTTTGTGGAGCGACGCGACTACCAACGAACTACGTTTTGCCCCGGACCAAATCGCACATCGAATCACTCGGTTCTTGGTCGCCAGAAAAAGTCGCTCCCTCCTGGAAGTGGCCTGAGCGACTAGCCAATAGGAGAGCCAATACGATAGCCAAGTGGAGCGCACCTCCCGGCTTAGGGAGAAAACGAGGGGAAGGGGCGAGCGGCGGCACAGTGCATCCTAGGAAATTAGCACCGTTTTCTCACTGAAATACGTTTTTTTCCAGTTTTTGTGACAGATGCACACATCAAAAAACCTTGCGGCCGTGTGTACTTCGATAATCGTATTGGGCGCTGTGCGGTAATATTAGGATCACTCGTCGCATCGCTAGCGCGATCGCTTTCATGTGGCTGCCTTATCGAGCGATTTGGACGAGCTATTGCGGATTCCTGGCGCGTGGCTCGGAAAAATCGCTCCATGTGGTTACTGCTTTTCAATTATAATGGTCGCACCCTGAAAGCAAATCGCTAGTTGTCTCGCCACAAGCTCTGGTCGTCTCGTCGATCGCACCACGAAGGTGGCACCGTGAAATATTGCTGCAGTCGCCTAGCACTGCCATTGACGAGTGGGTCACGTCGCAAAGGAATGCTTCATGGGACGGCACCTTAGTCGTCACGTGTTCTAAGGACATCTCAAAGTTACCGCAGTAGTCGCAAGCTGCACTCGTAACGTCAAACCTATCGTAAAGTGGAAGCTTAGTACAATATACGCTGCCCTAGTCGTCGCGAACTGCCGTAGTCCGCCGATTCAGCCGCGAAGGCAGGCGCCGAAAAAACCCAGACAAATTCGCTACGCCTGCCTTTGTGGTGTGGTCGACGCGACGGTAGTCACGACGAGATGCGCTGTCAAAGCGTGGGCAAGACAGGCCGTTTTGGCGGCACACTCCACGGAATTTCTTGGCGTCAAACCACTGCACCAAGAAATAAATAAAACCTAGCCGCAACCAGAGAAAGTGGGCACCAAATATTAAATATCAATGCAAAGAACCAGCGACATTTTGCGGGGTGTGCGAAAAAGTAGGCAGCAGCACCCAGTTGCCATGAAGGGGGAAAACCATGACGCATGCCAGATAACTTCCGACTTTCGGTTAGCAAATTACGTAGCACCCCGCGCAAAAGACGTTTCCCTGTCTGCAGGGCAGCGCTTCCTTTCATCCATCATATTGGCGTTACGGTCGTGTGCCGCTACGGTTAACCGGTTGCACACCACTTTGAGTAAACCTAGCATATAGCGCATACACTCCGTTCAGTCTTATAATCTCTGCAACGGCCATATTGGATTTCTCGGGGCGTCACATACAGCGCCTAGAGTAGCGAATTTCATCTATCACACATTCGTATCGAACAGCCAGTTTTTTCTCTCTTCTTAATAACGCCCCATGCAGTTCAAAAGTTCAAACACACTTCAGTACAACGTAGTAGATGCCTCGCTCACTATATTTTTATGGTTTTTCGGAATAAAAAAGCCCCGTACCAATTCGCGGGCCACTCGTTCGCGGTTCTGCTTACCACTTTCGTTTCATTCAACAGCGGCTAACATGGCTTATCTTAAAGGGGCACTGACACAAAATTTTGAAGGCGAGATAACTTCGGAGATAGATTGGTGGGAACACGTATACATCATCTGCAAAATATCAGCGGCGAATACAGCCTAGAGCATATTTAAAATCAATTTTAAAGTGTGCGAAACGCAACCGAGCAGCCAGCAGAGGACTACGCGCAATCGACATTCCAAGGATATTGTGTAAATAAACAACATCCGAATACGTCACGAGTTTGTGTTTGCCGCTTCCGCACTGCCGGCGTTTTTCGCCGGCTCGCCCGGCTCGCCGCTCCAATCGGAGGGCCGGAGGGCGGAGCTTCTGCTCTCAAGAACGAACGACCCGACCGTTGGCGGCGGAGGCCCCGTGATTTCGTCAGCTCATCGGGCAGCTGGCCGCGACCAAAGTTCTACAGCGATTCCAGGCACTCTGTTTCTATTACTGTTTATTACCATTGGATGCGAAAACGCGCAGGAGGCACGAAAAGCCCACTGAGCTAGCCGCACGGTCGCTGTGCAGGCGGCGGCCACAGCCGCGAAGTGGCCCAGGCCGGCGCAGGTAGCTCGAGTGATAGCTTGTTACCGCTGCACGATATCGTCCCCAAGTCCAGACCATGGTGGCTTACATGAGAAAGGAGTTAATGATGCGATTGCGGGTTGCATTAAAAATTGTCATCTGCACCGCTTACGAGAGCGGAACTCGAATATCCGCCGCAGTGCTAAGCCGAACACATCTGTAGGCGGAACTGTAGGCAGACCGGCCAGCTGCTCCCAGCGCGCGTCTTGCCACCCACCGTCTCGAGCGTCGCGCGTCGTTCTTTAGCCGCGGTAGCATCTCCACTCGCAGCGCCTGCGTCACATCCACGGTCGCTTTTTAATTAAGCGCCTCAGGAGATCAGTACGTGGGGGCATTCGCAGAAACTGCCGTCGATGCGGATTCGACAGTGCTACGGCGGCTCTGCTCTGTGATATCCCTCCGACGGTCACGTGGTCAGCTTTGTTCACACAAAATCCACAAAATCCATCATTTTGGGGCACTCGCTGAAACCGAAACTGCGACTGGCCGCATTGAAAATGCCTCTAATTAAACAACCTTCACACGCTGAAGCAAATGAGCAAGGTATAAGTAGGTCACTAGCTACTTATCGCAACAAAAAAAAACAAGATGCAAAATTTTTGTGTCAGTGCCCCTTTAAGAGAAAAACAATGTTTGAAAGATGCCTTGTTTTATCTTTTAGGCACAGTTTTTGTTTTCTTGAAGGTGCGTGTTGTTTTTTCTGCTCCCAGGTTGTTGGGCAGCCTTTGCAAGGTGGTGAACTCGGTGGAACGAAGCCGCAACGTTTCCAACAAGCATCACATAAGGTGTTTCGCTGAGTGCACGGCCAGCAATGCATGGGATCTTCTTGTCCGGCAGTGGGTCATATGTAGAATAAACGGGAGTATGCATGTACGACCGGCTTACCGAGCACACCAATGCCATAAAATTCACTACTGATAGCAACATTGCAACACATGTTGCTCCATGTGCGAACGAGCCCTCGTGTAAACCCTTTTTTCAGAGTATTAGAGAGTTTTAGCTGACCGTTTTCACGGTCCGCTCCGCTTGATAGAAAGCGGGAGCGCCATTGCGCATGCGTGGCGCGCTTGGCCGCGAACGGCATTGCCTCCGGTCGCACTGACCGTGGCGCCGATACCGGAGCGGACCGTCGAAAACGGTTAGCTAAAACTCTCTATTGTCCTGAAGCGCTACGGTAAGCAGAGAACACGCGAGATCTAAAGCTGTTGTGATACACGAGGAAGCGGACGCATGCTTCAGCAAGCATCTATCGACTTCTTGCTTAACGAGATAGCATATCTATAATATTAACTGTTCCTCGTTTTTGTCTTTTTTTGCATGTTCGTATATTCCCTACGTGCATAAGATATATTCGGTTACAAATCAGCGCTCCTGGTGATCTTTTTGTTGCTTTTGCTTCCATTACTGTGGGCTGTTTTTTTTTCGCTATTTATGAATCAGCTAGACGGCTTTGCACTATCATACACCTAAATAACTTCGGACACTCATAGAGAGTTATCCATTTGTGCGAAAAGAAATGTTTTTACTTGGTATGTGATGTACGATGTTCCCGAAATGAAAATGAGTTTGCATCTCCTCGTGTGAGAGCAAATGAGGAAGTGCCATATTACTCTGACATCTCTGTCACAAAAATGGGATTGCGGTCTCATCCGCCAAACTCTCACGCTGTTGATCTCCTGTCGCGGTTGAGGCATTAGAAGCTTACGGAGCAGATTTTCGTCATTGCCACACTGCTGCTTCGCTATCAAAGGGAATTGTGCGACGTAACAATTGTGCAGTGAGCACAAAGCACTGCCGCTAGCCTTGTTTGTATTTCACGGTTGCAACATTATTTTCAAACTGTGTTCTTTAATGATTCTTTTTTACTTTGAAGAGCATAGTTTACTTTAAATAAAATGACATTGCAAGAAGGTTTTGTATGAAGTCCTCAAAAAAAATATAACCTACGTTTATTTTGTCGGTGAACAGCTTTGAAAATATGTGGAAAGTTCAATGTTTGATTAAAAGTGTTATTTCTATATGATGGTCTCAATAAAAAAATTCCTTCATCCATTCGCGGCTGGCTGACTAGAAAATCCAGAAAAACATCAACACCGGCCAAAGCTTTGCGTTTATTAGCCCGAGAAATGCTGCCGTTTCTAACAAATACCGTCAGTTCTGATGTCACGAACACGTTCCGCTTTTCTTGAGGCTCAATTTCTTCTTCGCAGCGGCGTAACCATGGTGACAAACGCATAAATCCTGTCAATGAGTTAGACGCTTCCATTCTCGGGTGAGGTCTACAGAATAAGTTATCATAACTGTTATTCAAGGAGAGGATTTGTCCTAGTCATATGCGGTGTTCCAATTATTTCGGAAAATATTCTGACCTTCCCTCATTTAAAGCTTTTCATGAACGCAGAATTATGCACTCAATCACCTTTGTGGTACGTTTTGGGTGATTCCGCGTTCCATGCCACCGAAATCACACTAACCGGCCAAAAACTCAGTGGCATTGTGTTCAGGCGACTAGGACGCAGATCACAATTTTTTAATCGTCATTTTCCCCAGTACAAATCCCGGTAGTCACTAATGTGGCAAGGGATCCGAATCGTTCAAATCCGAATGTGCAAGAGATTCGAACTTGCAGAAACACGATCCTATGAAATTTTGATTGTGCGTTTTGCTCAAGACGCACGTCTTATGCGGATGCGACAAAAAAACACTCTTTTCTCTAGCGCATGCCAAATGCCACTGTCTATTGACATCTTATCTAATCGTGCTGGCCGTGACCACTCTCCGATCTCATCAGGGCAACTTGTGCACGAGGAATACCCTTAGACAGGCTTCTCTAAAATTTTAAGACCGGATGCTGCGTTGGTCAAAACTCAAGTTCAATAAAATTTGATATGGTGAAACACTAGCCATGTTAAAAGGTTGAGAGGTGAATGGTAAGTTTACACGATCAATTATCCAGCCATGCAGTTTCACGTAACGAGTGCGGAAATGGGCGCCGGGCACATGACAATCCACGGGAATCTCCTATAGACAAACAATAACAAGGCTTGCAAACAGAAGTCAACTCCGGAAGCACGGAGAAACACGGTGTCACGTAGCCATAGCTCAGTTTTTCTTTTTTCCCACTTTGCGAGTTGCGCGCAGGGGTCATTGAACTCGGTTGAAAGCGCCTTGTCGGACACGAGCGGCTGACGTGAAGTGGCGCTTAATCAATCACTACAGCGGGCTCCAGTGTTAGTGTTCTTTATAGCCTCGGTGGCTTCATTGCGCAGGCAGGGCTGACACGTTCAAGTGGCGCTATCAGCAGCCATAAGAACGTTTCCGCTTTCCATTGTACTCTCCATTCCGCTTATAACGAACACATCGGGAAAAGAAAATCAATTCGTTATAGCCGCTTTTCGCTATGTCTGCATAAGAAATCTGTATAAACAAGGGGTAACTGGGTTCCAAGAGTTAATCACCGCATTAGTGCATGGGTTGTGCGAGTGCTATCGGGCCAATGGAGTTTTGCTCGCAGTTAGGTCATTCGAATAGTCTCTCAATACTAATACAGAAAGGGCCCCCCCCCCCCCCGCGACAGGAGATGTTGCACAGACCATGGTACAGAGCGAATTTTGGTTCTTTCAGTTTTGCTGGTGGTTCGCTTGTATTTTGTGAATACCTTATTGTTGATGAGTGGGAGTGTTGATGACGTGATTGTTTCCGTACAAACAAGGGTGTTTGTTTTGATGCTTAAAGGAGCCATGAAGACAAAGTTCACGTTGGTTTTACTCGAGAGATTTCGTGTTTTATAGCGTCTCCAGCACTTGCGCGCCAGCAAATGATACCGTATTCATTGGGAAATAATTAAACTTCCCGCCAAATCGTGTGTTTTGCTGACCTCTACAATGAAGTCATAACGGCCTGTATACAAACTTCCAGTGAGCCATTCGGCTCTGTAGCCTTGCTCGCCGCCAAACCTCCCAGCTGGCGCTAGTATACTCAGCACTCCGTTGTTGCTTTATTTTTGACCGTATTTACACCTGGTTTGTTAGTTAGGGTAGAAAGTAATCACTTCGTAAAACATTGGGTATGCTTGATAAACAATGTCACGTAAGGTAAGGTCGCCTACGCCAATCGGCCAGCGCTGTACAAGACAACTCCGAAGTGTCGGGCCGCTGTGCAGCTAAAACAAGCATAGTGCGCCCAGTATAAACAGCAGTGCCCATTGGTACTTGTATGTGTACGTGTATTTTCGTAACTTTTGTTGTTTGCGCACAATTCTTCCTGCTGTAAAACGGATATGGATTGCATTTACGCACAAACAGCTCGTTCGGCAAGTTTTTAAGCTCTGCCTAAATTCCGTTTGCTTTAGCCGGCTTCAGCCAATCGCACAGCTTGTCTCATATGAAATCATAGGTTCTGTTGCGCGAAATCAGCTGGTGGGTCGCATGGCCATTCCCTTTTTGCCTAATCAGAGCTTATATAGCGAGCGAAGAGTACGTTAAAAGGGGCGTCAGTGTGGTTCTAACGAGGCAACCTTTCTGATGAATCAAAGTTTTGTTTGGTCTTTATGGCTCCTTTATTCAGAGGCCTTTGATGTTCTTGCTGAAGGCGGCTGAGGCAACGGCTTAAACCGGGGTGTGACGTGCCCACAACTTTGAGGAATCGACTGTGCCAGCTCTCCACGGCATTGTTTCGCCTCGGCTCCTATGCAGCTATCGAAGGCTGGGCAGAGCACAACTATGGAGGAAATCGTGGCGGCGTCCGAAACACAAGGATGCCCGGCAGTTGACGAGCTTTGGTTACGATGTAATTCTTATCCAACCACGAAAGTAACTGCGACGTCGCTGGGGGAAGTCATTCTTTACGCTACCAAACGCCTGAAAAAAAGACAAATGCAAATACCTAGCACCTTGAAAAAAAAAACCTTAGATCGTTGGCTTGAAAAAACACCTGCAAATAAACGACCAAAGCAAATACCTGGTACCTTGAAAAAAAACCTTAGCTAGTTGGCTTACATGGGGGACTCTTTGAGGTGGCAAGAACGCAAGTGTGCATATCTGCCTTGCAGGGATCGAGAAATCGTCATCGCATACGTCAATGAAAGCAGACAAACCTTCTAAAGACGCCCAAACACGTTTTGAGATAAGTAAAAAAACAGCCTCGATTCCCCCCATACAAAGTTACGACGCGTCCCCCGCAGGGTCCGTAACATTCGCACTTCTATTAAAACTTGCGCTTAACATTATTGTCGCTCACGTAAGTGTGGCCATCCGAGCACAGCTTCTGTTTTCGACGGATTGCCGTAGGGAACGCCGTTGCGCGTTCGGGGTAAAATAACTGCTATATATACCACCGAACACGTGCAAAGTTGCCAATCACGATATCAGCGAAACGCCCCCACGCCGCATACAAATACAATTGCTCGTGACAAGCATGCGCTCATCGGGACAGCGTATATGCGTGCGAGTTCGGCAGATGAGTCTTGTAGAGTCGTATCCATTAGGAGCGGAGTACCTTAGGACCTCACCATGTCTATTCGCGTCCGTGCGCATAGCATGAACGATCGTAAAAACTCGCAGAGGCACCGTGAGGATTCGACCCTGTGTCTGGTAGAGCTTATTTTTTGAGCGAAGAGTACGTTAAAAGTGGCGTCATTTGGGGTTCTAACGAGGAAACCCTTTTGGGAAATGAATCAATGTTTTGTTTGGTCTTAATGGCTCGTTTATTCAGAGGCCTAGAGTGTGTTAGCAGGTCCTCCTCAATCTCTGTTGGTTTATGTGGTTTATGTGTGGTTTATGTGTAAAAATGTGAAGTATTTGTTGCTTTTAGGGGGCGATCAAGAGCGACTGAAGTTAAGGGTCGGCTGACAGAACGATGCCGAATGAGTACACCACCGTGAGTTAAATATGTTTAGCTGAGTGAATATAAGTGTTTGTCTATTATTTCATGTAAATTACGCATATTCGATAGCAGTACGTTCTGCATTGTAACCACATGTCGCCAACCATAGATTTACAAAAAATGTGTAATGCCAAT
The DNA here is from genome assembly GCA_013339765.2 of Haemaphysalis longicornis. NCBI lineage: Eukaryota > Metazoa > Arthropoda > Arachnida > Ixodida > Ixodidae > Haemaphysalis > Haemaphysalis longicornis. The sequence goes on along the minus strand of CM023452.1, from coordinate 128,674,017 downwards.
CAGTGGAGAAAGATGACCTGCGAAGGATGACGTAGTCCACGGAGTGCACGAACGAAAACTCGTCTATTTGTAATTCACGATTGAGCATACTTTGTAGCCAATTAGCTGAATAAAACGTTGAAGGACTTCAGCTTCAGTGTCGCGGACAAACATGCAGCAGTTCATTTTACTACCGCGTCCTAGGCACCTTACTGTATGCGTTTCAATCCAACCCAATCCGCTCGACCACTGAGAGGACACCGGACAGTTCGCATTTCGCCGTTGGGCGTCCACGTTTAAACCTCCATCCAGCACAGCGGACTTGCCATCTATAAGTTCATGAAACCTATATCTTGGCGTGCACGCCCACCGCCTCCCCAAACTGTGCACGCCGAGACCCGGTTATGTCTGCGGGCTCAGTAGTGAAAGAAACCATGGAAACCTTCGCTCTAAAAGTCCTTTAAGCCTAACGTATAATATTGCCCCACATCACCATTCAAAGCGTGCAAGTTGCCGTTCATACGGTGGGATTGACAGCTAGTGGACGAGTTGGAACTAGAGAACGCAACAGCGGTGACAGCGCCTTTCCATTAGGGTTATTTGTGGAGTGGAAAAGGTCCATTCATGCCTACTCGGCGAGGTGGTCACAGCGGCATCGGCTTTCGGTGACTTTTGCGCCAATTCGCGCTCCTGCGTGTTCTCCGCAATAAGCTGGTAATTGCGCTACCGCCATTGTCATCCAATAGCGCCAGTTCTCTGAGTCATCGGTGCTGGTGAAGGGGATAGCGGTTATGATAAAGCGCTTGGCGGTCGCAAGGGGAAGACCCGGTGGCGTGCGGAGTAGCTGGTGTCTATCGGGTGCACTGTGCAATCAACATTTATTGTATAGCTAGGTTTTTGCAAAGTGACAAGCATGTTTACAGTGTGTAAACCAAGCTTATGGGACCCCACAGTGAGCCCAGATTTTGTGTTGTGGTGCACTGTTGACCATTTGCGTTCATTTTAAAATCTAACCGGGGCCCAGAACAGCGAGATGTGTTTGCATTCTTGCGCAATGTCGGTTACGAACGATAAAGATGACAAATAATGTTGCCCTGTAGCACATGTAGTAAAACGTTACTCTTTATTCCTCGTTACGAAATAGCGCAACGCGTTCCCGGTAACTGCTTTGTGTTGTAAACTGAACCTCGCTTTTGTCGGGGCCTTTACTTCTTGACGATTGGTGAAAAAGGTACGCATATAAGTTTTGTGTGCTTTTTCTTAAGCGGGGGGATTCGCTGGGGGTCTGCCAACGTTCTAAACGCAGCGAGAAGAGAAACCATTTAATGGGAAAAACCAAACGTTGGCGATCAGTATTACTTGAAACTGGAAGTACGCTAGACGTCGTTTTACGTAGCGGTGAAAAAGCAGTACTTCAAGAAATAAACCCCAGTATTTTAGACACAGATTAACCCCCCATTTGGACCGTGGTTGCACAGGAATGGTGACTCGCCTTTTTCAAAATGGGGTTGAAAGCCAGAATTGAGCAAAAATGAATACGATCCAGCGAGTCGTGGCACGCACCCTCAACACATGTTGACAACAAGGTGCATTAAATAACCCGATCTTACTTCTTCTTCAAACTTAGGTCTATCTTAAGGGGTTAAGACTTGGCCTGGTGTTAGTCATGAGGTTATGGTGAGTGAAACACATCTACGGACAAGGTGATTCGTGTCATGATTTGAAAATGGGATATATAAAAATGACACACGAAATGCTACACGAAATGCCACAGTAAAGACGCAAAGTCAAAACTGCTTATTTTACCAAGAAATCCCCCTGAATAACTTTTGAACATCCACGGAAAAGTACTTTAATTATTACTCTAGAATCTCTTTGAGATCTCAGCTCCATCGCCATCGACCGCCATCAACCTGCTGCGGCCAGCTAGCCTGCTCGACCTGATGGCCTTCGGCCAATCTCCCCTGGCTGGCACCATCATCGTATCAGGCCGCATGAGCGCATGCACTGTTTCTTCCTCTTACTCTTCTGTTCCCCCTGACGTTTCATTAAAGACAGACCTCCATGGTCACTTCTCTCCCCCTTGACTGTCGAGTCTCGTCCTTTGGGGTCGACGGATCTCACAATTACATAAAATTGGCAAAAGACTAGAAGCAACGACTGTCCAAAAATAGTATTTATAAAGGTACGGAAAGAATTCGATGACGCAGGCGCTTGTGATTGCAAAATACGACCCGGTTAATGTATCGGCGATAGCGCCCGGGTCGTGTGCAGCGTATTTGTTTTTGTTTGTTTCTTCTTTCTAAAAGGACACAGCGCAATTTACAAGGGGGTGGCTAATGTACGGGTATACGCACGGGCCTTTGGCTTTCTATCCCCTGTAAAAAGCGACAAGGCCCGTAAACTTTTATCCTCTAAATAGCCGCCACGCCACCTTAAAAACCCCCCTTTGATGCTCCGCGAACGGCAGCCGACTGCATTCATCAATAAGAAAAGTGCAATGTGTCAAAACAGTGTTTATAACACGTACGTTGCACGACCAAGCGGATACCATGCCGGCGATGTTTCGTAGAACTAAACTAGCGCATTATCCCGCAACGCCCCCTGATTAGTGCGTTCCCAGATAAAATCCGTAAGGAGATGTAACTCTGCCACTGCTTAGTGACAAACAAGTGCACATATTGGCTGTTTTATCATGTGCAGCGCGCGTCTTGCGCCGCGCGCAACGTGAATGAGCACACGATGCGAGAGCGCCATCCAGACTAGGAGCGGTTGCCTTCCTCAGCCGCCAGAGGCCCACTGTGTTCGATCTCGGTGTGAATCGCAATGGCACCTGACCAGAGCAAACCATGTGTATTATGCTCGGCATCGGCTTTGCCGAAGAGAAGCACAGGGCCATAGACACCTGGAAGCCGCCGTGACAAGCGTTCTTCATCGCAGCGCCGAACTTTCAGTGCATAAAGTGAAGTGGGAAATTTCGCTCCTCGGCGTGCCGCGGTACTGACGACCTGTAAGCTTTTCTTTTCGCGCAGTCACGGCTACCCACTCGTTGTCTACTTTTGTTCTTCATTGCCACCATCTGGCTGCTTAAGTCATGCCGAATTGTCTGTGAGGGTGTACAGTCAGTTTTTCTCTGTGGGCCCCGATGAGAGGAGAATTTCCCCTGAAGTATATGTGTGGATTTTGAGGTAGTGGGCTCTGGCGGGAACAGAATCGCTTAGTTGTCATGAACTTGTAGCGGAAGCTGCTTAGCACCACCGCATTCCTTTCTGCAGCCGGCCTGTCGACTGGGTGCCTTTGTGAAAAACTGGTATAGGCCGATCCACACGACGGACCGAGTCCGCGGTCTGATCGGTCACGTGATGCCACGTCACGGCCCACCTCGGTCGGCTGCAGCGCAGAGAGCATCCACACGGCGGACAGCCGTACGACAGAACGGTCCAACTATCTACACTCTTCACCACAGTGCTCCCAACCAGACGAACTCGCGAACCCATACGAACGGCTCGCGCCCGCGCCGCGCATGTTTTATGTATATTTTGCGCTTGGTTTCGCGGTTCCGCGCGCATTTTGAAGCAGTCGAAATGGAAACGGAGCGCAAGCGTCGTTTGGCCGCTATGGCGTTAGCTTTGTACGTCGATGAAGAAGTCTACCATGCGCCGAAAAGGTCCTGCTGGGTAAGGAGTGGATGTGTCGAAAAGAGCTGGGACTGCAGAACCAAGTTGTGGCGTACGGAACTCTCGCGACCGTCTGTGTCACTGCCCCTGTGTCGCCTCCCGAACCACTCAAAAAAAAGAGAAAGCATTATTTATTTTATTTTCTCAGAACACAGAGCTAGGGTGACGGAGACATTGGGTGGGGCGCCGAGTCCGACAAATGGGAGGGGAGGTATTTCGACTGCCCGCTTTGCGTACGGTCATAAAAGCAGGTACATGTGCGCCCGCCGCAGTATCTCGGAAATGCGCTGCAGTGGCGTCCGAGAGGCGGAAAAGCAGACGACAGAACGACTGGCTTTATTGAGCCAAAAATTGGATTGGATTTGGCTAAAAACACTGTGTCGCCAGGCAACATTCGTTGTCCAGACCAATTCCTTCGGTGCGGCTCCTTCAAAGCGCTTCGAATCAACCGCGCTGCCCGCGACGTTCTCTATTGGCGCAACTGGATCCGGCTCTGCCAGCGGGAGCTGTCAGACCACGCTGGTTGATGTCACGGTCCGACGTCGAGACCGCGGACCAAAAAGCCTCGGTGAATATTTGGACCGCGAAGACCGCGGTCCTGCGCAGCCCAACGGTGGTCCACGCGAACTGGTGACGTCCTGTCACGTGATGCGCGGACCGCGGTCGAAATAATTGTTTTGGTCCACTGTGTGGATCAGCCTTATTCGGGACGCCGGCGCTTACTCCCTACACTCTTAGGGGAACAACTTGTTGTCCGGCCGACTCTTGGGAATAGTTCTGGCGGCATTGCCGTCTGCTCGCCCGTGGGGCCCTTATTTCTCTCTCTTTTAGAAGGACGCGGGGGTTCCCCTTCTTTCCTTCGTCGGGCAGAACTCTCGGCACTCGCATCTTTGGAAAATAAACAGTGTGTCTTGAAACTCCAAACCAGCTCCACGTCTGCTTTCTCGCTTCCTTTGGCAGCCGAAAGTCACGGCTGCTTCAAAATTGGTGACCCGAACAACTCTTCAACGAACACACCGCGAGGAGCTCCGACGGCAACACTGCTGCCTCTACGCCTGCGGTCATCGCCACAAAACTGAAGCCACCAAATGTTTGGCGTAAAAATCCAAGAGTTTGGTTCAGCCAAGTGGAGGCCCATATTCAGCTCCGCCACATCACCTCGCAGTCGACGAAGTACCTTCACGTCGCCACAGCCATGCCCCCAGAAATAGCCGACGCTATTTCTGGGGGCAGGGCTGCGACGACATTTTCGTTTCATCGCCCGCACAAGGGGAATACCATACCCTCAAAAAGGCAGTGCTGGACTGCCTCGAGAAACCTGGAGAAAGCAGACTTCAGCAGCTCTTGTGTCATGAACAGCTGGGCGGCCAACGACCTTCTCAACTGCTGCACCGGATGCGCACATTACTCGGTGTGCACGCGCGTCAGGATGGCCAGCTCCCACTTCTTCGTGAACGTTTTCTGCAACGGCTGCCCCAGTCGGTGCGCGTGGTTCTCGCGGGTTCAAATGAGACGTCCCTTGATCGACTAGCGCAACTTGACGATCGCATCACGGAATACTCTACTCCAACCTTCATGCCCATAGCTGCTGCAAGAACACACGAGCAACCACATCGACTGTCACCCCTTGAGGAGAAAGTGCAACAACTTACCGAGACCATACAGCAACTTTTTCCATCTGGCGCTCCCAAACAGGACGAGCAACGACACAACCGATCCCCTTCAAGACAGCCAAGCTCTTCCCAGAGAAGCCAGTCACGAGATAGACAGGACGGAATTGCGTGGTACCACCGTCGTTTCGGCACCGGTGCTAGCCGCTGCACTCAACCTTGCTCGTTCCCGGGAAATGCTGTGGCCAGTCGTTAACGGCGGCTTACGACATCAGCCCTACACCCTGCCGCGTCTTTTTCGTAGTTGTCCGCGTAAGCAACTAGCGCCTGTTAGTCGACATGGGAGCCGAAATCTCTATTGTCCCGGCAACCCGCCAAGATCGCCGACGTAGCAAGAACACATCGTCGCTGCTGCCTTTCTTTAAAAGACCCGCAATCTAGGCGGGGAGCCTCTATCGCCCCGATCGCGAATACAGTCGGCCCCTGGCGGCGGCGAGACGAACCGCTCCTAGTGTGGATGGCGCTCTCACGTCGTCTGCTTTTTTACGTTGCGTGCGACGCAAGACGTGTGCTGCACACGAAAAAACAACCAATATGTGTTCTCGTTTGGCAGTAAGCAATGACATAGTTACCTGTGCTTGCGCATTTCCTCTAAAAACGCAACAATCAGCGGCCGTTGCGGATTAATGCGCTGGTTTAATTCCACGATACATCTTCGCCCTGGTCACCGCTTGAGTGTGAAGTGTTATAAACATTGCTTCCCCACATTGCACTTTTCTTATTGTTGAGTTCAGTCGTCTGCCGTTTCGGGAACGTCGAAGGGTGCTTTTTTGAAGGTGGCGTGGTGATTATTTAAAGGATAAAAGTCTTGTACGCGAAACGGGTAAGAAGCGACAAGATCTGTGCATACGCGTGCAAATTTGCACACCCTTGTAAAATTGCGATGTGGCCTTATAGAAAGAAAAAAAACAAACAAAAACATTTACACTGCACACGAACCGTGCGCTATCGCCCATTCATTACCGGACACGTATTTTACACCCGCAAGCGCCTGTGTGATCGTGTCCTTCCCGTACCTTTTCTAAAATAAATACCATTTTTGGACAGTCGTTGTTTATAGTGAGGAGGAGGAATAAACATTTATTCAACTGCATTGAGTTGCTAATTTTACGTATTATTTAAAATACGTTTTTATGGATGCGCAAGAGTATTTAGGTGGTATTTTTCGGTAAAAGTAAGCAGGTGTGAGTTTGCGTCTTTCATGTGGCATTTCATGTGTCATTTTCATATTTATCATTTTCAAATCCGAGATGAATCACCTTGTCCAGAAATGTGTCTCACTCAGCATAACCAAATGCCTGGTATGGTCCATCTTAACCTCCTAAGGTGGAATTAAGTTTAAAGAAAGAAGAGAAAACGCGTAATATAACGCACATTGTTGCCCACGTGTGTGAGGAGTGCGTGCCATGACTCGCTGTTTTTTTTTTCTACATTGCTTGCTTTCAATACAATCTTGAACAAGGCGAGCCACAATTCCTGGACAATCCCGGACCAAAGGCGGGTTAATCAGTTTGCTTTTTCACAGCTATTGAACACGACGCCTAGTGTAGTTTCGATTGTAAGTAATACTGATAACCATAGTATGGCTTTTCGCGTTACATGCCTTCTCTTCTCGCTGCTCTTGCAACTTTGGCAGGACACCCCTCCCCCCTTCCCGAAAAAAAAAACTAAATGCACAGAATTTCATTTTTTAACCAATCCTCAAGAATTAAATGCCAAGACAAAGGCGATATTCAGTTTACAAAACAAAGTAGTTACCGGGAACACGTTGCGCTGATTCGCAACGAGAAATAAAACGGAAATGTTTTACTACATCTGCAACAGCGCAACTTCATTTATTGCCATCCTTTGGGTTCGTAAGCGCCCTTATACGCAAGAATGCAAACACATCTCGCTGTTGCAGGCACCTGTTCGATTTTAAAAGGAACGCAAATGGGCAACAGAGCAGCCGTAACAAAAAATTTGTGCTCACTGTGAGGTCCCACAAGCTTGGTTTGCCACTGTAAACCTGCTTGTCACTTTGCGAAAACCAGCTAAACATGAGATGTTGATTGTACTGCGTGCGTTGACAATTCAATTCTCAAGTTCACTTGCGGCAAAAGCCGTAAATAAGTGATCCGAAACCATTATTTATCAAACCTTCATTCACAGTCGTTAAAATTTCATTTAAAAGACCCGTTGGGCAGTTACATTTTATATCTGCGCTGATCGAAATTCAGTAATTTTATGTTGCCTTTTGAACCCCAAAAAAAATATCGTAAGCTCTTAGAAAAAAAATTTCGGGGCGGGTTGGGTGGTGTTACCTTTTCCAGGGCATCCCACAAATGCAAGAATGAGTCATGCTACCAGTGAAAGCGATTGAGATTGCCGTTGTTGTAAACTGAATTTCAGAGATCGAGGCTTCCTGATTTTTTCTATTTATGCTTTTATTAAAGGCTCAAAGCCTAGTCTGCAAAGATCGAGTTTGGCTACGAGCCACAGCGTACAAGTTCATTGTCACAATTACGGCCTTTCTGAGATTCCCGTTGAGTGGTCGTTTTTTTTTGGGTGTAATGAAAACTATTTTGCCGCTTCCATGCTATCCCGCCTCGAGCTTCGGACCCGCTGCCCCCCGCCCCTGCCGCCCCCGCTTCTCCGCGGCGTTGGCGCGATGTGCGCTGCGTGGCTGATATGGGGGCTCGTGCAGCGTTTTGGTTCTGTTTCGTTCTTTTCGGTTTTCCGCCCTAAAAAATTTGTTATGGTGACGTCTATAAGTAAAGAGTACTTTCGGTCACTTAAAAAGCAGCTGCGTCTTATTGGAGTACGCGATCGCCTGCAAGAGCTCCCCGGGGGACGCGGTTCTGCGCGCTTCGTCGCCGCTTTTCCGGGCGTCGGCGACGGAAAAACATATCCCCCCTGTCACCCCCCCAAATACGTCAGGCACAAATGAATTTTACTGTCACCTCCTTAGGCCTTTTTTAACTGGCACAGTGAGAGGTTGGCTTCGTTTCGCAGCGTAGACAACGAATGCGGCTGCATTTCGAATATTTTACGTCGCAGAAAAAAAAAAAGGGTTTGGGGGTGTGATTACCCAATCCCGGACAACAACTTATGCCTTTTAAAAAGAATAAAAAACCATGTGAAAATGTTAAGTATGTTCCATTTCTGTGCGTCGTTAAATATGGGCCCACACACGCCTTATAGCAAGAACCAAGTGAAGTTAATGAAACCACGGAAAAATAAATGCTGTGCAAGTCCGGAAGAAACAGAATAGCTCTAGAGGAAATTAAAAAAAAAATCCAGTGCAGCTTCTGACATGCTAAAGACGTTCGTCGAAACTTAAGCCAGGAAGGGCTCACCAGACCAACTATACGCGAAATGCACCGTTATTTCGCAAGACATAGGCAGGGGTAGGGGAGGAGGACGCTGTGTAAAAAAATGCGGAGCGAAATCAAGAAAAATGAACTTTTTAGTAATCACACACACAAATCTCTAGTTCCCTTTCCTTTTGTTTTTTAACTTCAACGAACAGCTGATCGTTTTGCGGACGCTTTTTTTGGAAGTATACAGGGCAGACAGTTCACAAGCGATGAAAGGTGTCGTTGGAAGAGTGTGGTATGTGATAAGGCTCTCTGATTTCAGTTTCTGCTTTATTCTTCACGCTCCCTGTGCCATATGACAATATTTCGAAGAGGTGTTTAGTCGCGGGCGCCGATTATATTCTAAGCCATCTGCGCGCTGCTCGCAGACGATATATGTAGCAGATGAACTTTTTTGCGCACGCTCACCTCACAAAGACGACTCTTTGTCGTGGCTGTCCCCGAGTATAATTCTGCATTATCCATTGGGACTTTTGTTGAATATTCCCGAAATTTAAAACAACCCGGCTTGTAAATGGTGGTGATAATATCTGAGGTATGATATTGGCAAACGTAACTGGCGTCTGTCAGGTTTAGTGCTCCGCTGATTAAAGTAAGCGCACAAAACCGTTTTTCATCGTAGTGTATAGCCGTAGCATGAACATCTGAGGAAACGGTGGGTTATGGAGACACTGCTAATAAATTTTTGGGCTGTGTAACTACAATCAGCTCCATGCATACACCATTTCCGCGACGCTGGCCTGTGACCCACCTGGCGGTTATTCAAACCAAATATACCAAACTAAGATCGTGTCAGCAACATTTACACTCTCGTAAACACACCCCATTTGCGAACAGAGTGACTGCTCCACATAAACATGGATTTCCAACGCCCGCAAACGGTAAATCTCAGTCGTGAACGTGCTGCAAACGCTACGGCGTCAGTGGGGAGCGAGACGGAGACTCCCGCGGCTGCTTTCGAAAAGGGGGGCCCCTAGGGGGATTTTAAATGGCGCCCCTACAGGCGCGCTCGAGGCGTATACATTGAACATGAAAGAAACCGAACTCAGCATACCTCTCCTGTTTGCACCTTTCGTGCGCACATACGGCTGGAAAAAGGCAAGAAGCGCGCCCACAGTGGGCATTCTTACGGGCCGCTCAGCGGAGCATCCACACTAGCAGCGCGACGCTGTCGCCACCTACATTTCGAGCTCGCGGCGAATCGACGAAGCTGCTTAGCACCGCCGCACTCCTTTCTGTCCGTCTGCAGCCGGCCTGTCGACAACGCGCCTTTGTGGAAGACTGGTATTCGCGACGCCGGCGCCTGCTTTTTATCCCCCATAAACATTTAAAAACATGGAGCGTTTTCTGCTCGCGAAAAAAGCGCCGCCCAAAGCCACAGGCGCGCTGCCGCTGCCGCGGAGCCACCCGCAGCTGCGCGCGGCGCGGCAGGCGGCGGAAACATGGTGGCGGCTTCGGCCGCGAAGTGGCGTCGGGAGCTCGAGCGACCGCTTTCTGAGCGCTCTCTAAAATGCCGCTCAAGAGACGCACGAAGTTCCTTGAGCGGTAAAAGGGGCTGATAATGTGGCTGAAAACGGTACTATAAAACATCACCGCGTCGCTACTGAATGCGCCAAAGCAATATCTGCGGGGTGGTAAGCCTAAAGATCCCCGGTGGAGCCAGCCGGCTGTTTCTAGTGGTTTAAAACCGCCACCATGAGGCTCGCGACTCCCCATTGGCGCAAGTCGCCAGGCTCCTCCCACTGCTGCGCGCGAAAGCAAACAAAATCTAGCCAAAGGGAGATGCTGCCGCGGGCGCGGAATCGCCCACGCGGGCGTCGAAAAAACCCACGCGCAGGGTGACCGCGCCAAAACGCGTCAAAATACGCTCCATGCGGTTCACGCTTAAAGAAAAAAAAAACTTTTTGTCCGGCCGACTCCTGGGATTAGTCCTTGCGGAATTGCCGTCTGCTCGCTCAGGGGCCCCCTTTTTTCCCCTCTCTTTTGGGAAAGGGCGCGGGGGTTCCCCCCTTTTCCCCCGTCGGGGGGGGGTCTCGGAAATCCACTTTTGGAAAAAAAACAGTGTATCTTCACGTCCCTTCTTTTTTTCCTTCGGCAGACGACATTCCCGGCTGCTGCAAACTCCAACAACACGAACGTTCCATTTACTTTTCGCGGGAACACAAGGAGAGAACGATTGCCTATGTGCCAATTAGAGGCTGCTTATTATGGAAAATTATCGCTATAATAATCATTGCCAAGATTCGGTGTTTTTTTGCATTAACCCACCGAACTTGAACGTTTGGTCTTGTAGTGTGTACAGCAGCCACTTCGGAAAGGGGGCTTGAATAAGACGATATTTGGGGGAGTTGGTTATGCGGAACGATGTTGTGGTCAAGACGCCACTGGGGCTGCTCAGGATGCTTGCGCATGGGAGGGCTAGCAGATATGCAGTCTTGCGAGTGCGTCGGGTTGGCGGAACTTTCTGACCGCTGCGGAGAACGCTGTTCTGTTCGACAACAAACTTTAAGCAATGGGAAGTTTCTTGGCTTCGACTGTCTCCTTGTTCGTATACTTTATCCATCCAGTTGTTTCGTTGTTTCTTGTAATAGTTGAATGTCGTTGCTCTTTAAGCGTGCGTGCCCGTATTATTAGCGTAATCGCGGGTGTCAGAGCCTGTTTGCGCGGAATGTTTATTATCCTAAGGAATGCTTAGCGAAAGTGAGTTTCGCCAAGAAGTAAAGCCACAAAGGTGTCTGGACTGTGTTTTACTGTTTGTCAGTTGCCACATTTTATATTAAGTTCGCGCAGACAAACCTAATAATTTTTGCAGTGTCCTGTGTACAGAGCAGTACGAGTATCGACGTTTGTGTGGTGAGCTTGTACAGATGCGTCTATTCTTGCTCCATTCTGTGCTTTCTTAACCAGTGCTTTTAGTTCAATGACCTTGTTAGAAAGTTTGATTTATAATTTTTTTGAGTACTCACTTTCGGTGTGTCCGAGCCGTATTAATGATATTTTTATGTAACCACATTCCTGTTCATTTGTAGTGTTATATAGCGTGTGTTTAGGCCATGATTGGCGAGGTTTTCAACCCGGGGCCTTTTCGGTGGTGGTTCATGCCGTCTTTAAAGAGTTCTCGTATCCTTGGTCAGGAGTAAGGGGCCTCTTCTTCGGTAGCAGTAACGTGTCGCGGAGTCATTGTCCAGTCTGCTGTTTTTCCTCTTTGCGAGCAGGGCACACTGCATTCGGTTGAAAACGTCTTGTCGGGGGCACGTGCGACTGATTCCAAGTACCTTGGTTAATTAGTGATTAACCCGGCACCTGTGTTATTGTTTATTGCCGGCGTGCCTTCTTTGTGCCGGCGGGGCTCACGTGTTCGAGGGGTGCTAGGAGCAGCCGTGGCAACAATTTCCGCTTGTCATCGTTTTCTCTAATGACAGGGATGTCGCGTAGTTGTACGCGACGCGGCGGAGACCCCCACGTTGTTTGAGTCGGAGTGGTGTCGGGGGTGCTCGTGACACCGTCCTCTAATTGTGCTGGGTAATTACGCTCAAGTGTGTGCGATACGTGGGTGCGTTCTGGCCAACAGAATGTGCTCGCTACGAGGCCATCCGAAGGTTCACACACTGTGAATAGGGAAGGGCGCGCTCTCGCGACTGAACGGGTAGTAGAGATCAACTTGGTACGCAGCGAGTTTCCGTTTCAATGTGTCGCCACGACGGCGGGGACGGTTGACTAGGGGCTGACAGATCCTTTTGCTTTGAGAAGGCTAGGTGGACAGACAGGAATTTCGTCGATGTAAGGCATAATTGCGGTGCGTGTCGTCTCGCGAGGGTAGGCGGCCAGCGCTCCAAGGCACTTTTATTTGCTTGGGTTTTATAAGGGTATTTGCTTGTATTTTGATGAATTGAGTAGCCTACCGTTTTTTAGGACTCCGAAAATTGGGGCTTAATAGATTTTCCGGACTTTCCGAGAAACCTCCAGTTGTCCCATAAGAATAATGCATATTAAAAACGCGGAGTCCGTCGAAATAAAGCAAAAGTTTCATTTTTGTAGCAAAATTTTCTGCGACAGAGCCAAGGTGCGACTCTACGACGACGCTACTGCGTAGTCCCTAAGAGGTTGTCGTTGATTTACGCTCCATTTGCTAGAAAATTATTTGTTTTCCCGTATGAAAGACGGCACTTCGACACACAGAACGTCCCCTGATGGCGTGTTTATACAAATTCGAGCCTGCCTGTGAAATGTGCGCCTGCATAGACGAGCTTCGTGTCAAAAGAAATTGGTCGTTGTAAAGCAAAATTGCGCAAATTGTCCGAATTTTTAAGTAAATGAAAATTCCCCAGAATTAGCAATTACAGTCCAGCAGGCGGTTATAATACCGTTGTGGTTCGCTTGTGTACGTTGACGTTTGCATTAGTAAGAAACGGTTTTAGACTTAACCGCGATTTCTCGTTGCTGGCCGGTATTATATGTAGGTAGTGATCCGTACCATCGGCATTGATTAGTATGACGGCCAGTTTTTACGCAAGCATTAGCAGGCTGCGGGCGAGCGAAGCAAAAGCTGGCGTGTTTGGGGATAAAACTTGGCTTCATCTGCCGTAGCGCGTCGTCCCTACACGGCAATTTTTTTGTCACGCCGGCTCCCATCGTGCCCTGTTGCGACCGCCATGTCACTATCTATAAAGTTGGTCGAGGTACTCACACGTCGCTACATAAGGGACGAACACTTGTTCCGTATAAGGGTCCTTTTCGGTGTAACCCCGCAGACCTAAGGCCACATTGCACGAGGATGATAATTTCCGCAACACAAAACAACAATGAACAAAAGTAATATCACACGCCACAACAAGCAATCTAGCCATATTCTGGTTAGGTTGAGTAGATGAAGCTCAAGAATCCCCCTTTTCTGCTTTCCCGTTTTTGTGCCGCACTTTTAATGATGTGTGCTTCGTCTGCACACGAACAACGGCTGAGAGGTGTCTGCAGCCTCCACAGGCGTGCAGCAATAATGAAGCCTTCGATTTCCACGCTTGAAATGGGCGACTGCCGCATTGTAATGACATCCGAAAGGCTCTGTCAGCGTATTTATACGAGCCAAGAATATCAAACGCAATCGTTATTTTAACGTCCTTCGTAACTGACGGCACAGTGTTTACTTCCACGGAGGGGTTGTGTAATTTTGCTGGTGGCGGCTGCGGATAACGCCAGAGGCATTGTTGAACAACGCGTTCTGATGCTCTGGTTAGTGAACACAACGATGATCTAAAGAGCCAGGACGGATAATGGCCTATATTCCGTAATTAGTGGTGGTTGCGTAGTTTTTCTCACGTACTTAATATTTTCACATGTACTGGTACCTAGGTCAGGGCACGTGCTGTTATATTCAATCGTAATGCATCTTTGCCGTAAGACTGCTTCATTTCGTCGGATACCATTTACCCGCAGGGTGCTTTCAAAAAAAGCACATGAAGCCGTGCTTATTAGGCCCTAAACGAATGCGAAACTGCTGGAAAACGCGACCAGAGCAGCCGTCGCTGAAGTATACGAAAAAGTCAGCTAGGCGGCGTCCCGCCATAGCGCCCGGTACTTAGAAAAACGACGGCGCGCGTGGAAGGCTGGTTAACGGCGCCCATTGGTTGCGCAATCAACACTGTGCTCTGCGAGTTGGAGATATTAACGTAACTTTTGAGATTGCCGAGTATGCGGTTTGTTGTTGACGCGATAGCGCTATTAGGCTCATTTTTCGATTTCGCCGTGCCTGCTAGCTGCCACCTATCAGCCGTGCTCATCAAGTGTCGACGGAAATACGTCAGCGCTGCCAGCCGGAAACTACAACTGAGGCAGCATGATTAGAGGGCTGGCCTTAATCGGGGCAGCCGAAGTGTAGAAAGGAGCACAGTGATACTACCGCGGAGATGAAAGAAAAGACACGCGTTTTAAGAAGGTGCCGCGCTGCGCAGTGAAGTTTGTTGAACGCCCAGTCGGTGGTTGCGTAATCCTCAGACACCGTCGCCAGCCATGCCCGAAACTGACGCTACCACATCAAAGCGTCTTTCCACCGGAAGATACAAATAAAATTCCCGAAATTCATGAGCCGAAGCTACACCTGGACTACGAGGCTCGCCGTAGTAGAAGTTGCCCGAATACTTTAGATCCCCTGACAATCTTTAACTTGCGCCGATGTGTCGACACAAGGGCGTTTCAGTTTCCTGCTTCCATCAGAAAGATGGCCGCCGGGGCAAGGAATCAAAACCACAAATTTCCGCTCAGGAGAGCGACACCTTACCCACTTGGCCACCCCGCAGTGTTTCCACAGGAACTTCTACCGGCATTACATTGGGTCACTTAAATAAAACGTGGGGAAAGGATTAACGCCACTCTTCAAAACTCAGGGAAGACATTGGTTATGAGTAGAAACGAAACAAACTTATACCGCAAGGTTTAATCACATGAATTTTCAAGCTACCTGACAACATTCCCGTGGTTCTGTCTCCGCGGCAAGCTCTATTGCGCAAACAACGGAGGGCTTTGTGCGGCCAAGTTAAAAATCACCTTAAAATACGCATGCATGTCCTCACACAGCACAGTCACGTAACTGTGTTCGGTGTGGCCCTAGTGCAAAGTGGCAATGCCTAACTCACAATTGTGGAAGACGAGAAAATCTGTAGCCAGTAACCCACATTATGAACAGGCTAACCAAGACGAGGCAGGAAAAAATAAAAAAAATTTCACCATCTTCCCGTAGGGGAACCTTGAGTAGTATGCGAAGCGGCTATGAGGTTGACTGAAGTTTCCATTAGTTTTCAGCCCCGCACGGGGCACCTTGAGCAATCTTGGTGACGGTACTGGCGATACCGCAGACCCCGAGCCCCGAAACATAAGCTGGATCCAACCGTGGCGATGTGTTTATAGGTGGAGGGTTAGAAACCACGAACGGTGGCCGTTGGAGCCCACGTCAAGCTCTGGCGGATGGGCTCCCTGTCTGTTCACCAGGCAGGGCGCTCCGGGACCTCTCTCGGTATCAGGGTAACCCGAGCGCAAGAAGTACCCCCGTCCCCTGCTTTTATACATGCTGTATGGCTTTTTCTAAATTTCCCAAACCCAATGATCGGCCTCCTAAAAGGGGCCGCACCGAAGTATTCTATCCACCCCTTCCGACCATGACAACCCCAAAACCTGACAACTACCCACATTTCTTGGTAATTGAATCTCTCGAAGAAACCAGGCCTATTGCTTCACAGTCTGTGTTCCTGATTTCGAAGTTCTTAGAAAGTATTATAGGAGAATCTTACAAAGCTAAGAAGCAAAGAACCGGCGAGATCTTGGTAGAGGTCCACAATCAACAGCAGGCCCCGAAACTCCTGAAGCAGACACGAATTGCTGATCTCGACGTCAAGGTCACGCCCTACCGCAGCCTCAACAGCTCTCAGGGGGTGATCTCGGAGCCAGATCTAGCAAACGAGACAGAGGCCGATCTTCTGGAAGGCCTGAAAAGTCAAGGTGTGACGGCTGTCAGGCGCATAACCATAAGAAGAGACAATAAGGTAATACCCGCAAAACATATCATCCTCACACTTGATCGTTCTCTCCTTCCAGACCACATCAATGCTGGTTTCATCCGGTGCTCCGTCCGAGCGTACATCCCGAACCCGCGGCGCTGTTACATGTGCCAGCGGTTCGGGCATGGTACTAACTCGGGTCGGGGCCAAATAACCTGTGCGAAGTGCGCCCAACATGACCATCCCACAGATAATTGTAGTTCACAACAACTCCTCTGCAATAACGGCCATGGCCCACACGCGGCGTACTCCAGGAAATGCGTGAAGTTCCCGCTCGAAAAGAAAATAATAAACATCAAGGTCACAGAGAACATCACCTTCCCAGAGGCGCGAAAGAGGTTCGCCTCTTTCCCCCTGGGGAGGTACGCCGACGCTGCTCGCCGGGGGGCGGAGCGGCGTTTGGTTTCGGTGGGGACCCAGTACGCGAGTCGTACTTGGTCCTGCCCCCCCCCCCCCAAGGTTGCCCCGGGCAGCCCAACCAGCCTCTGCACCGCTCGCTCACCCAGCAGCGGCTGTGGTGGCAACGTCTGTTGGGGATGCCGCTGTATCCACTGCTTCCTCACCACCGGCCCAAAGCACACGCAAGGGCACGGAGATGGAGACGGAGGCAGTCGCAGCGACCCCCTCCTGCGCCTCACTTCCTGTGCCATCTGTGGTGCTCCCCACGCCTTCGGCACTGGCAGCGCATGCAAAGAGCACTCGAAAGGGTACCACGTCAAGGGGGCCCAGTCCGCTGGGCACCCCCTTGCCTTCAGATGATGACGTAAACGTCGAGCCCTTTCCGGCCTTCATCGCAGCGGAAGGAACGGGCTGCGACGTTCAGGTCAGTAGAGAAGGCCAGAAAACCCCTTCCAGGAGTGCAAGCCCCGAAAGACCGTACATAAATAGTCACAGTTCAGTAGCTCTAAACACATAATAATGGGAAGAGAAAATATTGTTCAATGGAACTGCAGAGGCCTTCTGAATAATCTTGACAACGTGTATGAGATTCTGCACGCCAATCAGCCAAGTTTAATGTGCGTCCAGGAAACACATCTGAATTCCAAACACACAAATTTCTTGAATAGTTACCTGGTATACACGAAAGACAGGGATGGCTGCACACACTCTTCTGGCGGTGTGGCGATAATCACCCGCAAATCCTTGGCACGCCACCCTATCACCTTGAACACCATCCTTGAGGCTGTAGCCATCCGCACAATAATATTTAATAGGTTGATAACGGTATGCTCCATATACATTCCTCCTGATGTAGCACTTACGAGCCGCTGACTTCGAGGCGCTGGTTGACCAGCTGCCCGAACCATACATCCTTACAGGCGACCTTAATGCTCACAAATCTCTTTGGGGCTCTTCTCCCACGGATGCCCGAGTTCGCCTGATAGAGAAGTTTTTAACATCCTCTGGAGCATGCCTTTTCAACAAGAAACAGCCTACATACCATAACACAGGTCACAACACATACTCACATCTTGACTTGGCTATTGGTTCTGCAATTCTCTTTCCATGTCTTGAATGGGATGTGGGCGCAGACCCATATGGTAGTGACCATTTCCCCACTTCATTAACGCTTTATAGGTACAGGCCCGAGCAGTCCATCTTCCCATAAAAGGTTTAATGAGGCAAGAGCTAACTAAAATACATTTACAGAGACATCCAAACTACACTACACGTCCATAACACACCTACACGTTGAAGAAGCTACCCAACTGCTCACGGCGCACATCCTCGACGCCGCCAAAAGGTCCATTTCCCACGCCTCTGTTGCCCTGCGCAACTTGTGGAGGCCGTGGTGGAATGAGGACTGTAGGCGGGCGCGAGAGGCCCAGACAAAGGCGTGGGGTATCCTTCGTCGGTACCCCACGTCGAGTAACCTCCTCTTGTTCAAACGGGCCAAGGCGTTCGGAAAACGTGTGCGCCGTGAGGCAAAACGAGATAGTTGGCGTACATTCATAACATCAATTAACTCCTACACAGACACACGGAAAGTATGGACACGAATACGCAAACTCAAGGGACATCAAACACACAGCCTGCCTCTGGTCAGTACAACAGGGGACACACTTGAAGACCAGGCTGACGCACAACACTTCCAACACGTTTCCAGTTCAGCACACTACACAAACACCTTCATGAAACACAAACTCCTGGCCGAAAAGAAGCCTCTACATGACAATGACAGGTCAGCCACCTCTTATAACTCCGAGTTCACGCTTCATGAGCTGAGGGGTGCTCTGAGCACGTGTAAACCCTCATCTCCAGGCCCAGACAACATTACATATACAATGATAGAGAATTCACATACAGACACTCTTGCAACACTTCTTCACCTTTTCAACAATATGTGGCTTTCGGGGCACACTCCAAAGTCTTGGAGGGATGCCATAGTTGTAGCATTCTTGAAAGAAGGGAAGGCCCTTCTTCTCCCGCTAGCTATCGACCCATTGCCCTGACCAGCTGCCTGTGCAAGCTTCTCGAGAAGATGATAAACCGGATGCTCGTGTACTTTTTGGAGTACAACGGCCTTCTCGAGAGCTGCCAGGCAGGCTTCAGGGCGGGGCGATCCACGAATGATCAACTCGTAGCTCTTGAATCGTATATTAAGGATGCCGTCGTGCATAAACAGTACTGCGTAACTGTTTTTCGACCTCGAAAAGGCTTATGATACCGCTTGGCGTTATGGAATCCTTACTGACCTCAAGTCATTCGGTGTTTCTGGTAATATGTTTAACACTCTTGCTAGTTATTTGTCGGAGAGAACCTTTCGCGTCAAAGTTGGTTCTGCACTGTAAAAGGTACATGTGCAAGAAAATGGCGTGCCCCAAGGTGGAGTGTTGAGCTGCACGCTCTTCATAGTTAAGATAGAACTCTCTTGGAAAGGCATTGCCCCCACAATCTCTTATTACACGTATGTAGACGACGTCCAGATATCCTTTAAATCACTGTAACATGTCATTTGCGAACGTCAAGTCCAACTCGGCGTCAAGAAGCTTGCCGGCTGGGCAGACAAGACTGGTTTTAAAATATTCCCGGAAAGACCTCTTGTGTTGTATTCTCAAGGAAGCGTGGGGTTCCACCCGGACCCGACATCACTCTGCGAACGTGCCAATTCCTGTGAACAATGAGCACAAGTTTTTAGGCATTTTATTCGATGAAAAACTTACATTTATTCCTCATATCAAACAGCTCAAACGCAAATGCCTAAAAACAATGAATATTTTTAAGGTTCTCTCACATCAATCTTATGGGGCCGACAAACAACTCCTGCTGCGCCTGTACACAGTGTTGGTGGGGTCTCGGCTCGACTACGGCAGTGTCGTGTATGGGTCGGCGACAAAGACCGCAGTGAGAATGCTCGACCCAGTGCTTCATCTTGGCCTTTGCCTCTCATGCGGCGCTTTCCGCACTAGCCCTGTCGAAAGCCTTTATGTCGAGTGCGACAACTGGTGTATAGGGCATCATCGGGAGTATGTTGACCTGCTATATGCATCTAAGATTGTGTCCCTTACCAACCATCCTTTTAACCCCATCATTAACAATACATCAAACTTGAAACTCTTTTTAAACAGGCCATCTATTTCCTTACCTTCCTCTCTCAGAGTTAGGGAGGAGGCTTCTGCACTTACGGTCCCTCTCTTAGACGCGCACAAGACACCCATATATAATTTAATTCCACCATGGCATCTACATCCTATATCATGCGACCTATCATTCACATTAGTAGAAAAAAATAGGGTACCCAGGAGTGCAATTCTGCAGCACTTCCTCCTCCTGCAGGACAAGTACAGGTTTGCAGAATTCTATAGCGACGCGTCGAAAACTGGTTTTACTGTATCTTGTGCAGCGTACAGACCAAGTTTTACCGTTACTAAAACAATAAATTTTCATAGCAGTATTTACACGGCAGAAGCCTATGGCATTTTACTCGTTTCAAACCACATCCTCGAACATAAAATTTCAAAGTCCACCGTCTACACAGATACTCTAAGCATTGTACAGGCACTGTCATCCGGAAAGTCATCTAAAAACAATGTGATCAATGCTCTTTCCAAGGTACTAATGACGGCATATGCCTCAGATCTTCAAATAACTATATGCTGGGTACAAGGTCACTGTGGGATCCCTGGCAATGAGACTGCTGATCAGATGGCTATTGCTACTGCTCTCATGACCACAGTTGACATAGCAACAGTACCTTACACCGACTTAAAGACACCGATCAGACGACAGCTTCGTAACACATGGCAATTACGCTGGAGTCAACAAACAGACAACAAACTACACGTAATAAAACCACAACTGGGACACTACATAACTGACTCACAAAACAGATACACTGAAGTCGCCTTGGCTAGGCTGCGGATAGGCCACACAGATGTTACGCACTCCCAGCTGCTCACTGGAACTTCGGGACCGACGTGTAGCAGGTGTGGAAAGGGCCTATCCGTAGTCCACATACTAATCACATGCAAGGCACTTGACACAACACGACACAATGATTTCCCTGAATTATACAGACGACACATTCCGTTGCACCCATCATACTGTTTAGCCGACGAACCAATGTTTTCTAGTCAACGTGTTTTTAAGTTTTTAGCTGAGGTAAAATTTCTGCAGCTCTTGTCAGATCACGTGTAATCACCCTGGCCCTATACACAGCCATCTCCATTGTCTTTTGTTTTGCATCACCTTTACTTTTAGTCGCATGTTTTAGTACTTATGGTCTGATCAAAACTCAATAACTTCTCCTTTGGCGCTCTTTGCCCATAGAAGGCCTTGCGCCAATAAAGCCCAACCATCATCATCATCATCATTAGTTTTTAGTTCGATTGCGGCGTTGCGGGCGAATATTCAGGGTAGCAGAGCGCGCGCGCGCGCGTCATATATACCGCGGAGCTACAGTAGCGCCCCCAGCGGAGTATGCAGCGGCTACCGTCGCGTCTCTAACCCTAAACTGCTTCGCATTATAGCGCGTGGAGCCGCAGGTGTTGCCACTCGTTGCGCAATCCCTGAAAGAAGATGAGCTTCGTAGAGGAGAGGAGGAATGCCAGAGAGAAGAGGAGAGGAGGAATGCCTCACATACTACTCAGGGTTCCCCTACGGAAAGATGACGATGGTGGTTCAGCGCGAAGCTATCTCGTGATGAATTCTTTTGTTGGCCCATCCCTAGGGGCATCCTGCCACAATCATCATCAGCGGTGCCTGGCCAGGCATGCGCAGTGGGAGTGCGGACGGCGGGCAACGACAACGACAAGGAAGGGAGGGACGCAGCCCCGGGCATGAGATGCTTCGCATTTAAAAAAACCGGTAGCCCTCATTCAGCCACTAATAATGAGCTGAATATTGCAGAGCTTACTGTATCACATTTTCCGCGCCGATGAAAATAAAAAAAAATTCACGTATCTCCACGAAGTGAATCATGACGATTGGGCAAAGCACTGGTATCATCCTTACAGTATCTCACCTGTGAGAGTGCTTACTGGAGATAAAACGATTTCCACACCAATAAAATTCAAAACAATCCAATCGAATACAATTCAGCCCATTTCAATCCAATGAAATCCAAATCCAAATCCAGTCCAATGATCCCTGCGCATTAACAGCACGGCTCTCCAGAGGCTCCCTCTCTGTCTCTCTATCTTTCTTCTTTTGTGAACCTATTTTGTTCTTGTTAACCACGTGCGAACCTTTTGTTCACAGATGTTTTGATTTACACAGAAATATATATATATATATATATATATATATAGTCTGGAATCAAAAACTCACACAGAGCGCGAAAAAATCAGGTTTGTAGAGACACAGACACACGAGAAGGAAATTGAAAATAAAAATAAAAGTTTACTGCCGTTTCAGGGAGAGGACTCCCTTTCTTCAGGTTATATATATATATATATATATATATATATATATATATATATATATTATATATATATTATATATATATATATATATATATATATACATATATTACGGCTACCACCATCAAGCGTCAGATACAGTTGTAGTAAATAAATAAATACCTCAGAAAGTGAAGGAGAACACACTCACCCAGATAGCAGAATTGGTAAGGCATTCGAGATCTAATCGAAAGGCGTGGGTTTGGTACCCATTCTGGGCGTGTGTTTTTCTTTCCATCTTTCTCACGTAATAATTAAAAATAATAACGTAACGTCACTAACGGTAAACAATAGTGCTAACCATTCCCCTATGCTTCTTTGGCGTTGTAGAATGCCGGCATTTCTTTCGGTATTTCCTAACGAGCCCCGCATTTCCGAACTATATATATATATATATATATATATATATATAAACCTTTTGTGAACCTTTTACTTAGTTCTTGTTAACCTTTTGTGAGTGAACCTTTTTTTAACAGATGTTCTGGTTTACATGGTGATGTGCTTCTCTCTCTCTATCTCTCTCTCTAACCTTTTGTGAACGTCTTATTTTGTTCCTGTTAGCCTTTTGTGAACCTTTTTGTTCGTAGATGTTTCTATTTTCACGGTGCTGTGCCGTGAACACGGATGGCGGATGCCGGACGGAGAAGCCTCTGCCTTCAGGCACTCCGCCCCTAAAAATACCATCATCGGCACAGCATATAGGAAAGTCGTCAACCTCGCAATTATGACCGTGAGACAGAAACTATTCGTCGTCCTTCAGGGTAACAGAATGAGCAACCAGAGATGGGTGTAAAAAAATGGGAAGGCCAATAATTCGAAGGTGAGGAGAAGAAATAGCAACATTTGGAGGCAAAGAATGTACTCAGGCATCGCAGGACAAGAGCGCTGAACGCCACTAGGAGGGGCCTTCTTCTTGTAGACAACCTAAATGGGATGTTAATGACGAGGACGATCAATAGGCCCTCAAATTCTGTCTTCATAACGCTCTTGAATAAATCAAAGAAACCACACTCTTAACAGTAAGTCAGCGGCTGGGAAAACAAAATTGGGACGGGCCATCGCATGATACACAGGTTACCCCTCTGAAAAGAAACGCCTGCGCGCCTTGATAGACAGCTCATCGATTCACTGACGCCACATAAAAGATGTTCGCTACCAAAAACGTGGATCCAAACCTACACAAAAACAGGCAGATGTCTAAATCAAGTTCTTTTGAGGAAAGTTTCAAACAAATGACACCACATTATACACCGACTCTAGCACGTACGGAAGTACGAGGCAGTAGTTGTCGTAGCTGAATACTTAGGAAATCTATGTGATTGCATGAACCTTATAGTACAGGAACAAATAAACAAAGTTGGAGACATCACTTCGCCAATCCTACTAGGGGAAGTTTCAAATAGACGCGTAAGCGTCGTTACAGGCCCTCAAAGGCCATTACCTGTTTTGTGCAGGAAGAATACCTAAACGCTTCTAACCAATACTTTATTCTACAATGCAGAAAATTAATAGCGTTACCTGTATGCCCAGGCACAACGGTCTGAACGAGAACGAGACACCGACCAAGAGCCACGGCAACTCACCTACCATACTCCTTGCGACCACGAATACCGCGCTCTCCTCCAAGAAAAACGAGAAGAATGTCTCCTCGTCCTACGCCTAGGAACACAATTTCTTCCCCTGCTACAATGAGGCCTCAAAGCCGAAAAATCCTTAAGATCAGCCCGTGCTCAAGATAGCGCGAAGCAAGGAACTGCTGCGTCGGGCGCCCTAGACTTCAGGTTCCACCCTCGAGCTCCTTTACCATCTCTTTGCCCCCTTGTCCTAAAGCCTAACTTTTTCTTCAGTAACAAATACCTTCATACACACACCCTCTCGCTCTCTAGCTCTCTGCGCAAAAAGCAAATATGTTCAGTCCAGCTATAGCACAAGGGAATAAACACTTCGAAACACTGACACTGACACCTGCTCGTTCAAACTGACCAACAATCAACCCGCAGCCGCAACATTTTAGGCTTACGTCTTAAGCAACAGAATCACTCAGGGACTTTGTCTCTCCTGCGCCACGGCGATTAGAAGGGCTGGTGGTCTCTTTCTCCAAGCTCACCTTCAGTGCTCGTGTAGCCTTGATGGTGTATATAGCTACTACGTTCTAAAATTCTCCCGGGGGGTCAAAGTAACGCTATCGCGTTTGATAGCTTTTGACACATACGTAGATGTCACCTGCAAATTTTATAGTAGCGACTAGTTTCTGCATGCTCCTACGATAGCATGTTCGATCCAACAACGAAGTAGGCAAATACTGTGGAGATCCTGGGGATAACCCTTCTTAACCTATAGAAGACGACGTCTGGTTACAATTTAGGGCACACTCAAAACGAGAAAACTTAAACATAATCTCTTATTGAGGACGACTCAGCTAACAGTGAAACCGAAGATTATAGGTGTAACAATAAAGATGCCCTGAAAGGCATTTTGAGAACACTAAATGAACTAGCGCAATCGTTAGATTCGGTCGTCAACGTCATCTGTGCCAAGTATTAGTCTTTTACGCGCAGCGGAAAGCTCACACTTTTGTTTCTAAGTTTGTCGCTTTTTTCTCACCCTTCCCTTCATATGTTTGGACTCCGCCATCTTCACATGTCCACGTCAACGATTCCCAGATGTTCGTCATGAGCTAGACATCCTGCTGTTGGGCGAGTGTTTCACGCACTTCCGGCACAGAGATGAGCCGTCTGCTCAGCGTCGGCTCGCCGGCTGATCTGCCAGCGCAGAACAGAAGTTCTTGGACATTTTACTACAAACGAAACAAGTGTAAACAAACGCTTAGCCGTTTGTATTGAATGCAACGCGGCCATAACACGACATAGATATTCTCTTACCTGAGTACGTTCCGTAAAGAAAGCGTTGAAGCCCCGTGGCACTTCTTTCGTGCAATCGGAGAGAACGCCCTGAGCCGAATGCCCGGGTTTGACGCACACATTTTATTCAACTTCAAAACAATCGAGAGATGCCTTTTGAACGAACACAACGTCAAAACATGCGTTGGAAGTCTGAACCGCGATTGACAGACAATGGGTTGCCTACTCCTCCTGCCCGCCGTAAATTCGGCACTCACCTCGCGCGCGGTTTGCGGGGACGAACAGCAAGTCACTTAACTCTGGCGCACATGCCGACATGGCTTTTAGCCACGCACACTGCACATACCCCACGCGAGGTTGAGTCGTACGTCGCTCGAGAAAGATAATCCAATCATGGGAAGCCCTATCCACCCGCAGAAGCACAAAGTCACATTTCATCGCGAAACAAAGACGTCCACAACCCACACACCATCGCCTTCTGTAATGCCAAACGCATCTCGCACTTTCCAATGGGATTGAGTGGTACGCCTGCAGTGCCCACATGTTGCGAGGTGGGGCCCCAAGCTGAACCGGTATCACGGAATCGTAACTAACTTCTAGAGTGGTTTGTGCCTTGTTGCCAAGGCAACCGATGTTTGAGATTGTCAAAAAATGGCGCTCGCTCCTGCGCTAGAAAGCTCAGAGCCGCGGCGGAGCATGTTTTGCCAACGTTGCCGCTCTCCACCACGCGTCGCCCCAACCTGAACTGGTGACATGATTGGAGCGTTTTGTGCACGGATTCTTTATTGGTTTAAAATGTCTTTTTCACATGCCACCGGCAGGAATTACCACCGCCACCAAATAAGACTCGGCACCAGCGGGGCCCCATCTGATACGGCGTTTTTGGATAAACAGTGGGCGCTGCATCAGAGAGAACAAGCGCACGATCCTCCCCGTGCGGCTGCGAGTTCACCGCCGATACAAACTGAAGCAACGTACATACACCGCGAAAGGACAAGGCCACGCCGCTGCGCACATGCGGCCAGATTTTTCGTTCGCTTTTACAGCCTTGAGAGTAGTGCGGGATTCATGGTGTCATCAAAGCTTCCCCATAGCAGACAGCAGTCTTAGCAGCCAATAGCGGAAGTAAGTCACCGCCGAGGAGCGCAGCATCATGAGAGGAAAGGCTCGCGCGGCGTCAAGAGAGGAGAACAAGTTGAAAGGAGGAGGAAACGCGGCGCGACGATATTGCGCGGTTTTTTGATTTACGACTTCTCAGCTAATACTCATCGCTTTAACAAAATTCTTGCGCGAGGAGATTACTAATACATTCCTTTATTTGGTTACATGCACATCCATGCATCGGCGGAAGGTATTTCAGGACCCCTTGGCCACTAAGAAAAAACACAAGTTTTGTTCATTCGAAAGATTGCCTCGTTAGAACCTTACTGACACCCCTTTTAACGCAAACTTCACAAGAATATTCTACATAGTTATGAAAAAAGGGAATGGCCATGCGACCCGCCAGCTTATTTTCCGCAACAGAACCTGTGATGTCACACTAGAATGCTCTTCGATTGGCGGAGGCTGCCAAAAGGAAACGCAAATTAGGCAGGGCATACCAGTTTGCATAGTGAGCTATATGCCCGTTAAACACACTGCACATTTTTTTATGACACTAAGAACGGTGGAGTAAACGGTTGAAGTTCCGAACAAACACGCAAACGTGTACGCCAATACGTACGAAACTGCCGCCGGCCGAGCTCGACATCTCGCAGTCGCATAGACGAATTTTCTGGTTCGAGGCTCTTCGGGGCCAACGAACCGCTCCAGCACGCACACCCGCGACCTTGCTTGGTATCTTAATCCATTGACAGGAGGTTGACCGTCATATTGCCAACCAGCCAAGGTAAAATAGAGACGAGGGGAGTGAGGAACATCAAGCACGGATTAAATAGCGCCACTCGTCGTAATTACGGAATGGTGGTCGTGTTGGCTTGCTGCTGTCGTTACGAGCTCGTTTCCAGTTTACAACCACTGAAAACTTCAGTTTGTTCGAGTACTTTACAGTGAAATTTCGTTGCTGCGTCCTAAAATGCCCGTGAAGTACGAGCAAATCGTCGAGGGAGTGCGACATCCCCGCCGGTGAAGAGATCTCCTTTCATGTGCTGCCCAACGACGAACCTCGGCGAAGCAAGTGGCTACGTTTTGTGAACTTTGCAAACGGGGGAGAAAGGGAGCTAAAGGAAGTACGAGTGTGCTCGGTTCATTTCCGAAGTGATCACGGCAGGGACCCTTACGTTAGCTCACTCCTGGGACATGCCCCGCTCGTCGCCGACTTCGTCAAATCGTCATCAAAGCGCTCCGACACCCTGCATTGACGCTCGTATCTTTCTGGTCGCAGCAGAAAGCTCGCGTGTACGGCTTTTCATACACAACACCAGCCAGATGCCATAAGCGATACTGCTACTGAAATTGAACTATTATTAAGCGTAATAAAAATACGGCACATACGTATTCGTCCGTATTCATCCGTCGCGACGGGGCTGAGGAGGTAGCGGTGCCGACGGCTAGGAGTTAGTCCGTTGTGGGTATCGCGGAATGGTCGCTTTCCGGTCCATCCGTGTATCCCACAACTCCTGCCGCTCGTGCACTTAAAAGCATTGAGGGTTCAAGGGGTGGGAGGTTGTATAAGCAAGCCCGAGCTCCTCGACGAGAGTTTCGTTGTCCGGATCAGATGATTCCATGACTAGGTGTGCGGGTGCACTAGGTTTTAGTAGTATTTTTCAAATGGCCGCCGTCTTGGTTTCGGCACGAGTTGCTGTTCCTGTTTGATTCCCGCATGTGGGTGCTATATTGAGTCGACATACTAAGTATCTGTTTCATGAACCGGCTCGTATGACGCCATTGTTCACGTCACGAAATGTGCAATTTAGCGCGAGATTTGCTTCCGGGAAAGTGCTTGGGGTACTATGAAACACCTAGTCCTTCGAATAAAACAAACTTTTTTTTCTGTTCATGGCTCCTTTAAGGGACAAGTCGAGAGCAGAGTGGGTCAGAGAAAAAAACGCGTGTTGAGGACATAGGAGTAGAAATTATGAAGAAACGGGCGTATGCAGGACATGTGATGCGAAGGCAAGATAACCGTTGGTCACGACGGGTAACAGAGTAAATCCCTGCATTAGACAGGCGTGGCAGGAGGCGGTCACAGTTACATATCCAGTTGAGATCAAGAAGTTGTCGAGAATAAATTGCGTGGACTTTGCAAAGGGCCGGGATAAATGGAAATCCGTGGGACTGACTTTTCCCTGCAGTGGGCGTACATAAGCTGATGATGATAACTAACGAATATACAAAATGTGAGTGAAAAACAGAGAAATACCTGAAAGGGTTCAGTTAAACATAAATACCTCATGGTAGTCTCCTTTTTTGCTCTCGTTTGGCAGACCGACCTTCATCTCAGCTTTTCCAGACCACCCCCTAATGACACCAAACATTTAGGTTCACTACACATAAACCATGCCTCCGTAGGCGTGTTCCAACACAGAGTGAGGAGGTCCTCCTAACTAACCCACACTAGGCCTCTGACCGACCGTAACCCCAAAGAACAAAGGTTTGTACGTCAAAAACCGTGTGATTCACACTCCCACTAATCAACAATAAGGTACAGAAGCCGACCGATTTTTCAGTCCTGGAGGAGAACAAAAGTATTGAGAATGGAAGAGCAGTCCGCGAAATCCGCGAATCTCAGAAAGGAAGTTTAGAGCATATCAATACGACAGGAGAAGTCACGAATGGTTTCTTTCCTTAAACTCCTCTTTTGTGTGAGAACGCCTTTTAGTTATATCGGCAACCATCACGTTTTCTTCGTAAACATTGTACAACAAGGCCACATCGTTGGAAATGACTTTCGGTGAGATTGCGGGCGGTTGGGAGTGTCTTCTCCGGAGTCACAGCCGCTTTGCGTCAGTGCGGAAACTGTGCGCATGGTCTCATCGTCCGTTAATTACGCTTGAAATATTATGTTGCTTTCTTCAGGAGCAAATACGCAAAATATCGCGAGATATGAACGTTGCTTACCCCAGACTTAGTGAAGGCAATTTACATCCCTTGGGAAGCTAGACAGAGGGTTAGGATTGAAAATGGGGTCGTCACAGATTAGCACCATGGTTTTGTCGCAGACTTTTTTGTCCAGAAAATCGACCCTTTTGGCTTCATCTTGTTCAAATTACCAATTGTTCATATACCCAGGCAGCGCATGACTATTCGGCCTAAATAAAGCCGGTGTAATTTGGCCGGTGATTTTATGTACGCCCTTTTCCGGCAGCCGTTTTCGGCCCGTGTCCAAATGTGGGCCTTTTGCCCGTATACGCCCTTACTCCCATGGCTGTCCAACGGCCACTGTCCGTCAGCCAGTCGACCGGCTTACGTTCATACGGCCAGATTCCAGCCGTACGGCTCCTGCCATTC
Organism: Haemaphysalis longicornis; assembly: GCA_013339765.2. Taxonomy (NCBI): domain Eukaryota; kingdom Metazoa; phylum Arthropoda; class Arachnida; order Ixodida; family Ixodidae; genus Haemaphysalis; species Haemaphysalis longicornis. The sequence goes on along the minus strand of CM023452.1, from coordinate 128,644,578 downwards.
CCAATACACCCGTGTACGGCCGAAGTACGGCCACGGGAGGACAGCCGAGATGCGGTCGTCAGACTCTAGCCGGACTAAAGCTGCCGGAAATACGCCCGTGCGGAGTTCCGCCACAGTACGTTAACTGCACTGAGGCCGGTCACTGCCTGTCGCGCAAGCAGATGACTCAGTAGCGCTGTTTCAGGACAAAGCCAGCATTTTGGGTCCAATGCAGACACATTAAATGAGCCCGCGCGCAACCACTAGCCATACAGTCTTCAGCGCATCCTCGCCTAATTATCAACGTCAGTTGGAACCAAAATTCATTTATGAAACAGTGCTCACAAATCGTCGTTTCTTTAATTGCTGTGCCTCTTTTACTGTCGAATCCCGAAATTTTTCAGTTCTTTGTAGAGCGGGAATAGATGTATTGTTCGTGTCATGATATCTTCTGTGGGGCGGCATACCTGCAATAAACGGAGAAGGAGGGGGGGAGGCGGGGGGGAAGGCTGTTGAATTTCAGAAAGATGAAAGTGCCGCTTTTAGCCAATTTTATTTAGGGCAATCTTCTTGAGCACTTTCAGGCCTGTCTGACTAAATCAACTATTTTTACAACAGTTGCTTGACCAGTTTTGTTGTATATGAAACCGGCGCGTATGCTTTTACAAAGCGTTTTGGTACTTCACAAAAACCGAGGAGCATTCAATATAATTTCCTTCACACAAGAAGTATGTCCAGCTTTTGCCCATTTTTCGTGCAAAGAAACTTTCTAATCAATAGACTTTTATGATGATCTTTCACAGGGCTCATCCTAGGAGAGATCAAACAGGTACTTTCCTTTTCAGTACATTTTTCATGTTGTTTTCACAGTTACGTGACCACCACTTGGTAGTCCAAAGGAACTTATTTTTTCAATTTCGTACTACGTTAAAAAAATTGTAGATGCGTTGCGAACGACACCTTGATTCAGGTGGCTGCAGTTTTATCTCTCTGTGTTTCATAGACTAGAGTTTCATAATTTGTTTAAAACCAATGATATAGCAATGGTAGTATTCATTCAGCAAACCTTGCACACAGAATAAAACAATAAATATTTCAATGGTGAATTTTGAAGCGTTAGGTTCTCAACCCGTCGGAGGCGAACTTACGGCTCCGCAAGTATATTTATTTATTTATTTATTTTTATTTATTAATTGAATTATTTATTTACTTATTTGATACCTTCTTGCCTTTGCATACATTACAGTAGGGAGATACATAACAGTCAGCATCAAATATGAGACTAAACAACAAAATATTTCCACAAAGCGCGGTGATAATTGTAATTATAAACAGTTGGTGTAACCATACGTGGAAGATAATTACACTGTCGTATTGATATAGGATAAAATGAATCGCGCAAGACGTCACCTTTAAAGGAAAGTTAATAACTTGCTTTAAGCTAGCGGTCCCACTTTGGGATATGTAGAATGGCGCTTGGATATATGCTCCCCTTCTCTTCCAGTTTTCAAATGATAGATATTACGAAAAATTTTCAACCAGAAAAATTTTCAAATTTTCTGATTTTTCCCGTCTTACCTTAGAGTTTACTTTTAATTTTCCTAATGCTAAGTTGACAGTGCCAAATACCTCATACGAATCGCACTGCCCTATTCTGTATGTTTCTGAGCGTAGCAACCAGCTCTTTGGTGTAGGGATCCTAGAAAACACATCGGTTGAACTTTTATTGTAGATGAAGGTTCGCTACAATTTTATCTTAGACAGCCAAAAACACGTGCAGCCGTAACTTTTATGTTGTGAACGAGCCTATTTAACCTCTAACCTCTCGTTAAATACACGCCTCGTTATTTATATTCCCCGGCCGTTCTTAAAGCAGTGTAATTTACTGTATACGCATTGAATAGGAATGAAGCTTTTAAGTGCGAATGCACTTCTTAAGCGAGCCTGAATCGTCCGCCGCCGTTGTGCGCATAGCAACAGCTGCGGGTGCACGCGCTCCTCGTCTTCCTCCTCGTCTTCCCTAGCAACGGGGGGAAATGGGCGCGCGCTACTCTCCTCCTCCTCTCTCCGCTCAGTGACTGCGGGTGTATGGCGCCTCCTCTCCACTTCTGGCGGGAGAGCTCTCGCTCGCGTAGCGGGCGCTCCGCATTCCGACGCGTGAGGGCGCTCGTGTAGCCCTCGCCGTAACGGCGGGCGCTACTCTCCTCCTCCTCTCTCCGCTCAGTGACTGCGGGTATTGGGCGCCTCCTCTCCACTCCAAGATCACGATATCCACCGTAATCGCGCAATTAACTACCGTGCATTCGCACTTACACACTCTCCCCCTCGGGGATGTGCGAGGGAATTTTTTTGTAAAAGTGACGTTAACACACTTTTTAACATTCAACGACTTTTCTGAATCAGCACACCAGGATGTTATTAAATTAGAATCACGAGGAAGGTATTCGGAATCACGTTCATTCGCTATAGTCCTGTAAACTACACAGTCTTTCGCGAACATTTTGAACAAAAATTTGACGCCAATAGTAATAAAATTTATATATAACAGAAACAAAACAGGGCTGGCAACTGACCCTTGTGAAACTCCTGAGGTCACGGAAACATATCCTTTCCAACAACCATTGAGAGCTACCGACTGCTGTCTTAGAGAGATATACTCGGCTATCTATGCAATAACCGATTCATTGAGTTTATAGCCCGCAACGTACTAACAAGAAGCTGATATGGAACACCTCCAAATGCTTTTTTAGCAGAACAAAAAATACAATCAACTACTTTAATCTTATCTATTGCTAGAGCCAAATCGTGCGTGAACTCCACCAGCTGCGTTGAGCAAAAAATTTGCAGAACAAGAAAATACAGTCAACTACTTTAATCTTATCTATTGCTAGAGCCAAATCGTGCGTGAACTCAACCAGCTGCGTTGAGCAAGAAAAACCCGACAAAATCCTTGTTTGCTACGATGCTGGCGATTATGTTTCAACAAATGAGTAATTTCCGAATTGTAGTTCAGCTCACTTTCAAACACCGCAACTGAATTAACATTCAGGCTTCGTCATTCACAAGGATCTGTTTTTATGGCAAATTTAAAATTACACGTGTTTCTAAACAGACAGTCATAAAATCCTATGAAGCAAGGCACGAAGTTGAGCGTACTAATGCACGAGCTTAGCCTCTTCTACGTTTATCACCAAGAAAATAGTGCGACATCTTTTTTCGCAGTAATATTGTAAAAAGAATAGTCGTAAACTTGCGCTTTTGCGCACCCTTGCCTTTCTTTGGTGGGCGTCCTTGACACGGCGCTGGTTGAGCTCCTGCGTGGCGGCCGCTTGCTCGACGCCCTTTAAGGCCACTTATTTTGGTGAAACACCGCCACCGCGGGTCGAACGTCTCTGCCAGGTCGATGTGTCCAATGGTCTCTTTTTGTTGAGGGGACTAATAGCCTCGAGCTGATGTGTCGATGAAGCCGGCGGGCGAGCGTGGTAGCGGCTATGACTGGCGAGGCTTAGCTCACCCGTCGGTGTGGCACAATCTTCTTGTGGCAATAAATGGTATCCCGATGGACTAAAAGGTTCCCTGCTATTGTCCAGTGAGTCCTTGCACCTTGCCCGTTCACCTAGAACATTCATTACTGTTTGACAAATGAAGTTCGTTCAGTTAAAACGTAGAAACACCGAGCGGATAAAAAGCGCGTCTGCCTCATGCAGCTCCCTAACGGCTCTTTCTTCACCCAGGGAAAAACTGGTCCTACACCGGTGGGTCTCCTTCCAAACACGTCTGTGCATGATTTATCGGCGCCCAGACCCGTGCGGTTGTTCGGTTGCACACCACTTACCGAAAGAATGACGTGTAACCTGAGACCTTAAGTAGGCTGCTCTCCTCTTGAACACCGGTTGCAAAAATTAGTGCAGCCGTTCGCTTGCCGTAATTCAGCCGTAGACCGCTAACTGAATGAAAAACGTACATTCTGGGGTCGTGTGTCGCTCGGTTTCCTGTATAACACTGGTTGCCCGACGAAAACGAATATTCTGCCGCCTGACGCGCGGTTCACCATTGAAAGAGCGAATGCGAGGCAGCCGCGCTCCGGCCGGTCTCCTTTCAAATACCAACTGCCACAACAGCACGGATATTCTGTGGTTTGGTCGCTTGCCGTGCTTCGGCTGAACTCCGCTTCCCGAAGGAAAAATGGATGCCCTAAAGCCGTGCTTCGGCCGTTCTCTTGCTCAACATCGGCCGCCGAAAGTGAACTCAATATCTGGCAGCCGGTTAGCTGCCCTTGTGCGACTGAACAGGGGCGACCGGAGAAATACCGAAGCGCTGGTGGCCGAATGTTGGCCGCTCATTGTATGATCAGTGGCTGCCATAACCTGGATGCTGGCCCGACATGCCAGAAAGCGGCCATAGACGGGCTGGTCTTGGGAAACACTTTCTGTGCCGCCTCGGTACACTGCTCCTATGGGACAACTGGGGGTTCCTCGGGAAAGTCCGCAACAGCCAGCAAGTCCAAATTTTTGGAGTCTTTATAAATGGTAGGGAACATTATTCATCAGAATACAAGCACAGCAGCAACAAAAAACAAGCCAACAAAAGTGACTTGGAGCACTGGCCACCGACCACATGTCGATATCTTTAAAGAACAGGCCCTAAGACACGCACCAAAATTTTCCTAACCTGGACGAAATGGCTGTCTTTCAACCTAGCCCTCACAAAGAAAAGCGAAGGTTGGTCGAGGTCTTTTCTGTACTGGGCGGTTTGGGACAGGGCTTCTCGTTACGTTCTTTTCGGTAGACGTGTGTTTCGGGACACGGGCCTTTCGAGACACGCACGGGCATTTCGGCACACGGGCCTTACGCACAGGACTTTTCGGTACAGGGTGGATTGGTACAGGTCGTTTCGGCACGACAACGAATTCGGCGAACGTTTCAGGCAGCAAAGTTGGAGTGCGTTGTTAACATGGGAGTTTAAAACACGGAAATCGAGCGCGTTTATTACAGCTGTTGTTTCTTGTATTTCTGCGCTATTTTAGGCCAGTAAAATTGATGCGGCCTTGCAAGAAATGCCTATCTAGTTGCGTAACACTAGCTAGAAAAAAGTATAGCTCGTTGATAACTTCGTTTCTTTAGCAACAGTATCATCAGGTTATTATTCATGTTTATTTTATTAAAAACAGCGGATTGTAGTCCGCTCCTGGCCGATCCCTGGAAAGGTAGTGGCAAGAACGCGCATGTGAAGAGAAATCAGCCGGTTGAATGCGTTCTTTGCCGCACCAAGAATGCCTATGCTCATTCACTCGCTTTCTGTCATAATGACCTTAAAGTGTAAATCACAAACTTTTCCCAAATCATGGCAAGAAGCTTCCATTTTTAGTCTTCTCTGAACCTTCGCTCCACCTCCCCCGACAGCTACAAAAAAGCCGTCTCCCTATAATTACTACCCTTGAGATATTAACGGTCCATATTTGGTTTGGGCATTTCAAAATTTACTTTCATTGAACTTTTTAAAATTTTATTATTCATTATAGCAGCCCTAATATTTTACTTTTTTGTTGCGTAAACACTTTGAACGGAGTGATTGATCGTTGATTTTCCGCGTTGCATGTCTTTGCATTTTTCCGGGTTCGGTGGTTCCCATCGCCAAAGAAAAACGACGGCAAAAGACTTTATGGGCGCTTATTTACCTTCGTAAGAAACATTAACAAAGGGGGAAAGCATTGTGATTTACTACCAAGGAACGAATACTTCTTCGGCGAAGACGATGGGGCAGCGCGCGGAACACAAAATACAGAAATGCTCAAATATTCGTCCTCTCCCGGGGAAGGATTTTTTATTGGAAATTCTTGTTTCTCATGACAACGTCGCCCAAGTGATCGCTTTCGTTTCGGCGCATTCTGAAAAAAAACCTGCCTTAGCACCCCGAGTTGTTGCCTTGGCTAGCTGAGGCTGCTGCACTAATTGACGGCATGAATGACAGAGGGGCACGATCCAAGGGCGAGCATTTTAGACAAGCTGCCGCGAAAGCAGGCGCCATGCAAGTTCTTTTGCTACTTCCCGTGCGTCGAGAGGAGTTCGGGGAAGACAGCTGGCTGACCCCCAAGGCGAACGTCCATTATGACTCGCCAGCCCCTTTGGTCTCGGTCCAGAATAAAAAATTCCGGGGTTTAAGGAGTTTTCGGTGCACGAACATATTAGTCTGTTTTTGTTTTGATTTGTTTTTGAACAGGGGTATATTGTTTTAAAGAAGGCATCTGTGCTATTATTGTGAATATTTTACGCCTACTTTTGAATCTTCTTATTTTTCAAGCTATTTCTCTGTAGATATTTGTTGAGGACATGTAAATAGGGCATGTAATGCGAAGGCAAGATAACCGCTGGTCATTAAGGGTAACAGAGTGGATCCCTAGAGAAGGCAAGCGCTGCAGGGGGCGGCAGAAAGTTAGATGGGCAGATGAGATCAAGAAGTTTGCGGGGATAAATTGGTCACAGTTGGCACAGGACCGAGGTAATTGGAGAATAATGGGAGAGGTTTTTGCCCTGCAGTGGGCGTAGACAGGCTGGTGATGATGATGACGATGATGATTTGTTGAGGATACTTCCTTGACCCCTTTGATTTGTTTACTTTACTCATAAGTATTTCTCGAATTGATTATTCAGTTACTTAAAGACATTCCTTTGAATTTTATTCTGAGTGGGGGAATGATTTTTCCCAATAGTGCCGAATTTGAACTTGAAATGTTACAATGAGCCGCGATCCAACGTCGCTCCTATTTGTGGACGCTGCTTAGACGTGCATGATTTCTGCGGCAAACATTTTTTATTCACTAACCGCTCTTTCCTGCGGTTAAAGCAAGTAAACACCAAATTTTAATTAGGAATCAACTGGTTGAAAAGTGCAGTTCGAAACGAATTATCAGTCGGAAAAGTACCGCTGAAGTGTTACTCTTTGGGTTTTTCACTTACATGATTCCACGCGACATTACTTGCAGCGGCTCATTATGACCTGAAGCATCCCTGTTGGATTCGGCACTTGTTTGTTTTTACACCATGTATCATGTCGCGCGGACACCGGCTTCTGCGAGCATCATTTTGATGGGTATTGTTGTGCGGCTCGAAGAAGTACTGATGATAGGAAGCTGCAGGTGACATTGGTATCAGATCACGACCATACCATGGCAATTGTACTCTGCGGAAAAACTTTAGGAAATCAGAATGAGCAGTCCTTGCGACGATGAATATCTCTATGTATGTTGCAGAAAACATCGCAGAGTACTTTCAATATTATTACACAGCATATCTAATTTTCATTCATAAAAACATTAAATAATCCGCAGCCCCTGCTAACTACAAATAAGTCAGGACGGAAACATGTACCATGATACAATGGGTGGCTTCCGTAATGCATCACTAACAACGCCTTACGGACTTGCGTGATCAGAGGAAAGCAACGCACACAAACGCAGAATTCCATCTCACTGCTTTTAAAGAAAAACGGCATAATAGGTGGTCGAAAACAACTGAAAAGAAGAATGATACTTTCACTGATTTGTTATATAAAAGTCTCGTGATAATAGCTCTCTAAAAAGAAAAGAATGAACAATTAGGTTGTCTAAGTGCTCAAATATTCCGTCAAATATTTACACATAAACAGATATTTTTTCTAGCTAGGCCATAAAACTATCTCCTTGCCTGAAGTAACGCAGAATTGCGAACAAGAACATCTGTAATAAACAGGTACGACTTCCGTTTTTACAACCACCACGTCAGCAACGCGTGCAGCCTGAAGCGCTTGCCGGAATTCGTGTTTCTACCGAAATATCCGTTCCCAGAAAGGGCCATGTGCCGAAACGCCCGTGCCCCGAAACGCCCGTGTCGCGAAACGCCAGAGCCCAGTAAGGTCAGTGCTTCGAAAAGGCCGCACGGAAACGCCCTGTACCGAAACGTCCTGTACCGCAATGACCGCAGCGGCAATGGCGTTGCCTAAATGCTACAAATATCCTAGCTATTATTTTAAAATTAGACCGCGCTTTTTGGTGAAGTCGCATAATCAACCCTTGGCTTAACGTAACCCAGAAATGCCAACAAGAAAATATTTAATAAATAGGTACAAATTTCTTGCTTGCAACCACCGCGACGACAACGCGCGCAGCCTAAAGTGCTCGCTGAAATTCGTCTTTGTGCTGAAACCCTCGATCCCCGAAAGGTCCGTGTCCCGAAACGCCCGTGCCCCAAAACACCTGTGGGTGGCTAGTCCGTGCACCGAAAAGACCGTACCGAAACGAGTGGTACCGAAACGTCCTGTACAGGACAGAGCTGGAAGGAGCTAGGAGCCGCGAGTCTACTGTCGTCGCCGTCGTGGCGACACAATGAATCGAAAACCCGCTCCGCACTTTGATCTCTACAGCCTCTTACGTGGCGGGGCGCACGTTTTTCTATTCATAGTGTGTAACCCTTTTCATAACTTCCTAGCGAGCTCTGATCATTGGCCAGAATGCCTCCGCACCTCGCATGCCCTAAAGCATGATTTCCGGAGACAATTAGACGCCGTTGTCCTGGGCAACCCCGGCCCCACTTCGACTAAAACAACAAACGTGGGTATCTTCGCCGCGTCGCGTACAAATAGACGACATCTCATTCATTACAGAAAACGATGAAAAGCGGAAAGTTTTCCCACGTCTGCTCCTCGGGCCCCTCGAACACATCAGCACCGCCGGCACAAAGAAGTCATGCAGGCCATAAAGAACAATAACACAGCTGCCCGCTTTCAACGGTGATTAAAAGAGGTACTTGGAATCAGGCGCACATATCCCTGAGAAGTCGTTTTCAACCGAATGCAATATGACATGCTCGCAAGGCGGAAATACCGCAAAGTGAACTTGGCGACACTTTTCCCTGCGGAAAAAGCGTGATTTAATCAAGCATACCCGAGCACTGTAAAAACGACATAAAAATTAACCAAACATATCCATCTGAAGTCCCGCAAAAGTTGCAATAACACGGCTCGCACACGCGCAAAGTGAGCGCTCAAACCTTTTACAAACCCAACTTCATAACACTCTCACGTAATTAAAAACACTCGTGAAAAAACAAAGAATTGATCAAGAATAAACACACCTGCACTAGCCCCACCACACTAACTACGAAGCTACCTAATACACCTTACGCAAGAAACTGCAGAAATCATAACCTTTCTATGTGGGCACTTGATACAAAAGGTGTTCATTGTAGTACACTAAAACACAGTCCTGACGACTCAATCGCGTTACCTCTGGGCAAAAGGTACCCTCGCTGAGAATATTTAACATATCGCCTGAACAAGCTCTGACACACGCGATCACTCTAAAAATATTGGCCTGCACGCTAGAACTGCAACGACACTCCACAATTACAAAAAACAACAAAACTTCCCAATGCATGAAATATACATACAAGGGGATTGTCGAAGCAAAAAAAGCTTCACGTTCCTGGAAGTTCGTGGGTCCAAAAGAAAGAACGATCCCTGTCAAAGTTCTTAGGAGCGGTCAGAAAGCTCCCACAACTTGACGCACACCTGAGACTGTATACTCACTAGCCCTCCGGTCCGCATGCATAACGGGCAACCCCACTGGTGTCTTTGTTCCCTACCACCACATCATCGTGCAGCAGAACCGCTTATGGTCAAGAGTTCCAATGAGTCAAGATGTACAGCAAGTCCACAGGTCCGACGGTGACGTGACAGCCGAATCAAGAGGTACGACGAGTCAAAAAGTCCAATTTGGGGCAAGAGATACAGCGCGGCAAGAGAGGTCTAATTGTTGTCAGATTGTACAACCCGTAAAAACGTACGTGTCAAAAGGTCCAACGCGTTTACGGATCCAACGCGCCAAATGGTCCCACGAGCCTTGCTTTTTGTATTCTCCATTTTATTTCCCCCTAAGGCACTCGTTATACATTAACCCTTTTAGCTCATTCTATAAAATGGCTGGATCCAATAAAATTCCCTAAAATGTTTGGTCGTTTAAGGTTTTCGCGGTTAGATTGCGATTTATTGCTCCTTGTGATGGTTACTAATCGTTATAGGTTTCGGCTCCCCTCGACCGCCAGCGTTTCCACACAAAAAGCGACGCTTGTGTGGACATCAGCAAGCGTAAAGAGTAAGAAGTGACATGAAAATTGCTCCCACTGTAACTGTAGCGCTGCCTGGTCCAAAGGGTACGCTTTCGAAGCTTGTGTTATCGGTTCTATGACTGAATTACAGAATACAACAAAGTCGGAACGAGATTAGTGGGAATATATAGAATAAAAAAAACCATAATATTTTCCTCCACGTACCGAATTAGAATCTTCTTCGGCCGAGGTCACAAGGCAGAGGGTTTCCACGCAAAGCTTCTATAAACGAATGTGGGTGAAACTCTCTCCCGCTGCGCAGACCCTCGGGTGCATCTCGGGTTTCCGGCTTTCTTGTAAGTTTGGTTGTGTGTTCTTGGTTCTTTTACTTTACCAGTCGGTTTCCGGTGATTTTTACAGCTTGGACCTCTCGACTCAAGCGAATCAAAAGAGACAATTATCAAAAAGTGCGCGCGGAGTCAAGGGGTACAACGAGACCAAAGCCCCAATGATTGACAGATTCAATATTAGACTTGTTGACGCGCTGGATCTTCTGATTCGTAGCACCTCTTGACTCAGAATCCAGCATAACCATATCTATCAAATGTGCTCTCATTAAAGATCCCACTGACAAGTGGCTGGCATACAAAATACTAAACAAAACGTTGAACCTTGATGGGTCATCATCATCATCATCATCATCACCAGCTTATCAACGCCCACTGCAGGGCAAAGGCCTCTCCCATTATTCTCGAATTACCTCGGTCCTGTGCCAACTGTGACCAATTTTTCCCCGCAAACTTCTTGATCTCATCTAAAGTAAGAGAAATCTCATCTAAATTAAGAGTAGGGTAAGAGCAAATAAAAAAACAATATTCAGCTATCTCAAATATACAGAATTGCCCATAAAAACCCGCCTTTGAGCAGGCACATGGGGGATCGTCCATTTTTTGAGTTCACCTCTCAAATAAAGTTAGACGTTCATGCGCGTTTGAGTTTATGACAACACAGCGGTTTTATTCCAACAAGAGCCCGCTACAACAAAACAATTCATACATTTCGGCAGAAATAGTCCACTCATTGGGTCTCCCGCATCAAAACTCACTGCACCCTCCTGATCTTCCATTCAGCATGAGTTACAGACGGGCGATGTTGGCGACGAAGCAAGAAAATCCGACAACCAGTGGTTGTCCGTATCTGCGCGAAAAGAAGAGCCCACAACTCTACACTCGTGCGGCGCGCCTAGAGGCAAAAAGTTCTCACCTTACTGCTCCGCTGATAGTTCGCCGCGGCGATGATGATCGCCTTCTCCCGGAATCGTCCGGGCGTTCTTTGGAGACAGGCCTTCTCTGCCGGACCCAGTGCCGGGCTTAATGGGCCTAGTTGTCTCTGGTACGGTGCCAAGGCGACAGCCGGGACTTGAAGGGAAAGTCTTTTTTCACGGTTGAAGATGTCCTTGCTTGCAATTGTGGCCACCAGTGCCAAAGATGAATTGCACAAAAACTAATGAATCTTGCGCGGTTCCCTTGATGCTGATCTCGCAGGTGAAAAGCAGGATGATCAGCGATGAAATTGTGAGCAATGTTGTACACGTTGCTCTAAAATAGGAACGAAAGCTCATTCCTCTTTCCTTCTCAATCTTGAAACAAGTTCCCGTTACATGTTCCTATATTAATAAAGTAACTTGTCATTACAACAATGTTACATTTGATTTTTTAAATTAAAATTTGGTGCCAGGCAATTCTGAGGGGAAATGAAGTGATCAATTTCACACTTGCATTGAACTACGTATATGATACAAATACGAACACCCCCGACAGCGGAATATGTATTAGAACGCTCCTAGGCCATTTTTTTAGGGAGTACTGGACATATTCCAGACAGGTTTAACTGCACGTGTGGTGCTCCAGTATTACAAGTGCAACACATGGTGGTTTCCACTTGGGTCTACAAATGCGCAGTCAGGTGGGGAAATAAAAAGTTACTCATATGCACAAACATGAATGTCCTACTGAAGAAACCGCACAGAAAGGAACAATACATTGGAGTTTATTAAATGCTGGTTCAATATTACAGTATGAGTGAAAAAATAATGTCCACATTACATATTCGCAACTTAGTAGACTCCTTTCTTTGGAGTCGGCAAGAGTTTCATCTGTCCGACTCTGTTGTCGGACAGACCTGCTCGTTTTTTTTTCAACACTTCCTTGTTAATGTTGAAGAGCCTTTCAACCAAAGCTCTTGAGGTTTCTACCGTGGTGTGCTTGAGCATAAGTTTGTACAGTCTGTCAGGCCCAGGAGACTGCCTCCGCATGCGCTCATAGACGTTTGCTAGCATACAACCCGCACTCTCTATGGACAGTGGTTTTTCTGTGTGTATTTTGTTTGACGGGAATTGAAATACTCTGTGGTGCCATGCGCGTAAACTTTGGCCGTTCTGGTTTGCTCCTTGAATTCTCGCAAGCGTGAGCATTGCAGTGCCCCAACAGCTTCAGAGTGTTGGTTTGCCAGATTGAGACTTCATGGTTTCCTTTTTGCCGCAGCCTTGTCTACTGTAACTTTAAGCTACACTTTTTAAGTTTGGCCTCCGGCATCTCGTTGTCGTAACGGAAGAACTCTGCGAATGGCAGCAGCCACCAGTTTAGGCTTACCAACTCTCCGATAAAGGAAGTCGGGACTGGGGAAGGGGGAGCATACGCTAACATAGGGAGGCAACAAATCGGTTTTCTTTATGGCAGTATTTTTCAGACGAATGCATTGTTTGAAATTTTTCTGCCTTTTGAATTGGTACGTTAGCAGGCTAGATGCTGCTCGCAATTATTACTCTTGCTGTAGAATGTACTCATAGAAGTTGTCGCACTTCCACGTGCTTGGACAAATTTGCGTTAATTTGGTGTTCAGAAGCCTGACGTGCCTTGTGGAGCTTGCTTTTGATCGCAAAAAAAAGTTCCTAACTGAGCGCTCCGGAATAAATCGGGACATATATCTGTCCCGACAGGGACGGCTCGTACAGGTACAGAAGACGGGACAGTCCGGCGAAATTCGGGACGGTTAGTAACCCTAGGTGTGTATACGCTACTCGGCTCGCCATCGGTGCCCTTCTGAAGATTGGTCGAAGCCGGTCCGTAACAATACACCACAGACGTCGCACTGATGATGCGAAGGAAAGGTGGCGCAATAACTCCCAACCAAATTCTGAAAACCAATAGTCAAAGTAGGCCTAGCAGTGGTCATTTCCCGAAACGGATGGTACACTCAGTGCGCGAGAACGTTTACGACGTCTTCGTATTACTGGTTTCATGTCCTCGTATGGTACCTGTGAGATTTCGACACCACTGCGCAAATCGGACAGCGCAGCATTTTTGTCAGCGATCTCATTTCCCCTGATACCACAATGCCGTGGAACCCAGCATACTATTATCTTCAGCCCCAGAGCACGTGCTGTCACCATTTCCTGACTGACTGGGTTCATGACAACATTGCGACTATGTTTTCGTGAGTGTAGTGACCTGATGACGCTCAGAGAGTCTGTAAAAATTATTGATAGCTGTCTTTTTGTTCGTGTAATGTGCTTTACTGTTACAAGAATTTTATGTGGTTCTGCCATGAAAATTTCAGAATATACATTCATATTTTGTTCCCTCCAAATGTTAGGGCAATGTGCAGCCCATGAAACAGCAGTAGCATTGTTGGAGCCATCTGTATAGAAAGCATTGTATTGGTGGCACTAGTGGTGAACGTGTACAAAATGCTGCACAATGAGCTCTCTTGGCGCAATCCTCTTAACGATTTCTCTAAAGAAAAAGTCGCAGGCAAATGATGACACATCCCAGGGTGCAGTGTGGTCTGTTACACTGGTTTCACAGAGTTCATTGAAGGATAATCCTAGTTCTTCAGCTTGTCCTCTAGCTCAAAAAGGAAAGGAGGAGAAAGCGAAGACGGTTTTAAAACAGGCTCATAGTGGATGTGTTTTGATATTAGTGCACATGAATTCCTTATATTTGAGGACGTCTTACGTTGGGGCCGTAAACATGCACTGGTACTCCAAACACCACCAGTCACACTCTACATACAAGCTGTCAGCAGGGCTTGTCCGGAAAGCGCCAGACGCAAGACGGATCATTTTTAAAGCAGTTTTCCTGGTTAAGCCATATACCACACTTCCATAGTCCATGCGGGACCAAACCAAGCTGGTAAAAATAGGCAAGAGGCACTCTTTATCTCCACCATAGGACTGATGAGACAGGTCTTTCAGTATGTTATGTTTTTAAGCCTTTAAATTTGGTTTTCTTTATGTGTGATATAAACGTCAGTCTTCCATAAAGGACAAGACCCAGAAACTTGTGTTCTTTTGTGACAGCTAACGGTAGTCCACTTAAACTAAGGTCACGTTCAAGGCAGAGCCCACGAAGTTTTGAGAACAGGATACGCGTAATTTTTGTGGGTCTAATTTAAAGCCCTTCTCTCCTGTTCATTTAGAGAGTTAATTTATACCTCGTTGAATCTGCCTTTCACACATTGAGAGGTTGCACGACTTGTAACTAATCTTTACATCGTCAACGTACAGGAACCATGACAGTGAAGGTGGGAACAACTTTCTGAACATGTTCATTTTGATAATAAAAGAAGTACAGCTCAATACTCCACCCTTAGGAACCCCATTTTCTTGCACAGCAATCTGGAGAGTGCCGTCCCAACCCTCACACAAAATATCCGTTCCGACAAGTAGCCTTCTATTGTGTTAAGCCTATTTCCTGACATAGCAATAGATTTGAGATCACGAGGAATGCCGTACGTCAAGTAGTGTCGTATGCCTTCTCTAGGTCAAAAAATACTGACAGACAATATTGTTTATGTATGAAGGAATCTTTGACATATGACTCAAACACTACCAGCTGGTTTATTGTGGACCAACCTGAACGAAATCGTGCCTGGCAGTTATTCAGGATGCCATCATACTCAAGAAAATATGTCAGTCTTCTATTTATCATTTTCTCAAATACCTTACGTAGGCAACTGGTGAGGGAAATTGCCTGGTAGCTTGTTGGAGCGAGGCATCTTTCCCTTCCTTCAGTATAGCGCCTACAATTGCCTCTCTCCAAGAGGTAGGGAAGCGTACTGCTAGCCATATTTTGTTGCAAAGATAAATGAGTGTATCCAGGGTGTCTGGGTGAAGATTCAGGGTCATAGTGTACGGGATGATGTCTGGCCCAGGTGAAGATTCCTTACACGTGCCCTGAGTAAACATCAGCTCCTGCATAGTAAATTCGGAGTTGTACCGCTTCTCTTATTGTCTGTTATCCCGAGACGGATTGCGTTCCCCAGACTTCTTTTATTGAATGAATTTATTTGTGTAATGGGCAGAGGTCGACATTTATTCAAAATGTTGTGCAAGTGCATTTTCTTGGTCTATAAGCGTGTCACCAGTAGAACACACCAAAGGTACGTTCTGCGTTTTCTGTCCTTTGAACTTTCGAATTCTATTCCATACTTTTCGCGCAACTGTATAGAAATTTATTGAAGTTGAAAAAGATCGCCAGATATCTCTTTTGGCCTGCCGGCCAGTTCGCCTACCCAGTGCCTTTGATCGTTTCAAGCGTACTAAGTTTTCGGCCGTGGATATATGCGTAGGACAACCCACGCCTTATTTTGGCCTTTTGCGCAAGTCTGCATTATTCATTTCACCAAGGCCTCCGAAGAATACGAGTACCACTCGAGGTCTCTGGGATGGCGCTTTCAACAGACTCAAGAATATGTGATGTCAGGAAGATAGAAGATTGATCAATGTATAATTGGCTGATGGTGGGGTAGAGGAGTTTTGATTTTTTCCTAAACTTTCTCGAGTCGGCATCACATTCTATGAATTTTTTATGTTGAATTGAAGTGTGAGGACCAGATTCTTGATATCTTAGGGTGACTGGGAAGTGGTCAGTTTTGTATGGGTTAGTGTCCACTCCCCATTCAACAAGCGGAAACAGAATGGAAGAACCTATAGCCAATTTGATGTGTGAGTATATTTGGTGTGTTGTACTGTAGTATTTCGGCTGTTTTTTATGGAATAGGCCGGCTCCGGGTGATAAAAGAAACTTTTCCAGCAAGCGACCTCGGGCATCTGTGGGTTCCAACCCCCAGAGTTCATAGTAAGAATTAACGTCGCCTACTAGTAAAAAAGGGTCTGGAGCTCGCCAATGAGGGATTCGAATTCTGAACATGACCGGTGGTAGTCAGGAGGAATGTATAAGCAGCAGACTGCAACTAGCCTATAAAAATATTGCCTGGACGGCCACTGCTTCGAGGGCAGTAAGTAGCCTAAGAGATTGACGTGGAACAGATTTTTGTACAAAAATTGCTACAGAACCAGACGAGTGAGTGCAGCTGTCACTGTCTTTCATGAATACCGCGTATTGAGTGAGGAAGTTGGTGTGTGTAGCTTTTAAATGCGTTTCTTGCAGGCACATGATATTTGGCTGGTGTTTGTGAAAAATTTCATCGATGTCATTGAGGTTTCTGATTAGGCCTCTACAGTTCCAATGGACAATGTTGTGGACTGCCATAAAGTCTACAAAGAAAATTGATGCTGCAAGTAGAGTAGTTCCATTATTCAATGGTTTTTTTATGTTCATGTTATATATTCTTTGAAGGAGCTGTTACCCTGGGCAGTGGCATTTTTCGGCGCTCAAGGGAATGCCGTTCCTCCTTGAACGTCTGTAATTCCGGTGAGGATGGCGTTACATCCATTGCATCATTTGATGACTTTGGAGTTGCCATTAGGTCACATTCCTTCGCATGGGCGCCCCGAAGAACGTTTCGTTGCCGAGGCCCATGTGCAGGCCGCGGCGGGGCGGATGACGGAGGGGCAGCCCCTGCTGCCATGACAGTGTTCGCAGTACCCCCCGAGCCACAGAGGGGCATCGGAAGAGGCACAGGAGAGGCGACAGTACATCCAGCTGTGTTTGTCGCCACTGTGACTGCGGAGTCCGCAGGCAGTGTGGCGGCGTGGGCTTCGGAGGGCAGCATGGTGGGGGGCGGTGGCGGGGCCAAGTCAGCATTGCTGTACTGGGTTCCCAACGAAACCTGACGCCACCCCACCACCGGCTTGCAGCGTCGGCGTAGCTTCCTGAAGGACGCATTGAGTGTCTTTTATGTGCCGCTGGGCACGACATGTTTTCAGGTACTTAGAGATTATTTCCTTCTCGTTTTTGAAACTTCTGACAGGACCGAGAGTAAGCGGCGTGAGGCCCATCACAGTTACAACATTTAAAGTGTGTTGTGTGCCAGTCGTCTGTCTTGTGATTATGCTCCGAGCATTTTGCACATCTTTATTGGCATCGGCAGTTGTTATTACCATGCCCATACCCTTGACACTTAAGGCAGCGGCGCGGGTTCGGGAAGACGGTCTTGTCTGGCAGTGGAGAAAACCTGCTTTTACTGACTCTGGAAGGGTGCTATGGTCAGACGTAAGGATTATACGTTTGGTTCTTATCTCTTTTCAGTCACGCCTCATTATCCGTAACACCTTGCTCACGCAAGCCTTTGAGGCAGCACTTTCAAAGAAGTTCAACTTCCGAGATACCTCCTTAGGCATCTATTGACAGTATGGTGGGGTGTCACAGTGATCGGTAGATCTCCAATGCTGGTTTGCTTTAGTGAGTTACAAGACTGTTCTTTACTTTTGACTTCAATTAGCATGTCACCAAAGGATAGCTTTTTTGCCTCGTAGTTTTTTCCAACGACACTTTCGATAAATTTTGCCATCAGGAACATGGACTCGGTGGTAATTGGTGTTTCTTTGTCCACTGATTCCATGCCCAAAAATCGTGGGAAGTTCTCCGGGTTTGCAACCAGAAGGGTTAAAACTAGGTTGAAGATGGCTTCGGCGCGGGTCTTCTTCGGGGCCCGATCCGGTTTAGAGAAGGGTTTAGACAATACCATGCTAAATAGTATAGAGCAGGGAACAGGGCGGTTTTCTTCCTTAGCCTTTGCCCTGATCTAAAAGGGGGCCCCCAGGTCCCCCCCCGAAAAGGAAAGGGACCCATCCCCCCATTACCAAACCCTTCCAAAGGGCCAACCTTTAGGGGGTTTTAAAAAATTAAACCCAAAACCTTTGGCTCATTGCCATTGGGGGGGTTCACAGGTGGTGTTCCCGCGGGGGTTTTTTTTTGGGGTTTACCAAGCCCGTTCCTTTTTTTGTTTAAAAGGTGCCCCGGGGGGCCCCTGATTTTTCCAAGGCCTTTCAAATTTTTGGGAAACGGGAAAAAGGTGGGGGTTTGGGTTTTTTTCCACTTGTTCCTTTGCCCAAAAAGGGGAATTCTGGGTTTGAAAACCTTCTGGTTTAAAATTTGGGGGTTTTTGGGGGATCCTTTTGGGGAAAAGGGGTTTGAAAATCCTCCCCTAAAAAGTTAGGCGGGGAAAAAGGGCTTTTTTTTCAAAAACCTTTTAATGGGGGTTTTTAGATCCCCCCCGAAACGGAAAGGGGAGCCCCCCGGCCGGGTTGGGGGCCATTTTGGGCCCCATCCCCAAACCTGGCCTTTTGCCTGGAGGCCCCGCTGATGGGGGGGGTGGTTGGTGCCTGCCAAAGATTCCCTCAAGGGGGGGGGGCCAACCAAGTCCCGTAAAAGGGGAAAAAACCTTGGGGGTTCAACTATTTTCTTCAGTTTCCCCGGGGGGAACCTTTTTTTTTGAAAACCCCGGGATGGAGTCCAGGGAAAAGGGCTCCCGGGTTGCCCCTAAACCCGAAACCTTTAAGGGCCAGTGTGGGGGCCCCACCCTAAA
Source organism: Haemaphysalis longicornis (assembly GCA_013339765.2). NCBI lineage: Eukaryota > Metazoa > Arthropoda > Arachnida > Ixodida > Ixodidae > Haemaphysalis > Haemaphysalis longicornis. The sequence continues at coordinate 128,625,748 of CM023452.1, read as the reverse complement.
ACCCCAGGGGGGAAGAAGGAAAAAGGAAAAAGGGGCATTTTCCTCCGCCTTTGTTTGGGGGCCCCCAAAACCGGCGCCCCCTCCCCAACCGCGGGTGGCCGGAAAAACCGGGTGAGTAGGGGCCCCGGCCGTTGCCCAAGGCCCCAAAGGAACCCGTGGAAAACCTTGGGAACAGTCTAAAACTTGGGGGGAAGTGAAAAACCCCGGAACCAACGGGAAAAAACTGCCGGTAATCCACCGGCAACGCCCCCGTCAACCCCCGTTTGGGCCCCTTCACCGGAAGGGGGGCCCTGGCGGAAGGGACGCCCCCTCCCCGGTTTGCCAGGCCGAAACCGGACGCCCCCCACCCGGCCCAAAACACCGCCTAAAAACCGGGGTTGGTACTGCGGGGGCCCGGGAAAAAGGGCCCCGGCATGGGATGGGAGAAACCACGGGTGAAAAACGCGGCCAAGCTCTCCGGAAACCACCGGCCCCCCAAAAAGGCCCCGGGAGGGCCTTTTTCAGGCCGCCCGGGGGGAAACCCCTTCCCCCGGGGTTCCGGCCAAAGGTGAAACCTGAACAACAGGTAAAGCTTTGTTCGGGGGGCAAAAAAAAAGGGGGCATGGATTGGGGGGCACTCCAGGGGTTTTCAATCTCTCAAGAAGGCCCCAACGGGGAAGGGGGAGGGTTTGAAACCTTCCCGGGGGTTCCCCAAATTTTTGGAAATTGTTTTGACCAAGGCATAGGGGAAATGTCCGGAAAAAAAGAGTGATTAAAAGCAACCCTTTTAACATAAAGAGAGGGAAGAGGGGAAATTTTTAGTTCAAAATTTTGGAATTGTTTTGGGGAAAAACAAAAACCCCCCAGTGGGAAAATGTCAACGGGAATACGACAAAAACCCAACAAGAATTCCTGTCGTACGACACAATTTCTGTAGTTACGACAGAATTCCTGTCTTTAACGACAAAGCTTTCTGTTGTTACGACACACATTTCTGTCGTAACGACAGAGTCAATCTTCTCAACGACAAACATTCCTGTAGTCACAACAGAACTACCTGTCGTCACGACACCCTTGTTCGTCATAGCCAGCTGTCGTGACGTCTGTCGTTACTACAAGACTACGACAAAAATGCTGTAGTAGCAAAGCTGGCTGTCGTGACGACAGAATCTTGTAGAAACTACAGAGGCATAAATGCTGTCGTGACGTCTGTAGTTGCAACAGGACCACGACAAAAATGCTGTAGTAGCAAAGCCGGCTGTCGTGACGACAGATTCTTGTCGTCACTACAGATGCGGCTGCCGTGGCAAAATATGTCCGATACATGAATCTGTCTACACAACAGCCAACAGTCGAACAAGATAATTCTGTCGTGAGGACAGCTTTGCAACTGCAGTTGCAAAGCTGTTATGTGTTTATTTCTTGCGATGAAAGAGAATTTTTTACCACTTTCCTGCTCACAGAATCAACGACGAAATGAAACTTAAAATTTTTAACACCGGGGACGCGGGAGCGGAATTGAGTTTACTATTTTGCTCGCTGTAACACGACGACTAACAAAATAAAACACAAATCGCCCTAAACCCGACACCGCAACTCACAGCCAATAAAAAAAAAAAAGGTGCGAACCCCCAAAGAAGTTTCTTTCCATAAAAACCAAATTGTACGTGAAAAAAAAAACTGAAACCAAACTCCACACCTACCCACATCGTGGCAGCAGGCGAACAGGTGAAGCACCAATGACAAAACTAAAAGAGAATCAATAAAGCAGACACAATAAAGTCCTAACCACATGGACGCGAAATCACCGTCGCGCGATCGTCGGCGTCGTTCGGCGTCAACGCGCGGGCCCTCAGGAGAGGGCGAGCAACCGCATGAGACCGGCGAAGTCGCGCGCCAGTAGCTGCGTCAGCGGGCGTTGCTGGACGTCAATTGCCATCCTGTTGAAGTCGTTTATGAGCAGTTATTATCGATTATTGAACTGCAATTATCAAGACTTTAGCTTTAGCAAAAAAGAAAATCACTTGGCATATTTATATATTCATTGCTATATAAGTATGTTGGCAATGTATCTCGAGTCATCATGGTCAAATCTGAACAAAATAAGATAGGATGATAAACGAAGACGCACCTCGCAAAACTGCTTTAGTTGCTTCTTGATTTAACCTGCATGTTATGTACCGACTGCAGGTGCATGAATTCAAAGTGTAAGCAAAACAAATTTCAGCGCTGCCTTGATACTGAGGTTACCGTCGAACGTCATTTGTAGGTTAAAAGGCAAGGTACTCTGGCACCCTGACTGTACCCTGTAAAAAAAAAAAAAACTAATCAAACCCTCGCCGCAAAAAAAAAAAGGCTTTTTTGAGATTCGAACCACGGACTTCAAAACAGAAGTCCGACACCCAACCCCTCGACCACACAAGGAGACAGGGAGGCACGGAGAATTCGATGTACCAAACGAGGCTGCCCACAAATAGTGTCGGATGTGCTGTTTTGGTCGTGTTTGAGAGACTTGAGCAGTGGTAACGCTTGTTTCTTGCGCACCGATCTTGGAGCCGAGTACGATAGTGCTAGTGCTACGAGCGATGTAACCACAGGTCCCTCATTTGAGTCAAGAAAAGCTATCGCACATCCCCGGTCAGCGCAAGCCACGGGAGCTACGAATGGAATGGAATGCGCCGCTAGAATTCTGGCGTTGATAACGCTTGCTCGTCACGCACCGATCTTGCAGACAAGCCACATTATGCTTATACTGGATGCGATGTAGCCAGAGCTCCCTTTTTTTAAATCGCAGACCCCCGGGTCTCCCCGTTGAAAGCCGAACAAGCCACAAATGGATAAGGCTTGCGAACAGAAATAGCTGGCAATTTGTCTCAAGGCAACCGATTACCGCAAGTTAAAAAAAATGGATTGTTTTCTGCTGAAAGGAATGCCCCCAAACCACGCGAAGACGGACGCTGTCGCCCGCTTTCCGATGCTCTCTCGCGCTGCGTCGACGCCGATATCTGGCGAGCGTAGACATCGGCGTCGCTCGGGCGTCAGCTCGCGTAGCCGTGCATTTCTGGGACGACGTCGACGCGAGAAAACGCCGAAAGTGCTCTGCATGTGGTTGGGGGGTTGGGGCCCCCCTTAAAGCAGCCCCACCACTGAAAAAAGAAAAGAGAATCAGCGCACATACTATGTAGCCGAGCACAGTGCAGAAACACGGTGCAGAAAATGATGTGTGTGCTATGGGTGACTGTGAGACTGTGATAACACATGAAAGAACCGTGCTGAAGTTGGAAGCTGCTATCACTGGTTAATACAGTGCTAATTTTTATCAAGAGGTTTGTAACCCGTTAATAAATTATGTTCATTATTACAACCAAAATGATTGAGTTTTCATGTATCGCTTCATCGGCTTCATCTTCTGGCATCAACCAACGCCGCCTATATAGGCCGACTGAAGCCGTAGCCAGCCGTAGCCGCAGCCCTCACTGTTGCAACACACATGGCAAAAAATTACGCCGCGTTTCTTTTCTTGCGCTGGTCGATCGTTGTCGTATGCACGTAGTGTGACCGTGTAACAAAGCGTAACCGTGTAACGTTTTCGTTCAGTATGTTTTGGAAGGTAGAAGAGAAGTCGTTGGGCCTACGGACGAGCGTAATTTTTTTGTGGTGGACGTCGACGACTACGAGCGTGGCGTGGGAAGTGTTTTGGCTCGGCGACAGCGAGACGCGGGAAGATTATTCGACGGCACCATCGTTCACATGACCGGTAAGTGTTCTTACCCTTAAATTGTGCATAACAGTGTCTGAGCGTTTTTTAGCATTTTTACATCTGCCACAAACCGCAGAAAGTAAGGAATGAATATCGGCATGCCGGCTGAGCCGTCGGAAGGCGCGGAGATCCGCTTCACCGTATATGGCGCCGACGCCGAAGAAAATGGCTCGTATTACCACCTTGCACATTTTCCACGTAACACGCTCTATTCAGGACTGTGCTGGCTACCAGTTAGTCGGGTTAGGAATTCATCTGCATTGTTCGTGTCGGCGTCGAGTAGTCGCCAAGCCACATTCTCACGTACAGTCGGCAAAAGGCTTTAACGCGCGAGCGGCGTGCTCCGGAGTGCGCGGGAGACACGTAGTGATAACGCCTGGTTTAAGATAGGTAGAATGTGTGCATGCGAGGCCCGTATCAGCGCGATGGCTGTTTTCCCTCCTCGCTGCACCCGTCGCCTTGGCTTCCACGCCTTTTTTAAACCGTAATAAGCGCTGTGTGCCTGCGCTCCCGGGGCCCGGGAAACAAAACGGAGTTTACCCGCCTTAACGCTCGTTGTGCGAGTTTTTCGTCTGCATTAGCCTTGGCGCACAGCTGTTCATTGCTTTTATCGTTCCGCCAATAGCTGCAGAGCCCCTTTGAGCGCCACTGTCCGGTTTCGGGCTCGGCTTTGCATGTCACTGCTGACGGGCTCACGCCACAATACTAAATGCACTGTGCAAGCGATCACGGCCCGATATCTATTTACTATAAAACACCGGCAGCGATGCGTTTTCTGCTTTTTCCGTTCGTTGTCTCGCATACAGGAAAACACTCCTGTCTAAATTTAGGGCGCCGAAAAAAAAAGCGTTGCACGTAGTTAAACGCAGCCAACGCTCTACTACCAATCGCTCATTTCCGCTATTTTTTCCCCGGGCCCCGGGCCCAGTGCAGGCAGCGCTTCTCACGACGAAAGAAGGTACGGAATTCAAGGCGACGGGCACAGCGAAAAGGGGAAAAAAGAACCATCGCGCTGATGCGGGTCGCGCATGCTCACATTCTACCGGTGTCAAACCAGGCGTTCTCACTAAGTGTCTCGCGCGCAGTCTAGAGCACGCCGCTCGCGCGTTATAGACAACCCTTTTTGCCGACTGTACGAGCTTCGAAATCGTGGTTTTTCTGTGAAGGCCGTCTTGCCAGCAGCCACTGCAGTAATGTTATTTGTAAATGCTCTTATCGAACATGACGCACATAAATGCCAAGGCGCTAGAATAGCCACCGCTTTCAGGTATGTTTATTAGGGGAAGTCAATATTTGCATGAAAGTTGACCTCATAACTATCATTAAACACGTGTAAAATGACACTGAAGTGTGCTTGTTGCTCTAAATAGGTGTCATTAGGTGGACGAGGCTCGGAACAAGTATGGCATGTTATCTCTTGACCTCTCATTGCAGGCAGACAAAAAAACTGCGAAGGCAGAGAAAAGATCAGGGGAAGGTCGACATCATTCTTCGAGCTCCCGCAAGGGACCAAGACCCTGTCTTTTAAGGGGGGGCCGTGAATTGGAGGGGGGGGGCTGCGATCATTCAACATGGAGTGGCCGGCAAGTTCTTTTCACCAGTGCGTAAACAATGCTCCATCTGTGTGCATGGCTTCTTATCACTATTATGAGCTAAGCAACGTACCAGATACTGCAGTTGCTATCATGCTTAGTTGGCTGTAATGTCAACTGTTGCAGGAAGGTTTCACTTCCTCAAACATGTGGCATTACCATCTAAGGAGCCTACAGCCTGATTGAACAGGTTCCTTTCTTTGGGTGGGTGAAAACAAAACTGCCCTGCAGCACGACCTTGTCACGTGGCTTCTATACGAAGATTTTGAGCTATTGGTTTATCTAGTTGCTAGCCATGGCCTTTTTGCAGGCACTGCATAAATTACTGCCCGTTAAAGTGCTTTACTCGCTGTAAAGGATTTTGACAATGAGATTGTTTGGAAGAGAAGGCCTAGAAAAAAAAAATTCTTTAAAACTGCAATTCCAGTGAAAGTGCAGGAACACGGCAATGCTGCTTTATGTTTTGTAGCAGACTTGCTAACAATGTGACTATGAGTGGGCAACACAACTTATTGCTCTATATTTTTCATACAGCCCCAACCCTAAAAGTGACTTGTTAGTCTCATAAAAGGACAATCTGCACCTATGTAGAATGACTTGTTTGCGATTTTGTGCGTGCTGAGAATGGTATTGACCAACCTTTAAATTCCTTTAAAAGCGGAGCAATTTTTTAAAAAGGCTGTGGCTAGCGTTCCGTCCAGACGGAACGATATAAAAGTGCTAAAGTTCCGTCGAGACGGAACGGGGCGCTGCGGGTTATGCTTCCGTCCAGACGGAATACGTCTGAGAGCTTAGCGTTCGCCGGCGTGAAATTTGTACAGTTCCGTCTAGATGAAAGGAAAACCGGCTGATTAGACGACGTGCTCCGTCGTCAGATTTGGTGTAGGCGTTGGCTTCGGATAATGGCAGTATTGTACCGGGTTCGATTCCCCCCGGACATTTTTTTTTTTTTTTTCCTTTGCGTGGTTGAGCCAGCGTTTTGCAACAGTTAACTTCTTGCCCACTTTACAATTGACGCGGGGAGAGCAGTCGGTCTTGATTTCGCACTCAACCGGCTGCTCCGCTACCGCTCAATAGAGCCAAGGCCGACGTGTCCATCGCCAGAGTTCCGATCACCTCTAGTTCGTAATGGTGATTCGGTGATTTAAACGGTGACTCTAGCTAGTCAATGAGCAGAAGTGGTTTGACCGGTAGGGTAAAAATTACAAAACTCAAGAAAGGCGATCGGACGGAGCATTTTCTGCCCGCGAAAATGCGCCGCGCACGCCACAGGCGCGCTGACGCTGCAGCGGAACCACCGGTACGCTGCGACCGGCGCGGCCAGTGGCAGGAACATGGCGGCGGCTTCGGCCGCGAAGTGGTGTAGGGAAACTATGGTGTCGGGAGCACGAGGACCGCTCAAAATGCCGCTCAAGACACGCACGAAGTTGCTTGAGCGGTAAAGGAGCTTATAATTTTTGGGGGAGAACGGTACTACAAAACATCATCCGACAGCTAGTGAAAGCGCCCATGCAGTATCTGCCGGGGGGGGTGGCCTAAAATCTTGGGGTCTATGCTGGCGGAGCCAACCGGCTGAGTCGAGCGCTTCGAAACTGCCGCCATGAGGCGCGTGCCTCCCCAATGGGGCAAGTCGCAGGCTCCTCCCACTGCCGCGCGCGACGCGCGTCATTTTCTGAGTGAGGCAGCTAGAAGACGCGGGCGTCAAAAAAAAAAAAAACCCCGCTTCACAACAAGCAGCGAGGGCAGTCGTTCTTGATATTTACCCAGCTGAAGAACCGCTTCCGCTCATTGACTAGCCAGAAAAACCGTTAATTAGTAATCACCATTACGAACTAGAGGTGATTGGAACTCTGGCGATGGACACGTCGGCCTTGGCTCTATTGAGCGGTAGCGGAGCAGCCGGTTGAGTGCGAAATCAAGACCGACTGCTCTCACCGCGTCAATTGTAAAGTGGGCAAGAAGTTAGCTGTTGCATAACGCTGGCGCAACCACGCAAAAAAAAAAAAAAAACCAAGCATGTCCGGGGGGGAAACGAACCCGGTACAATACTGCCATTATCCGAGGAGCAACCCCCACACCACATCTGAAGGGGGAGCAGGGCGTCTAATCAGCCGGTTTTGCTTTCGTCCCGGGCGGAACTGTACAAATTTCACGCCGGCTCCGTCTGGGGCGGAACGCTAAGCTCTCAGTTGTATTCCGTCTGGACGGAAGGATAACCCGCAGCGCCCGTTCCGTCTGGACGGAACTTTAGCACTTGTATATCGTTTCCCTCTGGACGGAACGCTAGCCACAGCCTTTATTAAAACTGATTGCCTGTACTGCGTATTGTTTTAAAAGTGCAACACTTTTTCATGTGACTCAGGCACCTCTCCAGGGATGAAGAGTGGACATGGCCTGCAGCTCCCTGCCAGCATGGCCCTGCAGAACCACCAGCACCCGACACCAGCTGCGCCAGCACGAGCCTGGCGGCACTACCAGCACGAGCCCTCTATGGCGCTGGCTGTGAAGAAAGTAGGTGTTTAACGCTTTCTTTCTGTTAGTCCCAGAACTTGGCTTGTTTTTGCTACTGTAGAAAGTAATCGTTTTGTAAAACATGGGGTATGTTCGACAAACAGGGTCACGTAAGACAACTCCAAAGCGGCGGACTGCTGTGCAGCTACAAAAAAGCATAGTGTGCCCAGTACCAACAGCAGTGCTCATCAATATTTCTATGCTTATGTTTTTTTTTGTACTTTTATTGTTTCTCGCACCATTCGTACTGCTGTAAAATGAATATGCATTGCATTTATGCGCAAATAGCTCATTTGGAAAGCTTGCAAGCCGTACCTAATTTGTGTTTGCTTTTTTGGGTGGGCCCTATTTTGTTGCGGGAAATGAGCTAGTGGGTTGCATGGCCATTCCCTTTTTCCCCACTTATATAGCTTATTTGGGTGAAGCGCACATTAAAAATGGTGTCACTATGATTTTAAAAGTGGCAATCTTTCGAATGAACCAAACTTGTGATGTGTCTGCATGGCCCCTTTAGCTGGAAAATTTTACAAGCTGGCATATACTTTTGGAGAGAAGTTTTATGAGTGTAATGTTATGCTCTGCAGTAATATAAATGAGAAAAGCACCACTTTTTTTGCACGGGGAGCATTCGTTTTACTGCGAAACAGTCTGTGTTTCAAACCCCCCCCCCCTTTTGGGTTTTTTTTTCCAGTGAAGCCATTTTCTGGGTGCCGCTTGCTCTTGTCGTTTTTGCTAAGCACACCATATAAGCGGTTGCTGGTTTAGCGTGCACATGTGGGGACCAGAGGAAGGAGGGTAGGTCGTGCATGCAAAACTATAGGTTTCACACCCTCTTACAGTGGAGTCTTACACATGGATGTCGAACAGCCAAATGCGACCTGTCTGGTGTCTTCACTGGTCGAGCAAATTGGGTTGTGTGCTACGCACACAGTAAGGGAAACAGACAGCCCCATGTTTGTTTGCTAGAATAAAGCTCGAGTCTGTCCAAGTTTAATTCAGTAAAAAGACTGGTAAGTATGCTGCCTTGCAAATTATGAACAAACGTGGTTTGTTTCGTGCACTTCGTCGACTGCGCCCGGCTTCGCAGCTCATCTATGTGGAGCCATTGTGTTTTGTTCTATGAAATGGCAGAGGTTAAAAACACAGTTTTGGCAGTCTAATTTGCAGTCTTTTTACGTTGTTTGCCATTGTCTTGCATTACATGTATTGTTTTGTTCTATTGATGCAGATCCCTTCTGGCACTACCTGCAGATGAAGGGCTGGGAAACCGGGAAGACAAGCGACACATGCTGCTAGCGAGATATCTAGCACGAGGGTCCGTGGATCTGCACCAATAAGAAGGTACATGTTTACTAATTTGGTTGCTGGAAACCTAGGCCAGTGTCTCTACTGTTTTAAAGGGACCCTGCAGCACTTGCCATCGACTACTCGGAATGTAGTTTGGGGTAAAGTCTATTGTCCTAGAAATCGCCCTTCCAAGAATTATGAAAAGCCCTTTACTGTCACCGAAACTATGCACGATTAGAAATCGCGCATAGTTGTCTCTCAACTCGACTGCGGACAACGCAACGAAAGCTGTGTGCTCTCTCCTGGAGAGGGGGGGGGCTTGCAGCGTTCTCTTCGGCGTCCTTGGACATATCATAGGCTGGGGAGTATTCTCTGCAACGTGGGGGGGGGGGGGGTCAATTCTGGTTTGGTTCCCCAAAAAAGCAGGCATGGCTGCCTGCTGGGAAGCGTGCGCTCAGGCTGGTAGAGCGTTTTTGAAGCAATAAGCAATTGTTGCCTAGTGGTCTCGTTGAAAGGAGAGTATTGAGTTTTTCACTCAAACTGCGCGTGCAGGTTTAGGCATAGAAGAGATTGGTACACAGCGCCGATGACGGCGAATCCTCACAAGAAATGTGAGAAATGAGTCGCAAAGTTGACCAGCGACAGCCAATTGAACAGCCATGGCCGCAATGACGTCGTTTAGGCCATCCCAAAAGCGAAGAGTGCGCGGTTTGGGTTTTTTCCCCCTCTTTCACGATTTGTGTGCTCACCGCTTCCCTGGACTGGTAATATTTGGCTCAGGTATTCCTGGCAGTGTAATCTAAACATTGTGCAGGTTTTTCTGGCACTGTTTAAAGAGTGTTCCAGGGTCCTTTTAATCCAAAATGGTCAGTTACTGAAACAGGCATTTTTGATTGTCTGCATTGATAGTTTGTTTGTCTAAATTGACACGGCAACTACGCACCTCGACTGAGAAGACTGCAGTTCACGCTGCGCGCAAATTTTGCATTAGGGAGTATCGGCACTTTTTCTTTTTAATGTGTTTTTTAAATTTTCTGAACTTTTATCGTTGCTTAACTTCACTTAGATTTATGAGCTGGCTTATATATAACTCTTTGGGGAAAGTTTTATGAGTATGATGTCACGCTGTAGTAATTTAACCCCGTTAGCACTGGAAAAATTTACCGATTTTTTTGGGGTCCAAGAAAAAATTTTTTTTGCAAAATCATTGGTAAGAACTAATTTAAAATAAAAAAAATTACCACGCGTGGTGCCCGTGCCATGCGGTGAAGTCCAACCTGCGTTTCAAAATGGGCAATTTTGGGTGGTTCCCTGGAAGAAATCTGGCGATTTGACATTATCAGAGGCACCAATGTGTCCCCGTGTGACGTAAAAAGATTTTGTCAGTGACTGACTTTGCATTTACAGCCAGCACAGTATTCGGGACAAGCACGCGATGCGGAAAAACATGCATGGAGTTGAAAACGAAACTCCGTGGTTGATGCTTGTTGACGTTCACTGTCAGTTATCGCTAAAAACATAAACTTGCGGTTTATTATCATCTTCTGACTCGCTATTGTAGCCTTGCTTACAGAAATGCGGTGCAATGCGCTAAAATCGTGCCCCGCAAACTTTGCCCAAGTAGCTGTTGTGGATAATAAAGATCAGCACTATGAGCCTCATGCATTGCAGGGCACCTAAAATTTTTGAAATGAAACAGTACAAAAGGTATTGGAGACTCCATCCGAATAGACATTTCAATTAAGGAGCAGCACTAGACCTCTGGAGATACCCTTGTATGGAAACGAAACTGGCAGGCGGACAGCTGGGGGTGTGTAAAGCCGGTTTGAAGTGCTCTTTTCGTCGGAACTGATATCTGGTGACTGGGTGTTATCTTTTGACTTGCATCGGAAGTTCTTATTGCAGAAAACGTTTTAGGGTGGGGGGGAAATCAGGAGTGGCCCTGCTTTTTTTTTGTGAGGTGTTTAGCGGATGCTCAAGGCACCATGGCAGGTAGGCTTGAAGTTGAGTAACTGCAGAGTAACACTAAATATGAATTTCGCGATGCAGAAACAAAACCGAAACTGTTGTTTAAATGTTTGAATGGTCCTGTGGTAAGTAGAACTACAACACAACTAAAAACAATGTGCGCAAAGGCAATAAGACTGCCTAAAATCGTGAAGTAACTTTGCAAACGGGCACTGCTTGATATTTTCAGCCGATTTCAGGGGTTATTACTGTGTGACTGCAAACCTGACGTTTAAAAATTATCATCTGATTCACCCTTCATGCCCTGATAATTAAAAAAACCCAAAAGCTGATGCAGAGTACCTACGGTTGGCATTCATTGTTCTTTAGTAGCAGTGACGCGCAAAGACCACTCCCCTTTCTGCACCCATGTGATGCAAATGCATGTCAAAAATCACGTTTTTGTTGAAAAATGAAAAAAACTGATTTTGAAAGGACATTTTCTGAGCTAAGTCCTAATGGCTTGGGCTTGTTCCAGAATTGCCAGGAACGCTGTGGAAAGGGGCTTGCAAGGTATCGTTTAAATTGAACGTTTGTGAATAGGCACAGTAATGTGAAAAGCACTTTATCAGCAATAGATAGCACTTCTTATTGCTCAGCATGCAGAAGCGTGTTTAGCTTTTATAAAATGGCGCAGTTTAAAGGGCACAGTATTAGCAGTATGATTTTCAGTCTTTTTTTTGCTGCCTGTCATTGTCTTGCATCAATGTTCGTTTTTTTTTTTTTTTTCAATCGATGCAGGTTCCTTCTGGCATTACCTCCAAGTGAAGGTCTGCGAGCAAGCTGAAATGCACAAGCGCCACAAGCTTCTGGCTAGATATCTCGCGCAGAATTTCGCTGATCTGCGCCGATAGTGACTGTTTAGTATTACAACAGTAGAGACACTGGCTCTGGTGTTCACACCAGCCAAATTGGCAAACAAGCCCATGTACCTATTGTGAGAAATGGCGGCATTTTTTAAAGGTGGGTGTAATTTGCAATGTCGTTTTTGTGCTTCATGAGGTGTGCATTGATAGTTTTTTTGTGTCTTTCTGTGGCTTTCTGCAGCTGTACAATTCATTAGTGGCAGCCTGTAGCTATTGGTGGCTTTTCCCTGGGAATGTAGTGTATTTACTATAAGGTTTTTGCAGCTTCAGACAACTTTGCAGCGTTAGAATGGCGCGGATCATCCATAATGCTTGTAGTTAGGGACGGTGCACTTTTGGGCCCTTTGGCAAGCCAATTCTAATGGTACTTGTACTTGGGTTTTTTTGAGCCTGGAGCTGTGTGTGCATGAAGGAAACTAAAATAAAAATTTTTTTATTCTCTTCAGTTTGCCTGTGCATGGGCTCGTGGCATATTTTGGGGTGTCTTAACTGTTTACTTACAGTGGACAGCCCAAATACAGTGCTGGCTGGATTCAAAAATACTGATATTTGCTGCAACAGAATTGTTATGAATGCATTGTGCGACAGGTCAGGACTGCAAGACGCCAGGAATACATAACACAGCATCAGGACTTCGACAAGACGGGCATGATTCTCGCAGTAGAGCATCAGAACTGTGACATACTACAGGATTACTACAGGACTACGACATACTACAGTATCACTACAGGTTTACTACAGGACTATGACATACTACAGGATCACTACAGGACTACAACACACGATAAAACAACAAAATTGCTACAGGAATACTACACACGACAAATGTCAGAATGACGACACAACACGACGACTGTACGACAAGACTACGACGGTACGACTGTACGACACGCAAAAATACGACAAACGACGTACTACAGAAATTTTTCTGTTGTCATTTTCGACTGGGATGGGCCTTTAAAATTTAGACAAGGTGGCCTAAGTGTATTCCCGGCGTACAATTTGCCCTCCAGACATCGGACAGCGATCACTGGCAGCATGATTAGATAAGACGCCAAAAGAAAGTGCCATTTTGCAGGTGCTGGAAAGATATGTCTTTCTTGCCGCATCAACATAAGACAGGCGTGTTGAACAAAACGTGTAATCAGTATCTCCAGCTTCGCTAAATACGACCTGTCACAGCTTGACGACAATGACTGGGATCCCTTGCAACGTTAGTGACTACCGCGATTTGTCCTGTCGAAAATGGTGATTCAAAAAATTGTCATGTGCGTCCTAGTAATCTCAGAACCACTTAACTCAATTTGTGGCCCGTTTCGGGTGATTGCGGCTGCATGGAATGCGCGATCACCCAAAACGTGCCACAACGGTGATTTTGCGTGCGTGATTGGGCGTTCATGTAACACATGGAAAGGAGGCTAGGTTTTACTACTTTTCCAAGGAAATAAAACACCGCATATACGCGCCTGACAGCGCCCAGAGGGCGACACGGAGCCCGCGACACCCAGCGTCACCTTGGGCAAGATATATGCAAAACTGGATCAGTGCCCGCAAGTAGGTACTTTCCTGGCTGGGGGGCGGTTGACATTTTGGTGCGCGGATGAAGCATATTAGTCGTCCCTTTTGGGTTCAAAACTAAGAAGAGGTGGAACAGTAACCCTGACACATAATGGGGGTGAATTCTGGAGAATTTATACGATTCAACTCGCATACGAGAAGCCATATAAAGGCCGCATAGGCGTGATGCCTAGAAAAGAAAGGCTGGTGCAGTCTGCCTGCTGGCAAAACTTTTTCTACATCAGCATGTTTCGCTTCAAAAGAAACCGCAGCTGATATTGTTGAATCCACAAAGCACAAGGCTTTTCCTGCAACTACATCAGACGTTTCGCGATGTTTCCGCGCCGGGTATTCCGTTCATGTTAGCGATCTTGCGACTTCAGAACTACTATACAACTGGACCACATGGGAGTTACATATGGGGTCTGTGATCCGAATGTGATGCTGCATACATGTAAAAGTATGAACTTCAAATTTGTTTGTGCATAGCGAAAGTGACTACGTGATTAAGTGCCCGCTCCGTAAAGAAACATTTGGGCTTCCTGGTGTAGCCCCGTACGCCAGCTGTATAGAAACGCGCCCAGAAAAAATACACTTCACGAAATGATATTACAGGAAATTTCCATTGGCGGGGATGGGGTTTGGGGAGGGCTAAGCAGATCTTACGAAATATTCATTTTCGGGGATTGTTTTCGCTCCACGCCTACGGGTCCAGCATGACACCTCTGCTGGAAATAAATAGTAGCGCTTTTATTACCGAGGTCGCGGGTTCGATTCCCGGCCGCGGCGGCCGCTTTTGTGATGAAGGCGAAAAGCAAAAACACCCGTGTGTTCGAGATTTCGGCGCACGTTAAAGATCTCCAGGTGGTCAAAATTAATCCGGAGTCCTCCACTACGGCGCGCCTCATCGCCTGCGTTGCGTCGGCGCGTTAAACTCCACAATCAATCAAATCATCTTTTGTTACCGTCCAAACCCTTGCAAAAAAAATCACAGGAGAAAACGTTTTTCTTCAGGACACCCCACACTGGTCCGGTGTGATCGAAGTCACAACGGATGGGATAAATAAAGTTTGTCCCCCTCATTCCCGAACGTGAAAAGTACCTCCTGCGCTCATATATTTCCAACCTTTTATTGCTGCACGTCCTAGCTCAATTTTTATTTGCATTTGAGTGACTGAGACAAAATTTTCATTGTTTCTTTTTCAATAAAATAACCCTGCGTGATAGCCTGCCTGAACCTGCCTGGTAGCATAGTAACGTGCGGACCCCGCCAAACGTTCCGAAATAAACTTAACCCTCCCATGTCTCAACCTGAGTAAATGCAGCTAACATGTGCCTTGTAGATTACTTTTTGGAGCCAGGTTTTTTGCCTTTATGTCTATTGCAACACTTTTTGTGAAACTCTTTTTATTTTTTCTGGTGCTGATGTTCATGTTTGAGCAGAAAATCATACCTTGTGCACATATGTAATGCCTTCGTGCCTTTAAGGTGGAAATAAATGAAATGACATGAAATAAAGATAAGGCGGTGGTTTTACGATATCCAATAGCTAACGAAACTTTTGGAAACGTTAACCTAACGCCTATAACTGTTCACGCCCCATATGTTGTCACATGTATTTAACACGGCGATTTAAGCACTGTAAATATTTGATGAAGCAGGGTAGAATCGCTGGGGGATAATTATATGCAATGCAGTACCTGTGTTTGGGGGTCCTGCTTGTTAAAAATTAATTCGTACTTATGAGCATTTACCGCCTGCCCGTACACCCGGGCACATGTAATCCGCTCGCTTAGTGTGGGCTTTTCAAGATTCAGTAACCACGCTTTGTATCTGCGAAAAAAAAAAGACAGAGGAAGAATCCGCGGGAGAACGCGAAGCCTTGAACACATGCTTTCCAGTTGTGTCAACATACGGCTCGGTAGCAAGGCGGCAGCATTTTATCAGCGTCCCGTTTTATTTGGAGGCTTCTCCCTATTATATAAAATTTTTGAATGACTTTGTTGTAGTATATCGTGGACATACACACAAATAACGTATTTCGCATACGTTTATGCAACATTGCGTTCACGGGCGCTGTAGGTGGTCGGCGAGGCGGGACCGACCCAGAGTTGCGCGGGTCTGCTGCGGCTGGTGCTGCGCTCGCCCAGCAAACTTCGCTGTCCGGAGCCTATGACTAGGACAAGTCCTCTCCTTTAAGATCAGTTATAGTAACGTAAATAGTATACCGCAAAGGAGAAAGGAACCGTCTAAACTCATTGGCAGGTTTTATGCCTTTGTCTAATGCGTACGGAGCAGCGTACAACGTATACAGCATGAAAAGTAGCAAAACGTACAGGGTATTTTTTAAAGACTGCATTATTTCTCTAGCAACCGCTATAATTTGGGCCCTACTGCATGATTTTCTGCGATGAAGGATCACTGGAATAAACTGATAGTTGCTAACCTCGACTTTTGGCAGTTATAGACATGAATAAATTTCTTATAAAGTAGAAAAATCGGCAAAAAGTTTACAAAATTACAAAAACAGATTTTACATGGCTTGTTTTTCTAAGGGTTTCATACAAAGCTTTTTCATGCAATATTCTTTTTTTTTAATTGACCTATACATAACACAGAAATAAGAATAAAGTTTGTTAAAAATTTTGCTGCAACAAGGAAATAGAAACAAAGCAGCGCCCTTTCTTGCGCACACCACAATGTTTCGTTCCACAATTCCCTGAGATAGCTAAGCAGCAGTAAGATCCAGGTGAAAATCACCTGGCAAGCCTCGGAATTCTGCGGTATTCTGGTCACTGCGGTACAGCTCAATAAGCATATCGGCGATGTCTACAGCGCCCATAAAAGTGTTATATTCTTTTACAGCGAATGGCCGAGATTCGTCAATGGTTCGTTGCTATTTAGTGCTCCACCGCTTGCAGGTGTCCGTCGGCTAAACTCCAGCATAGCTTGATACTAGGACGACGCAACATTTGGCGTACCACTTGATCACTTCAATCCCTGATTTTTCGTCCGTCCGGAAATCTACTGAGCCTCTACCCTGACTTTTCAAAGTTGCTTCGGTGGCGAGAGGACATTTCTCGGTGCGGTCAACTTTTACCGTTCCTACGGAGTGAAACCCTCTGGCCTTCAACTCGTCCACAAGTCGTAGGCCGGTGAACCAATTGTCAAAATATAACTTGTGGTTGACGTGCGGCTGCAAGTACTGTACGAGGTCAATGATGACATCCCCAGAAATGCCAAATCCATGCTCGCTGGTTGTCCCTTTGCCTTCATATATGACAAAGTCGTGTATTATTCTAGAGGAGCTTGCTCGCGTGAACACTTTATATCCCCACTTGTGGGGTTTTGACTTCAAGTAGTTTCAGAGTGGATCTCCCCTTGAAGGGGTTTATTTGCTCATCAATGCTCTGGCGCTGCTCCGGTGCTACCTTTCTCATATTTTGCTTCAAAAGGTCAAAAATTGGGCGTACCTTGAAAAGGCGATCGTAGCCGTCTGTGCCCCTTGGCTTTGCCTGCAGGTTGTCATTCATGTGTAAACACTGATGAATGTCCTCGAAGCGATTCCGAGACATCAGCGGAGCCACCGCAAGAAACCGCGTTCCTGTCTGCCAAAACATACGAAAATGGGGCATTCGTACGATTCGTGATATTACAAGAATAGATAGGTATTTTCGCATCTCCTCAGATGTTACCCCAATGCAAGATCCAAATTTTCTGAGTAGAGAAAAGGTTTGTTTGATAGCAGAGAGTATCAATCATTTCTGCGTCGAAGAATGCTGCGAAGTACTTATACGGACTCTGTACAGCTTCTGGTGGAAGGGATAGCTCAATTTTCCACGCCGTATTATCCACGACAGACAAATCTCTGCGCTGCCAGTAGCGGGGAGGCTTTTGTTTTGAGTTTTTAGAACCTTTGCGATTTGAAGAAGTGGCTGACGGCACTTCAGAAGACCCGCTCTGCACTGTACGGTTCTCGTTTTCTGGGGCATTGTTGTCGCGATGGTTCGTGACGAATTCAAGAGGGCAACTGTCAAGAAAGTTCTCTTGCCTTGGGTCATATTCGGGGTCATCCGGGTCGCTGTCGATATCTACGTCGGATATTTCACCATCCGGCAAGAAAATTATTTCCTGGATCTCCTCGTCTGTTAGAGGCCTCCAAGATCTTGACCTGTCCATCTACATAGAAACACGAAAGCAAAAGCTGTGTCACCGAATCTAATCCTTACTATGTAAGCTCTTCATCATTCCGGAAACCGGCAAATGGAATGAAATTGTGCAGTTTGTATACAGCATTTCAACTGTGAGAGCTCCCTGCCTTCAGCGCACTTATTGTCGCATTGCACCCACAAGTGCCCGACGTTGCTCCTGAGCAACATCATATTTTGCACGCTTTGCGTCATGAGACTCTAAACTTTTTTTTCAATGCTCCTGTACACGAGTGTTGTCTACCTCATAAATTAAGAGTTGCATGCAGCACTGATGTTGACAACAGTGCAGAGCTTGGAATAAGAGGCAAAATATCTCACCTTGTGCAGAGGCACGCGCGGCACCACAGAACAGGGAGGATTTTAGAGAAGCAAAGGTCTAGCTTTGCCTGTAGTGCCAGAAAAAGCGTAGTGGCGGCGTCGTGAACTACCCAGTATGCCCGCTTGATGGAGCTGTAAACACGGCTTTGTAAACATGGCGGATGCTTTTTGCACAGGCCGCTTGAGCTCCTTAATAACATGACTGCCCTCGCACGGCGGCCGCCGGCTCGCTGCTCCACAGCTGGACTTGACTCTCCTCCTCCCGCGCGCGAAAGGGACGTCGGGTCCGGCCATGGCTGCTCCTGCTGGTTCCTGGCTGGCACGCTGGCCGCGTGTTTACTTCCGCCGCGCTAGTGAAGTGATGTTACGCCAGGTGACCAGATGGCCTCGACTGGCACAGACCACAGTGAGCAGCAAGTGAGAACAAATCATTTATTGACGTCCGCAAGTTACAGAGAGGCCAGGACATCATTTCATTTCGATCGCTGCAATTGTACGTCGCTTTCGTGACAACATTTTTTTTGCCATAACAACTCGTTCACTTGCGCTAACATTTCGAACGAAGGGCACAAATGAGGTATTGACGGCGACAACGGTTTCGTTTTCACCGTCTTTCTAGCTGAGTGCATAACACTCACCTTGTGTTAGAAGAATCAAATATTCTGGCTTCGACAACTGTCTTCTGTTGCGGAATTTCCCACATTTGTCACTCCACAAGCACTCAATTCCCGTGTTTTGCCACTCCTCTCAACAACTGATGGACGCAAAAGCACATAACAGCGATAACAGTCACGAAAACAGTGTTCCGCGCACATAGAAACGGTGGGCCGTTGCAGCGGTTTCAATTTGAATTGGCGGCTTTGTGGTTGCGAATTCAGAAACGAGGTGGTGCACCAGTCGGCTGTTCGTAAAAAGTTGCGTACATTTTTGCTCAACAGATGTTTGATGCGGAACTTGTTAATAATATTTTTAAACAACACATTGTAAGCGAACTGTGTTGGCTCTTTGAGTCACGGAATGAATGTTTTGTATTCTATACCAAAAGTAACCTTTCGCTTGCGCCGTCTGGTGGACTTGATGGTCGAAAAGTTCCTTGTAGGTTGGTCACGTGGGGCGTCGATTTTTACGCCGCCTATAGGGCAACTAGGGAACGTCCAAGCTTGGCGGCACTTCTAGAACGCCAGTGTGTGACCTTCTCGTGAACATGAACGGATAAGTGCTGCCATCTGTTGTTTTTTTGTAATGGTAAGGGACTCACTACGTTAACACGAGGTGGCGCTACCTACTTAAAAGCGCGCTATGTGTCTCCGAAAAAAAAACAAGTTTGCGAGTTTTTGCTCCAGAGCAACAGGGTTCCCAAGCTCGGACGTTCCCTGTCTTCCCTATAGGCGGCGTAAAAATCGACGCCCCACGTGACCAACCTACAGCGTAGTTTTCGACCATCAAGTCCACCAGACAGCGCAACCGAAAGGTTACTTTTGGTATAAAATACAAAACATTCATTCCGTGACTCAGAAAGCCAACAAAGTTCGCTTACAATGTTTTTTTTTAAATATTATTAAGAAGTTCCACATCAAACATCCGTTGAGCACAAATGTACGCAAGTTTTTACGAACAGCCGACTGCTGCACCACTTCACTTCTGAATCCGCAACCACAAAGCCGACAATTCAAATTGAAACCGCTGCAACGGCCCACCGTTTCTATGTGCGCGGATCACTGGTTTCATGAGTGTTATTGCTGTTATGTGCTTTTGCGTCCATCAGTTGTTGAGAGGACTGGCAAAATACGGGAATTGAGTGCTTGTGGAGTGACAACAGTGGGAAATTCTGCATAGGAAGACAGCTGTCGAGGCCAGAATATTTGATTCTTCCAACAGAAGGTGAGTTTTATGCACTGCGCTAGAAAGACGGTGCAAACAAAACCGTTGTCGTCGTCAATACCTCATTTGTGCATGACTTCCGCTGGAATATTGTCTTATTACTCTCAACTGTCCTGGCCCCTATCGAACATTTCTGACTATCTAGAACCCGAAAAGTTGTGGGCGTATTTGCCTCAACAAGTGTGGCATTATATCAGATGGAACTTTTGAAGCTACCAAAAGACAGTAATTCATCCGAACTTTACCTATCTGTTGCCTTTCTGCTTTGACGCGTTAGTGAGCATATATTCAACAGCGCTTTGCTACAACTAAAGTTTGCCCTCATAGAGACGTGGTAATGCGAGTTATGTTATATCAGCATGCCTTGTGACAGATGATGCTTGCGTCATGGTTAATACGCGTGAACTCAAAAATACTGCGTTATTTTTTTTTCAGAGGTCGGTGTTCATTTAAACATTCCGGCTGAACCTTCAACATTGTCGGCGCACGCAACAACTGCACCAAGGACTGGCAGGCCATTTCAACTCTTCGTGCTTGCCTGATATGACAGCCATGCTCCCGACTGGTGTGTTTATGTATATTTAACTTCCACTTATATTTGTTTCTCTGAATTTGTGTGACATGATTCGTTCTTCTATTCGTTCTTCCAATTTAATTTACATTTTTCATTCATTCCTTGATTTTGTTTGCATATACAACCAAAGAACAAGGAAGCACACACCGGAAGGCGACCAGATCAATTTCTCAGCACGAGCAAATGTATTATGTTGCCTGTAGATAAATGTTACAAAGTGCCATGTATTTTCACCAAATATTAAAAAGAAGGTCAGCATATATCAATGCGTTCATATATGTGATGTGCATATTTCTGAGTATGAATGGAATAGTTGTTCAATTCAAGAACACGATATTCGGTGTCTAAAAATATTTAACTTCGGGCGAGTATTCTGTACACTGCAAATATTGACACGCATCAAAATGTGCGATGTGATATTGTTATCTAGCTAGCCACTAAGCTCACTCTAGCCCCGAAATTCAACGTTTATTAATAAATCACGATGTGTACACATTGGCAAATGTAAGGAACCAAATCCCGGTTCTAGTTTACTTTCTTCCATTCCCTTTCAGTGCTGCTCAAGAGTACTTCACCCTCTCTGTACATTTACAACACTTCGCAGAAAAAAATTGCTGTAAGACCAACTGTACAGCTCCTGTTAGCCTAAAGCAAGTTCGTGCAAGAAGCTGAGAGGAAGTAAGCTTTATTGGAGCAGCTCATTTCTGATAGACACTATGATTCTATGCTCTGGTGATCGAATATGTGTTTCCTTTGTTAATAGCGCTGTGTGGACCTTGCAGGTGGCCTTTAAACCTTTGTACACAAAGAAATGTGAGGGGTCAGAGTTTGTCTTGGAGGTCTGGAGATGTAGTAGCCCGGGTCATCTAGAAACAGGGATAAGCGTGTGGAAAAAGTGAGGAAGGAGGAGGTGTGGGGCTTTGTACCTCAAGGGCAGATTGCTTTAGCGAGTTGGATGGGTTGCCTGCGAATACCTTGCAAGGGCGTTTTGTATCAAATATAACAAGGGAGGCCACTGCTACACTCAGTTAGTAAGCGTGTGAAAATCCCAGTTCCCTCCAGGGCACAATTTTACATGTAGCCACCGACTGCAAATTGTTGCACAAGTGGGTGAAAACTATTCAATCAATGCACCATGATGTCACTCCCAAAAATAGTGCACGCCGGCAGGTCTTGTTCTAAATTGTAAGGAATAGAAGATAGTAGATACTATTGGTTAAACCTACAAGGAGACTAAGAACTTAAAGTCGTGTACCGAACTGTGCAGTGCAGTCCATGCATTGCAGCGTCAAATCGTATTTGTAAGGCTTGCTTACTGATGTGCATGGTTTGTTCACATTTATCAATCACTGAAGCATAAAAAGTGCTTTTAAAATTTTACTGTCAATACAGTATCAGGCCATCCACATTACTACTGGCAAAATTGAACATTTCAGTTCATTTATTTGCACCTGAAAGGGCATTACATGAGTGGGGGGGGGGGGGGCTTCCTGGCCGAAGTATAGTCAGCGTTGCAACGCATACTAAGAAATAAGACGATTAGAACAAAAAGAATACAAGATTAACAAGGTGAAATTCAACTTGCACCAAACGGTGTTAATCAGGGTAATGGAACCAACAATGTGGCTCTTCGACGTGCAAGTGCGAGTCAACACAGGGTGCGTAATACGTTATTGTGCAGCTGGGTTCTGAAATCATATTTACCCTCTCTTGCTTATGGAAATTAAATTTCATGTCGCATTTTTACTGTGTAAATATGAAGATAAAATTATTTAGACCGAACATGTTTAATTACATTCTATATGTCATCAGCAAGTGAAATATCTCATTCATGAGTATTAATTACCGCACATGATTCGTAACTACCCTAGAGCGTAATAAACAGCTGTTACCACCGTTACGTACGTCCTATTGTTGCACGGTAAAGCTACTGTTTATGCCAGCATCAAGTATAATAATGGGGCATGCAAAAAGCATTACTCTAATTAAACTAGTTAGCAATTAACTACTTAGCAATTTTCCCGCAACAGAGCATATGGGAGTACTTTTAAAATTTTCAGTGTTGGTAAAAGAGTCAGATAAATATTTTTTAACGCCGTAGGTGTTTTTTTCTTTTTCTTTAAACTTGTGATGCTGCTTAGCGCGTGCTTGGGGCCTGTCGCACCCCCCAAAAGAGATAGAGAAAAAAAACCCGTGCCTCAAACACTCGCTCACGGATTTTAGTTCCATTGCTACGTTCAAATGTAGATATGTTCGCAGTAAGCGATGGAGTTCGCAATAACTATCGCTTTAATCCGAGAGAATTTCCAAGCGTCCGTCTCCTTCGTAACTTGTTGCGACGTCCAAAAAGAAAAAAAGATACGGGAAGCAGAATATTGGAAGCAATGTGTGCCCTTCCTTCGAAATCTTAACGCAAGTAAACGAGTTGTTATGGCAAAACAAATGTTGTCACGAAAGCCACGTACAATTGCAGCGATCGAAATGAAATGATGTCCTGGCCTCTGTAAACTTGCGTATGTCAATAAACGATTTGTTCTCACTTGCTGCTCACGGTGGTCTGTGCCAGTCGAGGCCATCTGGTCACCTGGCGTAACATCACTTCACTAGCGCGGCGCAAGTAAACACGCGGCCAGCGTGCCAGCCAGGAATGCAAGGAACCAGTAGGAGCAGCGAGCCGGCGGCTGCCGTGCGAGGGCAGCCATGTTATTAAGGAGCTCAAGCGGCCTGTGCAAAAAGCATCCGCCATGTTTACAAAGCCTTGTTTACAGCGCCATCAAGCAGGCTTTCTCGGTAGTTCCCGACGCCACCACTACGCTTTTTCTGGCACTACAGGCAAAGCTAGATCTTTGCTTCTCTAAAATCCTCCCTGTTCTGTGAGAGCAACGTTGGGCATCAAAGGGTTTAAGCAGGTGCGCAGCTGGTACAAAAATAAAGTACGTTCTATAGGTACAATGTAACATATGCTTAACAGAAGCGGGCCGTGGTCACCCATTTTGAGAGGTGTATAAAGCTTCCCCTTCCAACCCCCGCACATGGTGAATTGGCCCGCATTTTCTTACAGTCCCGCTCCACTCCGATATCTAGGGGTGAGCGCCACAGCGCATGCGTGGCGCGCTACAGCGCACGGGTCGTTACCCGTGCGGGGCCAGGCTTCGCTCGGCCGGGCTGGCAGAGGGGCCCGTGGGGGGCTGCTTACACTACTCCGTCAAATTCCAAGATGGCTGCCGTTTAAGCAGCGTCTGAAACAGCAAACCCGCTTATTCAGTTGAAAATGAGCAGCTGAACGGCGAAAGCGGTGCTGAATGGGCAAATATTTCACACACCACTACTACGTTTTGAACGAAAGCAAAAAACGTCATCAGAAGTGAGGGCCTACTTTAATGTAGCTCCGAGAGAGACAGTTGATTAGAGGTACATGACTCTGCAGCTTTGATAGCGACACTTGGAGACACACTTCGTCTTGTCTATTCGAAAGTTCATCCCCAGGATTTACGGACACGCGCCGTTGAAACCTTATTGCGCCCCATCAGGCCTCTTCGCTCGTCGGGGCGTAACTGAAAGGCGCAGAAAACAAACGGCCGCGATTTGATAACAGACAGGCAGGAAAAATAACGGCGGGATATCTGTAGGCTGCTCCAGTTGCGCTAATTGGCAAACGTTTAAGCTTGTACGAATAACCTACGAGCTTCCTTGGGCACCTTAACCTTTTCAGATTCTGCCAATGAAAACAAGCTGTATTTCAGGTTGAGCCACTCTGGTTAACACAACATTGTGGCCGTTAGTAAACTAAAAGGAAAAACCACTCCCATGTTTCAGTACTTCAAGTTATAGGCTACCAAATTCGTATTTTAGATTTCTTGCAATGTAGTTTGTGTAGCTTCCTTGCAACACTTTTCATAGCCAAGAAGAGACGTATGGGCCCATGCTCCGGAAAACTGACGCTATGTGTCGCCCTTCCCCTCCTTTTTCCTACGGATAGCGGGGACGAGTACCAGCTCAAGCCGGTTTTCTTGTCGCTCCGTAGTGCTCCGTAGCGCTCAGCTCCGGAAAGCCTGTTGCGTAGGACGTCATCCTGGAAGCGGACCGCGCCGAGCGACCCTTTTGTTTGGCTCCGGAAGCAGGGCTTCCTCAGGGCTTCCTCAGCGCTGTGCGGGAACTGCATCACGCAAATACAGAGCTGTCATTGGTTCATTGGACTTAGTACTTTCAATCAGCTATTGTGGACGTGCGAGAAAATAAAGTTGTTTTATCCTCCCATAAATACCTGCATTTGCCGTACCGACGGCATAAAAATCCGTGGTTACCGATATGATAAGCCAGCACCTACAACGTTCGTATAGAAGCAAGCGAATTCTAGCGCTGCCCAGAGACCGACACGCGGCGATACGGCGGGTGGGGTCGATCCTCCATACTTTTCCGGACGTCACTAGAAAGAGTAGTAAGGGTTTTGTTTGATAACTTTTTCTCCCAAAATGCTAAGTTTCTCCCGCCTAACATCATCAATAACATTCTTCTATCTCACCAGTTACAATACCCATCCCACGTGGTCATTGCAACTGACGCTTCGAAAAAAGATCAGAAGGTTGGGATGGGTATTTTCTCTATGGC
The DNA here is from genome assembly GCA_013339765.2 of Haemaphysalis longicornis. Taxonomy (NCBI): domain Eukaryota; kingdom Metazoa; phylum Arthropoda; class Arachnida; order Ixodida; family Ixodidae; genus Haemaphysalis; species Haemaphysalis longicornis. The sequence goes on along the minus strand of CM023452.1, from coordinate 128,600,597 downwards.
ATTGAACTGGTCTTTTTCATTGCGATTACCAGATTTCATCCCTATTTTTTGCAGATATTCTTGCCCTACTCCTTGTAATCGTGAAACTTGATTCGGTGAATTCTTCCGCGATGTTAATCACCAAATCCCTGTCCGTGGGGATGGCTCTCTCCTCAGAAACGTTACATCCTTTTGTTAGAACTTTTTATTCCTGCATCCCCGTTCACGTGCGGGGGATTTGGCTCGTTGAGCTGCCAGGCCACCGTGGGGTGACCCTCAATGAAACTGCAGACACATTAGCTAAAACAGCTTTGGCTTTACCGATCGTCGATGTTCTTTCCCCGTTTTCTTGCGTGTTGTTGGCCCGTTATCGCCAATACCTGTTGAATTAGGATGCCTCCAATAATGGTCTAAACACCTCTCCTGAACTTGAATAGCTCTGGAGCGGGACGAGACGTTCCTGCTAAACTCAATTGTGCGAAGTATCGGTGACTTTTTTTCGCTGGGGTATGCCGCCACATAATCGGTATTTATATAGGGTAAATCTGATAGCCCCACTTGTGCCACTTTTGCGAAGAAAGTGAATCCGAAGAACATTTTTTTTCGTTTTTGCGCCGATTTTCTAACCATCAAAGAAGGCTGATCGAGACTCCACTGCTACGTCTTGGACTACCTTTGACTGTACCGGTGCTTTTGTCGTTTGGGGGGACTAGGCTGGTGCCATAGGGACGTGTGCAACGCTATCCACTCCTTCATTTCGGGGACAGCTCGTCTACAATGTTAAAAACATTACGATTGGGCTGACTTTTACTAGTTTTCTTACTCTTGTCTCAGTTTATTTTTTCGTGTTTATTCTCTCTCCCACTCCCCCATGAACCAAATTCTTCCTTCTGCTCCAATACTTTGCCTCGCACGATTGATTGCGATGGAAACATAGCTCTTCTCGGCCAATCACCATAAGTGGGTATGCGGCATTTTTCGGGCCACCACCACCACCCCCACGGCTGCTCTGGTTGTGCGTCCGCTTCAGTGCCGTCTGTAGGTCTTCTGAACCCAGAAAATACTGCATTTCTACCTGTATTCGTGACAATGCATTGACACAAGCGCTCCAGGCCACCGGAGTCACCAGCACAATGGAGGAGCTCCTAAGTGCGCAGCGCCTAGGACAGTTCTACCGACCCCGTAGCACCTACCAAGACAGGCCCACCCTGCGTGATCTCGGCTACTCTGCCGACCCACAACCATCCAAATCGCAGGCAAACAGGCGCCTCTCCCTTGAACACCGACAACGCATCACCATCGCTCTCCTGCCGAAGAACATGGACCCGACCGGCATGCTGAATGGTGCAACATCAGGACCAACGTCCTCTCGAAAACACTGCAGCGCCGCGACCTGGCCAAGCACGTTTACTACGTTGACGCACATCCTGGGGAAGATGAGGGAGGCATCATGGCTGTCGTCGCAACCCAAAAGTACTAACTCGTCCCTATTGAACCAGACGTACATGCTATCGACGACCTAGAAACTCTATTCGACGAGCCATATACGCCGCTACCAACCATGTAGTTCGACCGCAAACACCCATCATCATCGCCACCGGTTCGCAAGCTGCGTGCAGACAACTGATCAGAAATGACCTGCACCAGCGCACGGCACGCCTAATCAAAGACGCGCTAGACTACAAACCATACACTTTCTTAATTATTTGGAATCCTGGGCACGACGGTTTCGAAGGAAATAAGCGCGCACATACGCTCGCTCGAACTAATATTTACCGTGCACCTGACCAGCTCTTATCAAGCTTAAGCGATGCACAGCCGTCTTTTAGCCCGTGCGAATACCTCGAGTCTTTTCGCGCGCAGCGCAAGGTACATCCCTCCCCACATTGTACCCTCACAAGGCGGCAGTCTATCCTCCTCCGACAGATACAGACTAACACATAACCCACTGAACATCTCACACATCGCTGTCGAAATTTACCCGGCACTCCTACTTGCTCGTTCTGCGGAGGTTACCCAAACATATTCCACACAATATGGGCCTGTGATCGACATCCAAAGTTGACCCGCATCACGAATCCAACTGAAGCATCCTGAGAGGCAAGTCTGGGGTACCCCAGCGCTGCGACACAGCTCCTGCTGACGTCCAGAGTTTAGGAAGCCATGGCCACAGCTCCGCAAGATGGCGCCCTGGACTAATGGTGCTTAGGAAAATAAAGTTTCATTCATTACTTCCTTCTTCAAAGAACTTTTTATGGGTCTACTCACGTACCACCTAAATTATTTGGCCTGTACGATATACTCCTGCGTAATCTTGTACCCAGAAGTCTGCCCTCCTGGTCTCTTTTATTCTGTTTAACACTCACTCTACTGCACTGTTACATATAAAAGGGCAATGTTGAAAACTTTTCCATCAAGAAATTACAATATCTGTTATATCACCCTCACAGGAAACTCTAGAAATCCTGCATTTATTTCCCACGAGAACCCACAAGTAAGGTTAAAAGTAAACCCTCAGAAACCGAACACAATTTTCTTCGAATTGCCTGCTTGTGCAATACGCATAATGTTTACCTCAGGGGCACTTTTTAAGGAGGGGGGTTAAAATTCCTTACAATTAGACGACGATAATTAACATTGTTCTTGAAGACAGCGCTTGATTGCATTGTAATAAATGTCAATAAATAGCTACCTCTTCGGATGATGAATTCTCTTTTTAAACTAATTAAGTTTGAAACCTTTTGGTATCGGCTTTTGGCACAACAAGAGGCGTTGGTGCCCGAACTCCATTATGGGAATATTTCGCACTAAAAACCTACCTAAATCAGGCTAAACAGAATCTTAAGGAAAATAATGTGCATAAAGAACATGATGATGATGATGATGATGATGGTTGGATGTTTATGGCGCAAGGCCAACTGGGGCAAAGAGCGCCAAAACAATAGTCATATATGAGGGGTGAAACCTTTAACACTAAGTAAACTCAGCAAAAACAAAAGTGAAATCACAAAACGACAATGAGCATGACTGGTGTATAGGGCCAGATTTCATTATGCATGATAGGAAATGAGGTTTAAAAACTTGACTTCTGACAAAAACTCAAACAACCTTTCACGGAAACAATGGCATCATCACCTAGAAAAAACGACGGATGTAGGGTAATATGTTGTCTGTAGAGTTGTCTGAAGTGTTTGTGTCATGTTGTGTGAAGTGCCTTGCATGTGATTAGTATGTGCACTACGGATAGGGCCTCTCCGCACCTGCTGCACTGGGGTCTAGATGATCCCGTCAGCAGATACTAGTGCGTCGCATGGGTGTGCCCTATCCTCAGCCTACCCTAGGCGACTTCCGTGTGTCTGTTGTGTGAGTCAGTTGTGTACTGTCCCAAGTGTAGCTTTATTACATGTAGTTTGTTGTCTGTCTTTTCGTCCCAGTGTGTTTGCCACGTTCTGCGCAGGTGCTGTCTTATGTGTGGCTTGAGGTCTGTGTAGGGTATGGTTGTTATGTCTACAGTGTTCCTGAGTGCAGCAGCAGCAGCCCTCTCGTCTGCCAACTCATTCCCAGCGATCCCAGCGTGCCCTGGAACCCAGCAGAGGAGCAGCTGATGCTTCTTTGCATACACAGACATGATAGTGTTAAATACAAGATTAACTATGTGGTTTTTGGGGGGTGTATGCGATTACAGTGCGCGAACAACACTCAAGGAATCTGTGTAGATGATAGACTTTGGAATTTTATTTTCAAGTATGTGTCGTACAATCAGTAAAATTCCATACGCTTCTGCTGAAAAAATTGTTGTGTGCACGCTCATGGTTCTGGCTGCATTGAAATTTGGACCATGAGCAGCGCACGACACCATAGTGGAGGTTTTAGAAGCGTCACTATAAAATTCTGCACATGTGTATTTAAACTGCAAAGGCAGAAAGTGCTGCAGTATTGCAGCTCGTGGTACACGATTTTTGTCAAGTCTCATAAAAGAAAGGTCGCACGACACAGGGCGAACTTGCCAAGGCGGTAAAATGTTTAAAGAGGATGACCTGTACACGTCTAAAAACGAAGCACTCAGATCCGAGGCTCTCTCTCTCGCTCGAAGTGAAAAAGGCGGAGTAACGGACGGGCGATTTACAAACAGCACAGATGTGGATGTATCGTTAAGGACAGGATAAAAAGGGTGGTTATTCTGAGACGAAATTTTAAATGCATAAAGTAAGTCCATGTACGTTCGCTGGTTCTCAAGGCTCCACTTATTACATTAAACATATAGACTCTCGACAGGGCTAGTGCGAAAAGCACCCGAGGCGAGACGAAGCCACAAGTGTAGCACTGGGTCAAGCATTCGTAACGCTGTTTTACTCGCCGACCCATACACCACACTGCCATAGTCCAAACGAGACCCAACCAAAGCAGTGTACAAGCGAAGCAAGAGTTCTTTATCGGAACCATAGGATTGGTGGGAGAGAACCTTAAGGATATTCATTGTTTTAAGACATTTTTGTTTTAGTTGTTTTATATGAGGGATAAAGGAAAGTTTTTCATCAAGAATTATACCGAGGAACTTGTGTTCTTTTTTGACCGGAATCGAGACACCATTCAGTTTGATGTCTGGATCTGGCCTGATCCCACGCCTTTTGGAAAACACAACACAAGTGCTCTTGCCTGGGTTCAGCTTAAAACCGTTCTGATCTGCCCAGCCTGCTAGTTTGTTGACACCAAGCTGGACTTGGCGTTCGCAGATTGACATATTGCATGATTTAAAAGATATTTGCACATCATCTACATATATTGTACAGGAAATGGTTCGTGGCAACGCCTTTCGAAGTGAGTTCATCTTGACAATGAACAATGTGCAGCTCAAAAACGCCGCCTTGAGGCACGCCGTTTTCCTGCAGGAAAACATTTGAAAGGGCAGTGCCAACTCTCACGCGAAAGGTTCGCTCCGCCAGGTAGCTACGAAGTGTATTAAACATATTTCCCGAGACACCGAAGGCTTTTAGGTCGCAAAGTATCCCGTATCGCCAAGTGGTATCGTAGGCTTTCTCAAGATCAAAAAACACCGTAGCACAAAACTGTTTATGGACGAACGCATCCTTGATATACGACTCAAGGGCGACGAGTTGGTCGTTTGTGGATCGCCCCACCCTGAAGCCGGCCTGGCAGCTCTCGAGAGGACCATTGAACTCTAAGAAGTACACAAGTCTCCTGTTGATCATCTTCTCGAGATGCTTGCCCAGGCAGCTTGTGAGGGCGATGGGTCGATAACTGGCTGGAGAAGAAGGGTCCTTACCCTCCTTCAGGAACGCCACTACAAGAGCCTCCCTCCAAGATTTTGGGATGTGCCCCGAAAGCCATATGTTGTTGTATAGGTGTACGAGTGTTTCAAGAGTGTCCGGGTGTAGGTGTTGTATCATGGTGTATGTAATCTTATCTGCGCCGGGAGCTGAAGGTTTACACGTGCTCAGTGCAGCCCTCAACTCATAGAGTGTAAATTCAGAATTGTAACCAGATTTTGACCTGTTATTGTCATGTAGGGACTTCTTTTCACAAGTATTTTTATGTTTCAGGAAAGTGTTTGTGTAGTGTGCAAAGCTGGAAACGTGTTGGAAGTGTTGTGCAAGAGTGTTAGCCTGGTCTTCGAGTGTATCCCCTGTTGTACTGACCAGGGGCAGGCTATGTGTATGTTGTCCTTTAAGTTTGCGTATTCTTGTCCATACCTTGTGTGCATCTGTGTATGAGTTAATGGATATAAGGAAGGTGCGCCAACTCTCTCGTTTTGCCTCACGGCGCACACGTTTTCCGAACGCCTTGGCCTGCCTGTTGAACAAAATGAGGTTACCCGACGTGGGGTACCGACGAAGGATAACCCACGCCTTGTTCTGGGCCTCTCGCGCCCGCCTACATTCCTCATTCCACCACGGCCTCCGCTGGTTGCGCGGGGCTCCAGAGGCGTGGGGAATGGACTTTTCGGCGGCGTCGAGGATGTGCGCCGTGAGGAGTTGGGTAGCTTCTTCAACGTGTAGGTGTCCTATGGATGTGTGGTGTAGTTTGGATGCCTCTGTAAATGTATTCCAGTTAGCTCGTGCTTCATTGAACCTATTATGGGAAGATGGACTGCTTTGGCCTTTACCTATGTATGTGAGTGAGTTGGGGAAGTGGTCACTGCCATATGGGTCAGTTCCCACTCCCCACTCGACAAGAGGAAAGAGAACTGCGGAGCCAATAGCCAAGTCAAGACATGAGTATGTGTTGTGACCTATATTATGGTATGTAGGCTGTTTATTGTTGAAAAGGCATGCTCCACAAAGATGTAGGGAATTTTTCTATCAGGCGACCTCGGGCATCCGTTCTGGAAGAGCCCCAAAGAGAGTTGTGAGCATTAAGGGGTCGCCTGTAAGAATGTATGGTTCGGTCGGGCAGCTGGTCAACCAGCTCCTCGAAGTCGGAGCTCGTAAGTGAACATCAGGAGGAATGTATAGGGAGCATACCGTTATCAACTTATTAAATATTATTAAGCGTATTGCTACAGCCTCAAGGATAGTGTTCAAGGTGACAGGGTGGCATGCTAAGGATTTACGGGACGATTATGGCCACACCCGCCAGAAGAGTGTGTGCAGCCATCCCTGTCTTTCCTGTATACCAGGTAACTATTCAGAAATTTTGTGTTTTAGAAATTCAAATGTGTTTCCTGAACACCATGACATTTGGCTGATTGGTATGCAGAATATCGTGCACGTCGTCAAGATTATTCAGAAGGCCTCTAAAGTTCCATTGAACAATATTTTCTCTTCCCATTATTTAGTGTGAGAGGTACTGGAGTATGTATGTTTATGTGTCGTCTTTCGGGGGCTGTGACTCTTGGATTGGGGCTTTTTGGGCGGCCTATCTGTAGGCTTGGACGTCGGAGGCCGCTCCTTGCGCTGCGTTGCAGGCAAGAACGGCCCAACATCCATCTCGTCGTCCGATGTCCTGGGTGTGCCCGTCGAACCGGGCCCCCCAGACTTGGCCCCCCTTCGGGAGCCCTTCGTTTGAGCCGCCACCACCGCCGAGGGCGTCCGGGGCGCCAGACGTGGCACGGGCGGTGCGGTGGCGGTGGGAACCGGTGCGGGGCCCGTGGTGTCCATCACCTCGGTACCCTCCAACGCACTGGAGGATGGGGAGACAGAGGCGGGAGCGGCACCGGTCCCGACGGAAGAGGTTGCCACCACAACCGCTGCTGCCTCAGCAAGCGGCGTGATGGCGGGTTGGGCTGACAGGCAACCCAGGGGGGGGCGAGGAGGGACCAGGTCAGACTCGCTGAACTGGGTCCCTGTGGAAACGAGACGCCGCTCCGCCCCCCGGCGAGCTACGTCGGCGTACCTCCCCAGGGGGAAAGAGGCGAACCTCTTTCGCGCCTCTGGGAAGGTAAGGTTCAGTGACTTTCACTGGATGATCTCCTTCTCCTGTTTGAATTTCTCGCATGTTCTAGAGTAGGACCCGTGGGCCCCTGGCAGTTAGCACACATGAGGGTTTTGCGATGGGCAGGTTGTCCTGATGGATGATCGTGTTGTGCGCACTTGGCGCATGTTAGTCGACACGCAGGCGGTAGTGCCATGCCCAAAACCGCTGGCATTTAAAACACCGCGGGGGTTGGGGATGTATGGCCTGACGGGGCAATGAATGAAACCTGCATTTACTGATTCAGGAACTGTGGAATGGTCAAAAGTAAATATTACATGTTTTGTTAGGATTCCTTGTTATCTCTACGAATCATGATACGCCTCACTGCTGTCACACCTTGGTCCTTAAGGCCTTCCAACAGATCGGTGTCAGTTTCATTCATTAGATCTTACTCAGAGATCACACCCTGGGAGCTATTAAGGTTGCGGTGGGGTGTGAACCCTGATGTCGAGATCTGCGATGCGAGTTTGAGTCAAGAGATTTGTAGCTTGTTGCTTGTTATTCACTTCTACACGAACTTCTCCTGTTCTGAGTTTTTTGGCTTTGTAGGACTGACCAACAATGCCATCAAGAAATTTGCAGATCAGGAAGACAGACTTTGTGGCAAGGGGGTTCGACGCATCAACAGATTCGATTACCAAAAACCTAGCATAGTTGTCCGGGTTTGGGAAACTCGTCGTTGGCACGGAGGAAAGGATACTTCGTGCGGCCCCTTTAGGGGGCCGATCTTTGGATTTGGAAAATTTGGAAGCCATATATCATAGTATAAAAGCAGGGAGACGGGGGTACTTTCTCCTTTGACCTTACCCTGGTAGTCAAAGAAGTCCCGGAGCTCCCTGCCTGGTAGACAGGCAGGGAGCCCATCGGCCGGAGCTTGACCAAGGCTCCGACGGCCACTGTTAGAGGATTCTACCCTTCACCTTAAAAACACATCACCACGGTAGGACACAGCTTATGTTGGGGGGCTCGGGGTCCGCGGTATCGCCAGTACCTTCACCAAGATTGCTCAAGGTGCCCCGTGCGGGGGCATAAAGAACATGAACAGGCAAAACACGCCAGTTAATAAATTGCGCCCTCCGTGGTTACTGCCTTTCACTTTGCCCAGTTACCTACCTCAAGCGAAATTATGCACATAGCACGCCGAAAAATGCCAAATTGCGTTAGGGAAACCCCAAAATATTTACACATTAAATCATGGTAATGTAATCAAATTTAAAAAAAAATAAAAAAAAACAATTAAAAACAAACCAACCCTCAAATTCAGCAAATGGAAAATAACCTTTTTGTAAAGAAATAACACTTTACTACATTTTTTTAAATTTAATAAATGAATTTACCTGGGAAAAGTAACATTTTTTAAAATTAAATCAAAAATAAAAGGACTTTCTTGCACCAGTTGTGTTTGGTTTCTTTTGCAATTCATACGTGGAGCCCCAGCAACGCGACACGAGCCGGCCCGTGTTCACTCCCGTGTCTTTGTCTTAAGACACAAATGGCGTTAGACAGAAGACTGCGCCCTCACAGCTTAAATACATTGAGGGTTCTGCGCAGCTGGTGTGCGCCTGTTTTTACTCACGTGTCATCGAATCCTACACTCACACGGCACAATGCATTGCACAACATTTCCGTTTAAAATGTTGATACAGGTTCATTGACGCGTAAATCTCTCCATTCCTGGCCAATAATCTACGTGCATGCGTATTATGAAGAAATGAACAACCATTCCTGGCCAATAATCTACGTGCATGCGTATTATGAAGAAATGAACAACCAAATAAACTTTTGTTCGGCCGTTGCAATGGGCGTACACAGCCTTGTAAGTAAGGGATTGTGCGACGACTGTGCACACCGGGTCTAAATATCACCCGATCACAATGTGTTATAATCACAACTGATGCCGGAGTGGTTGCCGCTTTAAACATAACCACCATAAATTAAAACAAATATTATGTTTACTGTGCCGGAGATTTTCTCGAATGGAGAACTTCAACAACGACGCTTGTCCACGAAATAGTACACCTAACGCTTTCGCCTGCAAAGAAATGCAGTCGCCACTCATTGGCGGAAAAGGGCGATTGTTCATTTATTCAATGATGACATCTCACTACTCATTCGGTAATATTGCTGTCGCTGCCGTAATAAAGGGTAACTCAAGAAAACATGTATCTAGAAAGCTTCTCGTTTTCTCTTACCAGGCAAAAGAAGAGGGTACAACATATAACGCCCGGTACTCGTATTTTTCCACGCTTGTTTAACCCGGTAAAGCTACGGATTTATCCTTCAGGTTTGGAACCACTTCTCGCGCTACCTTTCTTCGGATATTCATTTAGGCTGCATACGGAATATCACGATAATGCGAGGAACCAGTTTGCCGGTGGCAGGAAAGCAGAAGCAACCAACTAGCCCACTTTGAACGCTCAGCTGGGCTTCGTGCTGTGCGTGTATAGCGTTTTGGTGATCCTGGTCTTCTCCTGATCATGCTCTTCGTGGCGGGAGGTCCTTACGGAAGGCGTCGCTTGCATCCATGCTATTCGTGAGCGACGCCACCGACTCCCGCTGCCCGGACCTGCTCCAACACCTGGCTTAGACGGTCAAACGTTGTTGTCAGTCCCGGTAAAGACATCTACAAGTACGTGAAGAAGTCTCATAGGCTCTGCGGATTTGGGAGCGAGTACCTACTCTAACAAATCGTAGAGGCGCAGCACACATGTATAATTTCAGGTAGGCCATAGCTGAACTGCGCTGAAGGAGGCTTAACTGCGCCCTTAAGCTAACAAAATCACCAAACCAAATATCGTAAAGAAGGGATAGCTCTACTTTCATTGCATCGCTGTAATCTCCGCTGTGTAAAGTTTCGCTTGATAGCAGTACGTTTTCGGGCTCCCCAAGTAGGCTTGCCAACGCTCTACGGTGTGCGAGTAGGCACTTTCAGGGAAGGTGTAATCCAAGCGCACATATTACTTTTCTTGAAATATTTACAGACACAGAGCAAATGCAGTCAATGAAGCATCTCTTTCCCGGAGGCGCTGAGAATATCTCTCGCAACCTCAAGTGGAAGCTACCGGGTAACGCTGTCCACCTTAAGTTCAAGTTGACATTAGGGGAGGTATGCTTTTCACCACAATTCAATCCCATAAGCACCAATCGTAGGTGTTGCGGGTGTTTTGGTTGGGCCTGTTGAATCTTTTCTGTAACACAATTAGGCAGGTCAAGCATCACAAAGTCCAGTTGTATTGAACGAGCTACATATTTTAAAATTGGGACCCGCGAATAAAATACTCCCTAATCCAATATTCGAGTGCACCGGCACCTAAAAAATTTTCCCGGCGGATGCGCATAGATGCGGCGGCTGCCGTGGCGAGTTTCTGCTCGGGCGGCTTGTTTAGCTGCACCGGCCAAAGAAGGGTTCTCATGAACGGCGAATACAACACGGCGTGCACTAGTGTGGCGTTGTCGCGCAGCGCGTAACGAACGCCCGCGGAGCATGCGTCGCAGGGAGGCGTGCATATAATACCCTTCCCTTACACTTTCGCCATAACTTTCTCCTCCGCTTTCGTATTCGTTCTATATATCTTCGCTGTCCCCTTCGTTCACTCCGTTACAATGAGCCCGACCGCGACGCAAACCACAGTAGTGGTTGATTAAGAGCTTCACTGGAAAATATTTCAGTGAAACCTGCATGTAGGGTATATTTCCCGCAGTGGAATTAAGCAATGAGCCCTTCATACAAACCCCTAAAGTAATGGGTTCACCAAGAACAGGGGTGGCTTAGAGGAGTGCACTGATTCCCTTTGTTGCACATAGCAGATATTAATAATTGATCCAGTTGAAACAAAAACGGTTACGCTATTTTATTTTGCGTGGTTACTACACTGCTCTCACTAAAGCGATCACTATGTTTGCATTGGCCGCTGATAAGCAATAAGTGGGGAAAGTAATGCTAGTCTAATAGACTACGGCTGCTTAAACCCATTGTTTTCGTTTTGCAATGAGGCTTTCACCCTATTATTTTGTTTTGTAACTTGTTCTCCCTGTTGTGATCGCAGCGTTCCCCGAAATAAAACCTTACGTACGCCTTTACTTTCGCCGTATGGTGGTTGCACATCTGTTCACTAGTCGGTGAGGCTAATTTCGGGAATTGCATGGCACAGCCAAAGTCAGCTGTTTCCGAAGAACATGGTATTTTATCACATACTATTGGGGCCAACGGATCCCCGAGGTGCAGGAAATCAGGGTGTGGGGCATGCTTATCAACGGTAAAGACGACAAGGCAAAGGGAAAAATTTTACGACAATTACCCCTCAGACGACACTGCACGCGCGGAACCGGGTTTCCATTGGCATAAAACGGTGTGTTGAAAATCGCGAAATCCGTTTACTGTCTACATAAGACAGTAAGATCATAGGTCATGAAATAGTACATTAGTAATTTTTGCTAGAGTACCCTCAATAGTATACATGTAGTACATCGGCAAAAGTCATCGGGAAAAGTCATCGCTTTCGTGTTTCTCTTAGATTTCTTTACGAGAAGTGGTACATTTTGCCGCACTCAAAAATTGGCAGCCCGCATTTTTATTTGGAACTTAAAACCGGTTTTTAGGTGATTACAATTATCGCTCATCACGCCTGTATGCACACCACAGAAACGTTCCATAAAGTCTTGGTATGGGTTACTCAATACATGTGGAAGAGTATTCAGACCTCTTGCATAGATTGTGTCTGCTTCAGTTGGTTCCCTGCTTGTTTCGTGCCAAATACAGCCCTTTTTGGGAGAACGGCTTGCGCTATAGTTTATCGATATGCCAACTTGGATGCGAAAACATCGTCTTTGCCTACACGCCCCGAGACTAGAATACCAACCATCACAACAAGGCATTTTTCACAACCCGAAATGCACGCAGCTCGGGAGTTGTAAAAGCATGTTTCGTCGATAGCTGGAAGCTCTTCAACAGATGGGTGTACCCGAGCCAAGCTGATGCAGACTGTTTGTGGATGCAGCCTCGAATCTCGTGATTTGCGACACGTGGGTCAATGGTAAGCTGGCAATAGCCGTCATTTATTTATCGATTCTTTGCAAGTCGTATCCGATTAATACATTGAAGTAGCAAAGCGATGGCTCGACTCTTTTTTTTGACTTTGCGCGTTTAAAGGCCAAGTGCACTCAAAATTTCTACTTCTTGAAAACCCTATTTCCGTATAGTCTGGTTAAAAAGAGAGCAACATGCAAAATACAACAGCTGAAATACGCGCGTGGACGTAGCAAGCGGCCAGCCAAAAAAACGGCGATTTTGAAACCGAAACAAAGGAGAGCGCGGCCATCGCAGTGACGTTGTAGCCGTCCAGTGAGCGGCCAGACGGTCACCACCTGGGGAGAAAGTCTGCCCGCAAGCTCTACGTGCGCACGGGGCAGCAGATCTCGACCGCTTCTCCAGCTGCGTGGCTGGCCAGAGGAAGAAGCCCCCGTCGGCTGGAACGTCACAGACGCGTCCTGGCTATTTACGCGATCCGCCGGCAAGTGCAGCGTGGTCTGCGGCGGAGCTTTTAAATGCAGAGCATTTCTTTAACTCACGATGTCACCCGTTCTAGGCGTCCGTAGTAGTCCGCATCGCTCGCAGGTGCGCCCTCTCGGCGTGATCGTGGCGTGATAAAGGCGGGTGTCGGCGAGGCTGGAACGCACTCATCGCCGCGCTCTCTCGTCAGCACCGCTCCTCCTCGCCTACTCTCCGCTCGCATCGCGTGCTCTCTCCGCGGTCGGTTCGCGCCCAACAGGTGGGGGCGCGCGCGTCGCGGGATCAACAACATCTGTGGCGTGATCGTGACGTCAGCATCGCGCGCGCGTGGCGCGATCGTGGCGTGATAAAGGCGGGTGTCGGCGAGGCTTGAATGTACTCATCGCCGCGCTCTCTCGTCAGGAGTTGCCACAAGTGCAACAACATTAACGTAACGCAAACTACTTAACGTCGTGCGCCCCCGGAAATGCTCTGCATTTGATGGTGCCCCTCGCGAGGGAGATGTTTCTTCCATCAGGAAAACGGCTACCGCTGGCAAGAATCGAACCCGCGTCCTCGGGCACAGCAGCGCAACGCCTTACCCCCTCAGCCACCGCAGCATTTCATGTTACCGAAGAATTTATCCAAGACGTTACTAAGAATAGCAGCGCATTGTCGGTTTCCAATCCAATCCAATCCAATCCAATAATTAACTAGATTCAGATGTCGAGCCCCCCAACTCAACTTTGTCGTTCCGCAGGTTGTGAACGACAAAATGAGTCAAGCCCGATAATGTGTGCGTGCTCCCCATAATACATCAGCAGGACTAATCACAATCGCACATGAACAAGAACGAAATAACTACTCCGGTAGACCGAGCCAGCGGAAAAACCCCAGAAACGCAGACAAAATTTTTTTAAAATGCTTCTGACTGATTAACGGGGCTACCACTTGCGTCCCCGCTGATGTGGGGGTACTTACTACGCATTAAAAATAAATTTCGTCGAGGTGAAATTTCAGTTCCGATGGCCTATAAACATCGACTCGTTTTCAACGAAGCTTTGGAACCACAAATTGCAATGTTCACGCCGTTTGGGCCTTTAACTGCCGTTTCTGCATGTATCCCTTCTGTTTTACTTGAAAATACCCACTGAATTGTTTGCTGTTAAATCGTGCTTTAATGGGTATTTTCAAATAAATCCAGGAGTCTTTTGCTGTTCATGCACGTTTCGTATGCTTCAAACCCGCTCAATGATTTATTTTCACTAAACAGTGTCGGCAGGCATAAGTTGTGTCACCATCGCGAGTTTCTAACAAGCATTTTTTCGACGTATCACCACCAGCAGCAGTAGGATTATATTAATAATAATAATTATAACAGTAATGACACTAATAATACCACGCAACGTAACTGAGTCCGCCCATTGACTTCCAACCACTCCTGTTCTGACCAGCGTGCGTCAATTGGTTGCCTTGAAGAGTACCTGTCCATATTCTACGTTACAGGAGAACCGTTCGTATACACAGAAGCGTGACTGCACCGGTGCCCTTACAATAAGCTAAAATATGGCTCCAAACAAAATGACGACTCGGACATGTACGCCAACATCATTCAGGGGTATTAAAGTATGCTTTTCGTATAACAATAGCATTGATACGTCGGTAATCTTTACCCTCTGCCTCCATCGATCGTTGTCGTCCTTGAGGTATAAAGGTTATTGCTAAAACAGCGTACATATAGGTACAGTAAAATGTCGGTGCTACGTTTTGCATGGAAACCGGAACATAAAATGTATTATGCGAAAATCGTATTATCCAAAGAGGTCCAAATGTTGCAAAATATGCATGGCCTGTCAGAAACTCCCTTTTATTGAGCCACATTGAAGTAGCTGGTAAATTTGTGCTGCACTTTCTCTCTTTCACCGTCTAGGATACATCCTTCTGCAACGTAAAAAAGAAGCCGTACCGTTTTGTACGACTATCCGAGCAGCACCTTAAACCGGTGAAGCAAGCCGCAGGACGTTTGGTAGTCTTCAACGTCCAAGAGCGCAATAATGGAACTTTATTGCGTAGGCCTAAACCATCATAGTTCAGTCCTGCCGGTCTAAGTTCGTTGAACCATGTAAGCAGGACGTTTTCCGTTTTATGGTGCTTCGCACCTCACGTTTGGTTTACACCAGGAACGAGAATTTGCAGTTTCGTTGGAGGTTCTTCTTGCTGAGTGACAATAGTGTTGAGCGTTGCCACTGGAAAACCGAGCTCGCAAACCAAGTCCACGCGCTTTTTTTTCAGGTTCTCTTCAAAGTCGAGTACAATTTCCAACCGATCTTGCAAATTGAGTGCCTTTATTCGCTCGACATTGTCATAAGCTTGGCAGCATCATTGCGCACATCAAAAAGGCAGCCACAGGAGAACAAGCGGAGTTTTAGAACTCCAGAAAACCCTTAAAAAAGCAACAAGACAGAAACAGAGCAAAGAACAACGCGGGAAGTACGGAGCATGGCGAGAAGTCGGGAAGGGAAGTCGCTTCTTGGTGACAGCATTGCGCATCTTCTTTCATTATGAACACGTTTCGCTAGAGAGTGGTGCGGTGCATAGCCTGATGTGTCATCATTGGACTGAGTGGCCGCGCCTGGCAGTTAATTTTTCGCTGCAAAACTGGTGCTGCCGCAGCCTCAGCGTCCCTGCAATGGGCAGATCGCGCCTTTCTGGAATGCAGTTTACCTATGGTAGCGAAGGATAAATAGATTTTTAGAAATATCGGTCAAGATCAAGCTCCGCGGTCGTATTATCCAATTTTTGGCTAATACATGATCGCATTAAATGAACTAAATTCATTATTTGTAAGGGACGTCGATCGGGAATGAAAAGAAAACGTAATTGGCCGAAAAACGTGTTGCGCCGAATCGCATCAACGAGATTCCATTGTATAGGTGCAAGCAATGTTGTTTGGGGAGCGGCTGGCGCATGGTTATTAGCTTCTCTGCCCAAGCTGTCTAGCTGTCTTATGCGGCTCTCAACTCTCAGGGCTTGTAGATATATTTCTGTGCGATTTATTAATTGAGCGTAAAACAATTAACCACTCGCACGCAGGCAACGGGTACTTTGCTACTGCAAGCAGCAAAAGACTGCAGTACGAAAGAGCAGGACTGATTCGACCCAAACGAACGAAGCGGATACGTACGCGGTTCTTTTCATCACCTACACCACACCACTGCCCGAAATCTCCCAGGTTATAGTGTTGCAAATGCCGCAACGTTTTTCCACCACTCAATTACTCTGATTTGGAGTATGAATAGAAAGGCGTTTCTGTTGATGTAATTTAGCAAGTTTTCAAACACACCCCCTAGTAACAACTGTCAAAGCAGATCATATAATGGAATTGTTATTAATATCAAATTTGCTCTTTCACTTCAGTGCTCCTTTGAAGCAGTGGGGAAATTAAAACACGAAAATAAGAAAACTGGTCAAACATGTTTAATTGGGCTGCTGAAGTAATTGTATATTCACAAAACGAACCTGCGCCTACTGTATTTTGTAGCTTCCCCCTTGTTTGCGCGTATAGTGTGCAAGCTTTTATTACAATCCCTTCGCCTCCCCTCTATGTATTTCTCTCAGTGTACAGTGAAATTTTGGTTGAAATACTCGAACCCTCCTATATGCACATATATGTATTTAGAATTGCAGATACACTTCGCGAACAGGCAGAAAAGGCTCGCACGACTACGAGCCGAGCGCGTTCTAAAGCAAGCACTGGCTGCCTTGCGCTTCGCGGACAAGCGCTGGATTAAGCTAGCGTTTCAATTCGTATATGTACAACAGCTGCCTCCAGAATGACTTTAACCCGGCAGCCGCATTCACGAGCTCTGCCATATCTCCTTTAGGATCTCAAATTGAAGACAACAATGTCGATCCAGATACCGGCCCTCATCCTTCGAATAACCACCCGGTCTCACATACGCGGCTTTGAGAGTGTCCGTTTTACGGACGTTGGCAAAACGGCCCATTGCAGGGTGCAAGCGCGGAATAACCAAGCGCGGTGACACCAGGACGTGTGAAGTGAAGCGACGACCGCAAGCGCAGAAGTGTTGTTAGGAAATAGGCAGCGGGAGGCGGCCAGACGTTCTGGGAGACGGTGCTAAAGCAGGGCAGTCTGGCAGCCCCGCATGAGGATGGGGGTAGATGAGGGCAAACTCCTGCAGGTACTCATGCACGTCTTCTCAGTCGACCAGACAAACATGGCAGCCTTCTACGTGTTACATCTGGCGGCGTTGAACATGGCGATGGTCGAAACCACAGAGGGCTCTACCATAGACGTCAAGGGAACTTGCCAGGACGGCTGCACTGGTGAAATTGCACAGAACCTCCACTTGTGGCCTTCGGTGACGCAATTAAAACACCCCGAATACCAGTACCTAAAAATCATCATCAACTCTTTCATCAACGAGCTGTTCTCTGCGGTTCGCACGACCGTGCAAGATTTTTTGGCGGATGTTGCGATTTCCCTCGACAGAGAGCTGCGTTTCTTTTTCCCCAGCAAAAATTTTCCAACCGAGTGAAACGTTGCAGAGGCCACCGACCCCTACTGGACGAACAAGCTCGTTTCAGCGAGTGTCTCCAGGGCGTGCTCCTCTCTTTTTCTGTTCACGACCTGCAGTTTCTGGAAAAACTATCCGTGGCCCTCTACCATTCACGGCGTCTTTCTTGGGTTCTACGACCCTCACCAGCGCAAGGCATATTCTCGGAGATTGCATGTTGATAAACGATGCTATCTTCGGCGTAGATCAGTCTAGGAACACGTTCTTGACAAAGTTGGCATAAAAAATATAGTAAATCTATGAGAATGTATGGGCTACCTTAAGAGCTCCATCAAAACCATGTCCGCGTCTGCGTTGTTCGCCATACTGTCTCTTCTAAAAACGCACAAAATTTCTGCCTTTAGCAAGTTTTACATACCACAGGGAAGGCTGAAACCACTCTAAAAAACAATCATTTTTACGTAACGGATTTCAACCAAGCACTCTGTCAAAAGCTCTCTAAGGGCTTGAGGCAAAACAAAATTTGCGACGCTATGGCGAATTCCTTAGCTTAAATGAAGACTTTTATAGGTCGTTCAAGGGCCGTGACCCTACCACCAAACAGAATACTGTTACATAGGCGATCTGAAGGTTCTGTTTTATTGCATGTCAGAAACCCATTGTTATAAACTGCTTATTTTTTATCCCAATTTTTAAATTTCTTTTATATTCTGTGTTATTATTTCTCGTTTTCTGCGCGTGTTTTTGCTTGTTCTAACGGCCTTGGTGTATTGTTATGCCTTTTGCAGCATTATGCTGATATATGACGTTAAACATTAATTCCAAGGTTGGCATTGTGTGGTTATCTGGCTAAACTCTACATTATATTCGGGTTTTACGCTTGTTTTTACTTTTGCTAATGGTCTTTGTTTATTTTCTTGTCTTTTGCACCGGGAAACTCATTTACGCCGCGCGCTCGACCATAACACGGGCTAGAAATCACCAGGACACTATAGTGTACGCATCGCATTCGAAGGTTTTGTAACGCGTACTAAAAAACACCGAGATTTTAGGTCTCGCGCTAGAGAGCTTCGTGCTTTCAAAGACAATAGGCTTCTACGGCGAAACTGTATACCTCTACCCCCAACGGTTTCATCTCCGCTGGCAAAAACGCTGAGGCACCAAGAATACACTTATGTTTCGCCCCTCCCCAGGTTTTACGTTAGTGGAGATGGCCAGGGATTTGAGTTATTCAGAAGACATGTCATCAGGCATTTCAACAATTTTGTAGCGTGAGCTAGACTGGCCGAGGGTGAGCAGTTTCGAATGGCTCCTGGAGAGCCGTGCTGCGCATGCGCGAGGACCAGTGACGTCACACGGCTCACAGAACGTTGCTCGCTGCGCAGCGTCTCTCGCACGCCGCACGCGCTCAGCATCTTCGCCTGCGTCCGTTCCGCACGTGGTGGCCGGTCCACTTGATGACCATGCGAGGGGTGGCAGGCTGAGGAACCGATGGCTCCTGCGTCGAGGGCAGCACTGACGAGCACCTGTGGAACCAGCTTAGCGCTGGGGCGATTGCTGATGCTGCGCCGGAGCCGCTTGATAAATACACATGAGTCACATAATGCGTTTACCACGTGCGTGTGATTGAACCAGCATTAAGCAGCAGTACGTTAATCCTATGCAACCAGGCAAGGTAAGAATAACCAGCTGAACCTTAGCTCACGTTACGTATATCCTGACTTTGCCGAGCTAAGACACTGCTATTTTTTTCCTCAATTATATCCATTATCCCAATTCGTAGTAGAAATGCTTCGAATAAACTGAACCGAGGTAAATGAAGCTGCGTGAAATATAATACGTTTTGTAGGCTTCTGAATTTTGATAAGAAAAAAGACAGAGTAGTGATTCGTGTAAGGGGAAATTTGAACGCGAAAAATTAATAGGACGTGATCGATGAGGGCACATTGGCCAAGTTGCATGAATCTTGTGGGCGAGGTAATCAACTAGTCCAGACCATAACCGAGAAAGCAGTGTACGTAATCTAAGCTCGAGGAATCGCTTATATCGCTTATATTGACGTTTATATCACCAACGATAATGACATTTTTTACTATCAGGGTTAAACAATGGAGTATGTTGTCGAGCTCGGCACATAAATCCTGGTAAGATGAGGATGGCAATCGGAAAATTGAGGCAACGACTGTCTTTATTATCAGAAAACGGTGAAATTCAAGCCAGACGGAATTTACTTTATCTGTACGAAAGAAAGATTGACGCGGTGTTTCTCTGGTTCGTGGGATTTGCACTGAAGAAAATTTGGAAAGTCGTTTTTAGAGTTCGCCATGCTGCTAACCAGTTTAGTGTGGTTAAGCTTTTCTCAAACGTCGGCACTTGGCAGGAGTGGGTAGCATTGTTTTTACAAATTAAGCTTCGCCTTTTGACAGTTGACGATTCGTTTTTTGTCAAAAATTCAGACGAGCATTTAAATTTCATTTCCCCGCGTTTTCATTAAAGCGTGTACGCATTTTCTATTGATGTAAACGACCGGTATTAATCGATCCCTCATGGACTTGCTTTTTAGTTGTATCGAAAATGAATCAAGAAATTTGGGTGCACGCCATCCTAAACAGTGTTGTCGTGTCGGCCGGGGTTTTTGTGGAACTTTTATCCGTTTATTTGCCAGAAACATTTATCTAGTGGGATGGAAAGCCCTACCTCCAAAAGGAGGGAATTTGCATAGGTCCGTGCATTTTTCTAATTTAAAATGACTGGTTTTTAGCCAAACTTGACAGAACCGTTTCCTGGGACCTCAATTACAAGCGCGTAATGCGCATTTTTAGATTTGTTGACGACTACTTCATCTTTCTTGACTGCGAGTCTAGCTCCTGCGAATCACACGCTCGTTCCACTCTCAAATTGATCAGAGAACGTTTAAAGCCTCTCTCTCTCTAACCCATGAGTTGCCATCTAACAACACTCTACGATTTTTAGACATAGCTTTAACCTTTCACCATAACCGCACCATCTGGCGTACAAGCCTAGGAGCGGTAAACCTCTTCTCCCATTCTATTCAGCTAACTCCAAACTTTTTAAAAGAGGCCTTGTGAACCTTCGCTTCTGCAATGACTACATAAGTCGTGCCCCAACCTAATGTTTAATAGTTTCAACTCTCAGTCTTTGAGGCTCACGAATGCTGGTTATCCCACGCACATACAGATATCGGTAGCGGAAGCTTTGGTCAAGAAGGATATTTCAAAACAATGTCTTCCACAAGAAACGTCATTACGCCCGCCTAAATGCGCCGTCGTTCTGTATATTAATGGGTTATCACAGAACCTAAAAAAGATCGGAGTACGCGGCAGTGTAAAAGCAGTGTTTTCAGCCACGAAAACACTGACCACCTTATTCAAGATGAATTCTTCAGACGCAAAAAGAAAACCGAGGATCTGCCAAGACGGGCAAAAATCCTTTCGTTTTGTGTGCAGAAATTGTGGTGTACTAGATCCCTCTCTCTTGAGGGAAGCAGTATGTAGGACAGACCGGTCGCTGTATAAAGGATAGGGTCCGCGAACAGGCACGCAATGGCATGAATGGTCGTGATTGTTTCCTGGCAAGGCACTGCAGCGTCTGTGTTCTAAAGGGCTGTAGGCCGGATTTGCAAAGATGTTTTTTTTGTAATAGGGAAAAGCAAAAGCAGGCTCAAGCGGGAAATCATCGAAGCGGGAAAGGTTTGTAAGGTGGTACCGGAATGTGTCAGCTTCCCTCCCTCGCTCTTTGTGATAAGGAGTTGAAATTGAGGATACTATAGAATGTTCCCGCGTGGCGAGTGTGTTATCTCTAGACTATTTTTTTTTTCACTGTTTTAGGGCGGGGAATATATTCGTCCGCTACTCAAAATAAACATTGTTTGAAGTTAGCCCTTCTCCTCATCTCCTCTCTTGTCTCGTCCTGTGTCTGCTTCGCGCACAAACTACAAGAATGCATCACGAACAAGCCAAACATTCACACTCTCGTATATTTCGAGCAACCATTGAATAGGAAGTGTAATTCAAAACAGCGCAAAAAGGCGGGTCAAGAAACTACGACACACTGCGCCGTGTTTCTTGTCCCGTCTTGATGCGCTGTTTTGAATTTCAGTTAGTATGTACGATCTAACCCAAACCACCGTTCTAACGCATTAAATACGACCGCGCTGGTATGACTTATGTCGCAAAATTTAAATACCCGGGATTGACCGAGCTACGTGTAGCATACAAAATTGGATAACGATGATGAGGTTGATCGGCCGGTCATATGAACGCATTTGTTCACTAACGCTAGAGACTGATTGTACCAACACTAGCGGAGAGGTAACATTAAGGCAGCTACTGATTAACGCTCAAATTCAGGTTGCATCTTTGGATACTGCGCCTAAGCCAAAGCTTGCAAGTGAACTTTGAGCTAAGGACCTATAAGATAGCAGAATTCTTCTGCGGCCCGTGCTTCTGGAGTCAGGTAAAAAGGCGCGCTTCTTAAAAATCGCCCTCTAAGCGTCGAAGCAGATTGGAAATAACATTCGTGGCCCATGGTGCATGCGGAAACAGCCAGAAATGTGGTGGCAGCTGCTAACAACCACATTGCTTCTCCCGCAAGATTATTCATGGAGAAAGGGGGATAACCATGGTAAAATCGACCCCTGGCGTACCGATGGAGGCATGGAAAGGAAATTTGGGGAAGTAATACAAAGTCAGACGGTACCCCCATGCTTCCTGTTTAATTTTTGGTTGTTTGAATGGTAGACTGGCTTTGGCGATGGGTACCGAAGGATAGCTTTCGTTGAAAAGAAGGGTCAGTCATTACGAGCTGTGTTATGGCGAATTCCAATGAGAGAACAGGAGCAGCGGCGTTGTCCTGTGACGAACAGTGGGCACAACACTTGGGAGCATGCGGGAGCAGTGCCACCGCACCTGCCTTTGGAATGCGATACGCAACCGGAGAGCCGGGGCGCTATTCCAGAAGGCCCAAGATAGCTCGGCCCCGAGTTTCCAGCTGCTTGAAGTTTACAAAGTGGTGATATTACAGCATCCGATGAACCTCAAGCGATACCGGCGCAATTGCGGGGAGCACGCTTAGCATTATCAGCGCGCCCAGTTGAGGCCACTCACGTTCAAGAAGCACAGCGTGCACGAACATCCGCGTGCAGCGCCGTCTAGAATCGAGTTGCAATATGCAGTTCGTTATACAAAGTAGATAACTCAGCTATTCTCTTCAAAGCTCCGGCGTGGCCCCAGCCCTCTTTTAAAGCTCCGCCCTGTAAAGCCTTGCGTGGTGGCTCCAATTTTTCCGGTGTTCTATTCTTCCACTAAAATCTGTTTGCTACGTGGTTTGAGGATGGCTCCAGTGCAGCTCAGCGCAAGCCCAAAGCAAGTAAGCGAGGAAGTTCACTGTAGCGAAAGGAACGCACCCTTTCCCCGACTGTCAAACTGACCGGCATTGTTTACGTGCGGACGGTGGGAGTACTATCAGACATCGCCCCAGTTTAGGGTGTCATGAGTGTGTTTCAACATTTTACGAGTGCGTTTTAGACGTTGAATGTGCTTGATCTGTGGTCGATTGTGTTTTTGCTGTGTATGAATACGGCTGCCGTAGGAAGCTCTTCGAGTCTTGGCCTCACCTATCGTCCGGACTAGAGCGACCGAAATGACCCCACCCCCCCTTTTGACTGTGGGAGCATTTGACTGACTGTGTCATGGGGACGTCATTCGTTCATTGTTTTCGGCTAAGCTTTGCTAACGTAGCATCTAATGCAAGTGACTTTGTGGGTGCGACGCTACCCCGTCGGCGATGTGGACGCCATGGCAGCCATAGTTGGGTGGGGCTTCGGTCGTTACGCCGCGCCCGCGAATGGGCTGCGTGTGTGTGATTGACACGAGAACTAGGAAGAAACTCGGCACAAGGAAGAAAGACTTTGTTGAATGCCTGCAACAGACACAGTGTGTACACTGCGCCTGGACGTAGCCACTCCTCGATCCTGACGTCACCCCTACTCGGACAACCCCTTCACTACTACATACGGGGTTGGAGGCCGCTGCCCCATAAGGAAGGGCGTCGCCCCGCAGCTTTCGCTCCGGTGCTGCTTTTCGAGGGCCGCCAGGACCTGCTGGACGGCTGATAGTTGGGTGTCCTTGTCACAACTGCGCACTGCTTCTTGGATCCACGGCGGTAGGTTTATCCTGGTTGCCGCCTCGTTAGGTCGCACTTCACATTCCCAGAGTAAGTGCGCGGTCGAGGCCCTAGCATTGTTACATAACACGCACGTGTCATCCGTATAGAGGTCTAGCTGTATGTGCTTCATGACGACCGGGGTCATCAGTGAATTCGTCTGCAGCTGTCTGAACGTGGACGCTTTCTCCCTGGTTACCTCGGGGTGAGGCGGTGCCAGCACCCTCCTACAATTTCTATAATAATTGGTGATACCCTGAAAGGTATCGTACCTGTATTTCGTCTCGGTCCACCACTCTGCAGACAATTCAACTGCTGCCTCGCGGCTGGATAATCCTCGTGCAACTGCGTTCGCCGTCTCGTTGCGGTTGGTGGCGAGTTCCGATACCTCGTTCCCCGCATGGGCGGGAAACCACTTGATTGTCTCCTTGCGTCCGTCGATGTTTACCCGCTCAGCACCCGCACCGCTAAACAGTACAGCCAACCCTTGGCGAAACTGCGCACTGCACTCTTTGAGTCGCTAAGCACCGTCGTCGTGTCTGGGTCCGCGATGGCCAGGGCGATGGCCAGCTCTTCTGCTCGCTGCACGTCTCTCGTGACGATGCTCGCGGCGTTCACCGTGACTCGCGTCTTCCCATCTATTACTACCGCCGCGAAACACCGGGGGTCGCCGTACTCTGCGGCGTCGACGAATCTGGTGCCCGGAACGTTCAGGTGATGTTCTAACACAGACTTCGCTCTGGCAGCTCTCCTGTGCGCGTTGTGGGTCGGATTTATGTTCTTTGGTAACGAGTACACTAGTACGGCGTTCCGGACTGCCGCCGGTACTTCGCGCTCTTTCTGCTTGCCGAGGCTCTGAGGGTCGGCCACCGTCTCCATTCCGAGACGGACGAGAATGGTCCTACCTGTTCGTGAACCCTTGAGCCGCTCTATTTGGCCGACCCGCTGGGCTTCCATGATCTCCTCCAGCGTATTATGTATTCCAAGCCGGAAGAGCTCCGTGGAAGGATCAACATTTGGGCGAGTTGGTGCTGGTTATGTATCATCTTGACTAAACAGCGTAAAAAAGGGGACACTAGGAGAGAAAGACAACAGGACGACGCTGTACTCACAACTATTTTTTAATAAACTGCACCACGCATATATATACTATGTCCCCAAAACCCACGTGCGCTCACAACATTACGCACATCGAGATTATCACTACAAAGTAACACCAAACTCTAAGTCACGGACTTATCTAGAAATAAGAATTCTTTTTCATGTAATGCTATCGACGGCTCACTTATGCAGATATCGCCTCTTTTTCTAATGTGAAATGCTTCGATAACTTCCCTAGTGGTCTGATTAGTGTGAACCGAAAGGATGGTGGTGTCATGAAAAAGCGGAAAACACCCATGCTCGGAACAGTGTCTGGTGACATGTGAATCTTTCTTGTTTTTTAGTGCGTTTTTGTGCTCTAATAATCTTATATTAATGCAACGACCGGTTTGCCCAACATAAACGTGGCCACAATTAAACGGAATTTGATAGACCACCCCGTTTTACACTCGACTAGAGGGGACCTGTGCTTAACAGAGCATTTCTTTTTAACTGCAATATCAGATTCTGCCAATTTTCTTTCTATTCGACCACATATTTTTCCCATCTTAATTCCTCGCATTCCAAGATCGTAAAAAATGGCATTGCCTTCTCGTGCTTGTTATCGGCCCTCTCCAGGTCTTGCTTTCATCAGGTTTCAAAAAGTTTTGTAGTACAAATGGAGCGGTTAAGAACGGCAGGTTTTCCTGAGCATGTTCTTTGTGCAACAACAAGAAAGCTTCTTAGGCGGATAAAAGAAGGTACCTCCGTAGAACCAAGGGAGGGTGAACCTTGTAAAAAGAAAAAAGTGGTAGTAATTCCGTATAAGCATAAATTGTCACATGGGCTCAAAAATGTAGCTGGTAGATTTGGTATCAATGTTGTTTTTTCAGCACCCATTAAGATGGGAAAAATATGTGGTCGAATAGAAAGAAAATTGGCAGAATCTGATATTGCATTTAAAAAGAAATGCTCTGTTAAGCACAGGTCCCCTCTAGTCGAGTGTAAAACGGGGGTGGTCTATCAAATTCCGTTTAATTGTGGCCAAGTTTATGTTGGGCAAACCGGTCGTTGCAATAATATAAGATTATTAGAGCACAAAAACGCACTAAAAAACAAGAAAGATTCACATGTCACCAGACACTGTTCCGAGCATGGGTGTTTTCCGCTTTTTCATGACACCACCATCCTTTCGGTTCACACTAATCAGACCACTAGGGAAGTTATCGAAGCATTTCACATTAGAAAAAGAGGCGATATCTGCATAAGTGAGCCGTCGATAGCATTACATGAAAAAGAATTCTTATTCCTAGATAAGTCCGTGACTTAGAGTTTGGTGTTACTTTGTAGTGATAATCTCGATGTGCGTCATGTTGTGAGCGCACGTGGGTTTTGGGGACATAGTATATATATGCGTGGTGCAGTTTATTAAAAAATAGTTGTGAGTACAGCGTCGTCCTGTTGTCTTTCTCTCCTAGTGTCCCCGTTTTTTACGCTGTTTAGTCAAGATGATACATAACGAGCTCCGTGGACGCGCTGTCGAGCACGCCAATGGCTGCTTTGTACGCCTTCCTCATGGCCGCGTTCAGGCGGTTGCGCTCCTGAAGCAACCAGTTGTTGAAGGATGCCGCGTAGGCGACGTGGCTTATCGCGAAGGACTGGATAAATCTGAGCAGGCTGTCCTCCCTCATCCCGGATCCTCTGTTCGCCACTCGCCTGATCAGCTGCGTTGCGGCCGTTACCTTGCCTACCAGTCGGGAGACCGTGTCGTTGTTCCGGTGGTTGCGCTCGATCAGGAACCCCAGCACCCTTATCTTGGCTACCTTCGGGATCGCCTGCCCGTTGCTCGTGCGCAGGCTGATGTCGCTCTCCTGCTTGGGTCTGTAATTCGGCGGGATTACCAGTAACTCCGACTTGTTCGGGGAACAGATAAGGCCCGTGCCGCTCAACTGTTCTTCTATGGCATCCACCGCCTGTTGCAGGGAAGACTCAACGTGTCCGTCGCATCCGCCCGGCACCCACAGCGTGATGTCGTCCGCGTAAATGGTGTGACGGACCTCGGGTATGGCTTCCAAGCGCCTCGAAACTCCGATCATAACAAGGTTGAATAGCAGCGGCGATATCACCGAGCCAAGGGGTGTGCCCACGCTTCCTATCTTGCGCTCGTCCAGAGAGTGGTCTGCCGCTTTAATCTTGGCCATGCGTCCAGAGAGGAAGTCGCGCACGTAGTTGTACGTGCGCTACCCCATCCGCAGGGACCCAACTTGGGACAGGATGGCCGAGTGCTTCACTTTGTCGAAAGCCCTCTGCAGGTGCAGTCCCACTATCGCCTGGTTGTCTTTCGTCGCATTGTCTATTGCCTCTGCCTTGATCTGCAACATGATGTCTTGGGTGCTCAGTTTGCTCCTGAAGCCGACCATTGAGTGGGGGTGGACATCGTTCTTCTCTTGGTACGCCTGCCCCCTGTTCATGAGGACGTGTTCCACCACCTTCCCCACGCAGGACGTCAGAGAGATCGGGCGCATATTCTCGATACCCGGGGGCTTGCCCAGCTTGGGTATCAAGATCGCCTTCGCCGTCTTCCAGCACTTAGGTAGATTGCCGTCCTTCAAGCACCTGTTGAACAGGGCCGACAGGCTGTCGACCGACGGCTAGTTCAGATGCTTGAGTACCTTGTTCGAAACGCGATCAGGGCCCGCTGCCGACCGGCAGTTCAGCTCCTGGACAACGGCGCAAACCTCCCAGAGTTCGATGTCTCTGTCCAGCTCCTCGTTGGCCAGACCCTCGTAGTCGGGGTGGCTCTCCTCCGCGATGTCAGGAAGGTACTTGTCGATCAGAGAGCTCAGCCAGGAAGAGACGTTCAAACTCGGTAGAGGTATGGCGCGGAAAGTTGAACTCATGATGCTCGTTTTGGGGGCTACTGCGGCGTGGATTGTGGTTCACGGTTGCCGTAGCAGGCATATATATCAATGCCGACATATTTTTTCATTTAGTGGAAGAGGAATTTCAAGCCCTTTTTCGCCTCTCGAAAGTACTGTGCATTGGCTGTGCAGCCATCAGACACCCGACCCCCCTTTGCGACGACTTTGAGGCGGACTTCGCTTCATAACTGCCGAGGAGCAAGTGTTGCGTGCGCTGTGGTTTTACGCGACGGATACCTTCCATGGCAGCGTTGGTAGCGACCGCACCAGCCACCGCCCTCGGTCGACAGTCAGACGGTGTGTGCGCTATAGGATTACTGCAGACAAGTTTGTCGCCTTTTTTAGGTGCTTAGCCGGGCATGGCTGCCGCAGGTTCTACCATGCGTTTACCCGCCTGAAGCCGGAGCGTACGCTTGAGTCGCGACCACTTTATGGAAAGAAGGTTCCCATTGAGTTGCCGCAATTCAGTTATCGTCTGCTAGCACAACTTTGCGATGTGGCGTTGCATGTCCGTGCGGTTCAGTTATCGTCAGCGCGGCAGACGGTTTTGTTAAGGCGTTTGGTGCCACACCATACTTGAAAAAACTTTACTCGCAGGACAGTATATACCGTATTTGTTCGAATATAAGGTTGTCACGATTATAAGGCGAGGGAGGAGTTCAAGGACCGAAGAAAAGAAAAACGTTTCCACACTAATATAAGGCGAGAGATCCCGCCAGAAACTTTATTCAAATTCCCGCCTTTGAAGTTCGCGAAATTCAGGCGCGATACCACATAATCACGAGCTGTCATCCTCTGAAGCATCACTGCTGTCCTTCTCACTGGTGCACTCCCAAACTTTGCTGTCGTCAGTGCCGTCCAGCGAGTTGGAAATGCAGCACTTCTCGAAAGAAGCTGCCACCATAGCGTCGGGTATAGCTGCCCAAGCGTCGGATATCCAGCGAGCCACTACCAACGGAGATGCGTGCTTCAAACGTCCCGACGGTGTCAAGGCCATTTCGTCGGAGGCCATCCATTCGTTGTAGAGGCGTCTTACATGGTCCTTAAAAGGCTTGTTAAGACACAGGTCCAGTGGCTGCAGTTGGCTGGTCATGCATCCGGGGATGACAACCAGATCGGTGGCTTCTTCCTGTAGCTTTTTCTTGACTCCCTCGGTCAGATATCCCCGAAAAGCGCCAAGGACAAGCATCGATTGGCGAGCAAACAGTGCCCCGGGGCGCCGGCACCACACAGTTGTAATCCAGTCGATGACGAGTTCCTCAGTCATCCAGCACTTTTCTTGCCAGCGGATGTGCACAGCCTTAGGAAAATTTTAATTTTTAGGCACCGTTTTCCTCTTCAGCACCACGTAAGGCGGCGGCTTGAGCCCGTTGGCGGTGCAGGCTAATATTACAGTGATCCGCGCTTTTTCGCACCCTGCGGTACGTATGCGCACTTGGCGATCACCTTTCGTGTGTACCGTTTGCGCCGACGGCATGTCAAGAAATATCGGGGTCTCGTCCGCGTTCCCGATCTGGCCGAGGAGGAAGTTGCGCTCTCTTCGCAGTCCGATTACGTAGCGCTGAAAAGACAGCAGGTTTTCTTCGTAGTCACGGGGAAGCTTTTGCGTAATAGAAGTCCGCCTTCTCAGTGAGAACCCGGCTGTCTTCATATACTTCTGCACCCAGCCTCGGCTGGCCTTGAACTGCGACCCAGAGATGCCGCGATTTTTTGCGAACTCTCCGGCCTTCATCTGTAGCATTTCCGTTGTCGCAGTCAAGTCACGGCTCCTGGTTTGTGTGACAAATTCACTCAGACTAGCCTCCACTTGGGGAAACACACCCTTGCGCGGTCCTCTGAAAGCATTCCGCGTCGCAGCGCAGGCAAGGAGGGCCGCCTTCTCTTTTCTCCAACGCCGCACGTTGTCTTCTGGGACGCCGTACTTCCGACCTGCAGCGCAGTTGCCCAAAACTTCGGCATCGGTAATCACATTTCTTTTAAATGCCGTATCGTAATGACGACCACGACTTGTCATGATCACTAGTCACAACGGAAAGGTTCCCGTAGGTAATCCACTCAAACGCCTCGCCGAACGAAGGTAGAGTACACTCTAACAAAGGCCACGGGAGGCTGCCGCTACATGCAGACCAGCGATGGAACCACAAGTGAAGCACATGCAAGCGGCGAAGCGCACGTGGAAAACGGGTTGCGGCATAGAGAAAGAAATATGGCTGCGGTTTCGAACTCCGCTTGTGGATTGAAACATACTGGATTTTTCTGGCTGTTTTTGACTTTTTATAACTTCCCGCGACGCGCCGTTGCTGATCTCGGAGCCCGCGCTCGAATATAAGGCGGGGGTAGTTTTTGAGTCCGGGGTTTTCGGAAAAAACCTCGCCTTATATTCGAATAAATGCGGTAATCAACGGCGTGTGTCTATCATCGGAGGTAATCTTTAAGAATTTCACGAGTTTTGTGCCGCGTGTTGGTTGTCTGGCTGGAAGCGGATGCTGAAAACCTTGTGAAAGCAAGATTGAGACAGAGAAAAACAGCGGGACGCCAGAAGAAAAGTGAAAGCGTAGCGTCCATAAAAAAACCAACTACTGTGGAGAGCTCCGTCGAACAAGAGCTGTGAAGAGCCAAGGGAAATAAATGAAACAATTTTGAAAAGGTGTGGTTGTTGCTATTCTTTTCTTCGTAGCGCATGGCCATTTGGGTGAATTACCCGCAATTGAGAGCTTTGAGGAGCGAATGGGCTCCGTTTTGAGAATTCAAAAAAAAGTGAAATGGAAAATAAAAGTTGTAGAATGATGCGTCACACGTGAACGCACACGTGTCACACGTGTCACACGTGTGACACTGCACACACGTGTGACGCTGCACACACCAGCTGCGCAGAACCACGATTATAGGGAGGCTGTGCTGTGTGCTAGTCTTCTTGCTCGCGAGTTCACTACGAAATGAAAGAGGAGAAACTGACGCAAACGCGTTATAGCAGAACAGAAGCCCGTCGAATGCGAAAATTCACGCCTAAAGACGAAGAAATAAAAGCGAGGAAAAATACGCAAGTGCCATATATCATTTAAAAATTACCGCAAGTAAAATATCAGTTGCTAATAAGTATCGCAAGTACGATGTAGAAGCTGTCATTAGGAATCGCGCAGCTTTCGCCTTCAGTTCACCTAAGCAGACATAAGTGTTCCAGGAAATTTCGTTCCGAAAACGGACGGAGGGTTTCGATAGCAGCGGGCCGCAAGTACTTTGAATGGGGTGCGTTTCCATCACCCGCTTTCTTTTTTTGCCAGTCGGCCTTAGTCGCGCGATTGCATTGTCTGCCACCGACGGCAAAAATGGGCAGAAACTGCTGCGTAGGACGGCGAATTTCAAACAAAAAGCTCATAAGAACGCCTAACATAAAAAATCGAATGAACTTTGTAGTTAAATACAGATGATTAAAATAAAAGCACGATAAAGTAATGTAGTTGGATTTGCTTGCCCCTAGCAGCCACCGGTGCAGCAGTGAAACGAGAGACAGCAGTGACAAACGCGCAACGCCCTACTCGCGCCTCCTGGGAACGCACTGCTCTGGAGCGGTTACGTCACCCCAATAATCAGCAAATAGCATTAATTTCTTTTTTAATGCGCTTGAACTCCGACTAAAAATATTATCATTACGTTATATGGGTGTTGCTAGAGCTGGTGTTTCCCGAGTTTCGCTCAATATCGGGCTTTCTTTTTAAAGCAAAGCTTTTTACCTCTACCCCAGAGGGTTCTTTCGCGACCATTGATGTTAACAGAAAACTCCCGCAAATAAATAAAAGAAGTTACTGGCACCACAAGGAATCTAACCTGGAACTTATAGAGTAACAAAGCGAGATCCCGTTGTCTTACCGATTGAGCTACGAACCCACGCGGAGACGGGTAAGAGAGGTGGTGCACTCACCAAGCCCATGTGCGGGTTTACGCCCTGCATTCCGCTTAATGCAACTTGATAGCGTCACTCGACCTCTCGCGCCGCTGTGCGCTCCGACCAAGTCACGTCTAACGTCCGTATAAGAAGCTCACACCAACGCATGGCATCTCTCCTCTAGTAAGCCAATGTGCTAACGCATGTGCCCTCCAGTGTTAACCACAAAAATCAGAGGTCCTTGACGTCCGCCTTCACGCCAAACGCCACATCAAGAAAGACATTCAAATACTCTTTAATGGCCGGGCCATCATTCCAAGCCCCAGCATCAATATCCTGGGCCTACCTCTCCAGGCCAATACCAAAAGTGACGTATCCTTGCTGCCCCTCAAAGACAACATAACTCACATCATGCGCATGATCAGGCGTGTTGCCAAGCGAGGCCTCAAGGAAGCTGATACCTTTGATTGATTCAAGCTTTTGTCCTCTAAAGAATCACTTTGGTTACCCCCCTGTCTTTCGGCAAGGAGGAGATAACGATGCTTGATATAATGATTAGAAAGGCGGTTGAGGAGGCCATTGGTCGTCGCATGAGTGCATCCACGGAGTGGCTGCTTAGGATGGAGCTCCACAACATGGTGGAAGAGCTGATAGAGGGCCATTTTTCTAACCAGAAGCTCCGATTGAGCCGACGTGAAGTGGGTCGCCGCATTGTTCACCAGGTTGGCTGGGCGGCACATAATGTCACATCTCGTGATGTACTCCCGGACTATTCGCGACAAGAACTAAGGATGCTTCCTTTGCTTAGAAATATGGGCCGTCACACGGCGAGGGTGGTCGACAAGCACGGTCTCAATGGGACAACACCACCCTCGATGGGGATCGTGCAGT
Organism: Haemaphysalis longicornis; assembly: GCA_013339765.2. Taxonomy (NCBI): domain Eukaryota; kingdom Metazoa; phylum Arthropoda; class Arachnida; order Ixodida; family Ixodidae; genus Haemaphysalis; species Haemaphysalis longicornis. The sequence goes on along the minus strand of CM023452.1, from coordinate 128,568,200 downwards.
TATCTACACAGACGCCTCCCAACATCGCGGGTAGCAATACGCCATCATCGTGGCTACCTCCAGAACCAACCTTCTTGCGTGTGCCTCTCTCAAGACCCAAGACATGACTGCAGAATAAGAGGCAGCCACCGCCTTGGCTCTCACTCAACCAGGGATTCGTAAGGTAGTCACTGATTCCCAACAAGCCCACTGGAATTACCAGTCGTGTTTGGATTCCTGTCCTGCACTGGGTGCTATAAAAAACCACTCCCCAAATTGTTCTATTCAGCTCATCTGGACACCCGCTCACGCTTCAATAAAGGGCAACGAATACGCCAGCCAAGCATGTACTTTTATACCCCCTGCTATAGAGCTGCACCCGGACCGTCACCCGCTTGTTTCGTTCAAGGACATAACCCAGCCCAGCATTATCACCTTCAGAGACAGACCCTACCTTTGCCTTACCCGGACCTTTCCATAGAACAACATACGGCTCATACAATCCGGCTCCTTCCCACACCCGACGCTTCTTCACTTAATGCACTCGAATCACTACGATTCTGAATGTAGATTTTGTCTAGAAGTAGGAACACTCTGCAACATAATCGGTGTGTGCGACTTTAGCCCTTAGTACCCTCCTCTCTTTCCGTCAACTACCGAAAAAAAGGAACGGGAGATGCTGCTGTCCAGCAACTCTCTGCCTATGCAGCTTCAGCTGGTGGACATAGCACAGACGGTGCGGACTGACTATGGGCTACAGTGAAGAAGGAACCAGTATCCTGGGCCGCACTCTGGGCCATTCAAAAATCTGAATTCCGCCGCACCTCCCCGAGGGTTATTGTGAGGATGCAGGAATGCATTGGGTGCACCGATGAGTGTGATACGATTAATGGCGAAGAGAGAGGCGAGAGTGTGAGCGTAATCATTTATTTTTTTTCTTTTCCCACACCAGTCATTTCCGCTTCGTTATAGAGAGCGTCTTCGAGACCGCGTTGAGCGCAACCGCCAACTGCAGAGGATCGTTCACGTCAAAGTCGTCGGGAATCGTTTCGAACTCACCGTCAGCATCATCGACGGCGTCTTCCTGCGGTTCCTCTCGTTCGCCGCCGTCATCGAAGTGATCGAGCCGACTCCAATCGACCCAAACGTTGATGGCGCGATACAGCGGGGTGTGTTCCAGGTGCTTGAGCCAAGCCAGGGTGTTGCCGCGCTTCACCAACCCGCGCTTGTACGTTGCCGGACTCATCAGCCTCCGCTTGATGTGAACGTCGAACGCAACGTCCTCGGGTACCATGCGAGGAAGGCACCGCAGAACCTTCGATACGTCGATGTGCACGTTCACCGCCTGTCCCTTGATTCCAAACTGCCCGTTGCCTCGAGTCAGCCGCCTGATGCTCATGAAGGGGAGTCGAGGCGCGATGAGCCGCTCTTCGACCGGGTTCAGATCGGGAAGATGCGCCGGCCTTGGAGGATAACGGTAGCCAAAACTCACGCAGCGCTCCTCTTCGCAGCTTTGTCTTCTCCTTCTTCTTCTTCAGTGGTTCAACTACGGGAAGATGACGATGGTGGTGGAACGCGAAGCTATCTCGTGATGGATTGTTTGGTTGCCCAATCCCTAGGGGCATCATGCCGCAATCATCATCAGACACGCTGCGGACGCCGGCCAAGGGTAGAAATATTCCCTCTCCTGCTTCTCATTCGTCTCTGCCGCCAATCTCTTCGCGTCCGTCCGCTACGGCAGAGACGGAGAAGTGAAATCGTCTAACACCGAGTTTTTGTTTAATTTGATAAAAAAGCGTGTCCATTCATGTGCTACACCAATACAACACAACCAACCACCGTTCATGCATCATGCATTAATTTAACCTCACCAAGAATATCTCTTTGAAGTAATAAAGGGTGTGGTTAAGTGGTTCACTATTTGTAGAGCCACGTGAGTGAATTTAGTGACGTCGCATAGGTAACCGTTGTGGATGCCGTTTACAGCATTGCTTTCCAACCCCATTCGCAGGGTGGATTGGCACGAATATTATGTACATGTATGCTTATGTTGTAGGTTGTATTCCTTGTCAGTTGATTATTTGGCTTTTGGATTAACTGCTTTCAATCGAGACTCTCCAAGCTAGCACACAAGCCTCAGGGCATATGCTGGCTAGATATGCACGTGCATGTTTTTATT